>QEPC01008045.1:657734-723050 GCA_003113815.1 Sphenodon punctatus | reverse complement strand
GTGAATCTCAGCCATTGTCTGTGATTCTGTAGAATGGGTACATGTAAGTAGGCCTCCTTGAGGTCCATTGATGTCAGCCACTCGTCTTTGTTTATGGCTATCCTGATAGACTGCAGGGTCTCCATTTTGAATTTTTTCACCTTGATGCATTTGTTCAGACGTTTTAAATCGAGCACGGCTCTCCATTCGTTTGCCTTCTTTGGTACTAAGAAGAGGTTCGAGTAAAGCCCTGTCGCCCGCTGGTTTAGGGAGACTTGCTCGATGGCCCCGATTGTGAACAGCCTTTCAATTTCTGTGATCATGGCCCTGTGTTTTTGAGGGCTTCTTGATCTTGCCGAGGCATAATAGAAGTTTCTGGGGTAACGGTCGAATTCTATAGAATATCCCGTCTGAATTGTTTGAATGACCCAAGATTCTTGAATGGTCCCATGTGAGAGCGAATCTTTGCAGCCTGCCCCCTAGGCTTTGTTGGTTCAGAGTGGCCTGGTAGTCAGGAGTCCAATTTGTTGCGCTCCTGGTGCTGCTTGTTTCTGGGATTTTGGCCTTTTTGCTTATTCCACTTAGGTCTGTATTTATTTTGGTGTCCTCTATTGGGGAAGAACGGGCATCTGTTGCTTCCCTGACTTTGGCGGGCGTTGTAGGGACGAAAAATTTTCTTCGTAATACCTACACTTTGAAGAGTCTGTTTCTTCGACTTATCCGCAGCCTCGGTCAGAACTTTATCCAGGCACACGCCAAAAAGCTTCGAGCCCTGGAAGGCGCCCCCCACCAGGGTGTTCTTAGCCGTGGGGTCCCCTTTCCAAGAGCGAAGCCATAGGCGGCGCCTTGCTGCTACATTTGAAGCCATTGCTCTGGCTGTCCATCGCAGCATGTCGGTGGAGGAGTCCGCGATAAAGGCGTATGCCAGCTGGATCCTGGTGGACAAAATCCTGGTCATTTTCATCGAGACCTTGGGGTCTCTGGCTCTCTTGACCCAGGTCATCAGTGCTCTGGCAAAATAAGATGTTAAGCTTGCCATCTTTAGTACTGCCGCTGACTGCTCAAAATTCCTTCTCAGATTACATTCTATCCCCTTATCTGTGGGATCGCGAGGGAACACCTCTCTCTCTGTGGGGAACACCAAATTTCGTGCCAGGGATGTGGCTGCTGCATCCACCTTTGGTATGGCCATCAGCGCTTCCTTAAGCTTGGTTAAGGAATATAAGGAGTTTTGAGACTTGTTCAGCTTGAACAATTTGTTAGGCTGTTGCCATTCCTTTTTTATTATTCTTTCGTACGCCTTATCCAGAACCATACCCTTGTCTCTGGACTTGTCCCTGGGTATGTACTGCCTTCCCCATCCTCCTCCTCTGAGGAGTCTGAGGATTTATTTTTCTCCTTCTTTTGTTGTAGTTTGAGTGCTCTGACCACCTGCTCCATAATCTGATCCCTGTATTTTATTGGGAACTGAATATCTGGGTCAGTTGAGGCCTCTATCTTAGTGTCCTCAAGCTCCCCTTCTTCTGGAGGAGAGAAGACTGCTTCCTCTGCTGAATCTAGTTCCTCATCTCCCCCCTCAAGGTCTTGGGCCTCTTCTTCCTCCTCCTCCTCTGAATTTACAGGGGAGGATCTCACCCTGCTCTGCTTATGGGGCTGTTTTTTCCTTTTGCGCCCCCCCTTTGTCTGAGGAGGAGGCAGACCTGACCTCCTCTGAGTTTTCCTCTTCAGAGGATGGTGAATCCAGGGGCCGAGCCGCCCTGCGTGGGCGCTTGGGCCTGGGGGCCTTTCCCTTTCCTGCCCCCTTGGAACTGCCCTTGTAGGCTGATCCCTTTTTCCCTTTGGGGGAGCGAGATCGCTGGAGCTCTGCCAGGATCTGCTGAGGGACGATCATGTGGGGGTCCTGGGGAGAGGGCGGAGGCGGCGGAGGAGGGGGACGCGCGGGGCTAACAGACCTCCCTCTCTCCTCTGAGGCTCCTACTTCTATAGCTGCTGATCTTTTCCTGGCCGCCATTTTCTGCTCCGGGACTGGGCCACACCGAGAGAACGAGCAAAGATCTGCCTCTCTTGCACGGCGGGGAAGGAGTGAGCGGGGACTTTTGGCGTGCTTTCTGTGCGCCTGCGCAGACTCCTAATGCTGCTCTGGCTCCTGTTTAACCCCCGCCGTGCCAGTGCCCTTCTCAGCGTTCCCACCCACAAGGAGGGGAAAGGGGAGGGGGGGAGACCTCTGGGCTCCCTACCGGCAGCGCTCCCTGCTTTGGCAGCGGCGCTGATCCCCTCTGCCGCACACCGCCAAAAAGCCCCCTGCTCGGCGGCGGTGGTGCTCAGCAACTTCTGCCGGCTCTACCCTCTAAAAGCCGGCGACCAGACGGCCCCCCTGGGGGAGGGGGGGAGGGGGGAGAAGCGAAGAAGGGATAACGTCCCTTGAGGCCCCCGGTGCCGGCCCTTTCCCCCGCGCACTCATTCCCTATCTGGGAGAGATTGCGCAATTCAGGCTCAGCCTAGCCGGGCTGCCTGCTGCGGCGAGGGCTGTCTGCTCCTGGGGGCCAGCGGGTCGGGAGATCCCGATCTGGGTCGCACCCCCTCCAGGTCGGATGTGCCCCTCCGCTCCTCGGGACCCCCCTGCCCATAGGAAAGGGAAGGGTCCCGGTGTGGGCTCACTACCCCCTCACAGAGGAAGGGGTAGGGTGAACAGGGGGGGAATTTTTCCACCCCTGGCACCTAGCGCTCCTTTAATCTTCTTTTTCTTGCTTTTTCCTTTTCTAGCTGCCAATTCTTCAAGGAGGCAGCTCGCCTGCTTCCTACCCGTTCTGAGGCAGACAAACTGGGGCAAGGAAGATCCCTGAGTCTCCAGGTGAAAATCGTTATGTCTGCCTCCCTACTGGACAGTGGGACACTACCCTACTGTTAAGGCCGTCCGTCCAGGAGAACCCCCAGGGAGAACAAGGTATCATTATAAACACCCACAGCCCATGTCATACTCCAATCCTTCCTGTTAAAAAGCCAGGAAAGAATGTGTATCAGTTTGTGCAAGAATTTAAGGACTGTCAATGCTGTTGTTTTACCCACCTTCCCTGTTGTTCCTAACCCTGCTACTATTTTGCCTTGTATTCCGACCTCTTCCAAGTTTTTCACTGTGGTAGATTTGAGCTCTGCTTTTTTTTTCTATTCCAATTCACCCTGACAGCCAGTTTCTTTTTGCTTTCACTTACCAAGGACTTCAATACACTTGGACCAGGTTACCCCAGGGGTATACGGAATCCCCTTCTTTGTTCTCTCAAATGTTAAAAAAAAAAAAAAAAAAAAGGATTTAGATACTATTGTTTACACAGCTGTGTCTAAATTAGTTCAATATGTTGATGGTTTACTCCTCGCCTCCCCATCTTTGGAAGCTTGCCAAAAAGATTCACTGACCTTGCTTTCTGCCTTAGCTCACAAGGGACATAAAGCCTCTAAAGAGAAATTGCAACTTTGTTTGCCCCGTGTTCATTATTTGGGACATGACATTTCTGCTGGGGAACGTTATCTCTCTCAAGACAGGGTCCAACCTTGCTCACGTTCACCACACTGTGGCTCACTTGAGCAAAGGGGGGATGATTGATGCTGTTAACCGAGATTGGTATGCTCCAAAATTTCCTACTGTAGCTCAGCACTATTGTCAAACCTGCCCGATTTGCCAAGCTCATAATGTTGGCAAGCCTGTAAAAACCAAGAGGGCAGCGCATCCCCCACCATGGGGACCGTTTGTAAATATTCAAATTGATTTTATTCAAATGCCAAAATGTGCTTCATATGAATATGTATTAGTGATTGTGTGCATATTTTTGGATGGGTAGAAGCATACCCATGTGTAAAGGCTGACACCATTACTGTCAGCAAAAGACTTCTGAAAGAATTCATTCCCCGGTTTGGAATTCCTTTGTCCATTAATAGTGACAGGGGAACCCACTTCACGGGCCAAATTATGAAAGAAGTGTGTAAGGCCCTTGTTATCCAACAGAAATTTCACTGCCCATATCACCCACAGTCAACAGGAGCAGTGGAAAGACAGAATGGCATTTTGAAAAATAAAATAGCCAAGATTTGTAATAAGGCTGGACTCAAATGGCCAGATGCCTTACCTTTAGCTCTCATAAGTACGAGGTCATCATGCAATAGAAAGACAGGAAAATTGGTTCACTTACCTGTGAATTTTCCTTCTGCGGGGGATCCTCCTGGCCGGCCAGTCAGGATAGTAGGGTAGATCCCGCCAGGAACCACTAGGAGGCAGACAAACAAATTTGTAGACCCCTCCCTCCCGGGATCTATCCTCTCTACTCCAGTCTTACCAAGCTCTAAGCCTGATCCTATCGCTCAAGCCACTATGGTAAAATTAACTGAACTCATCGAACTTGAATAACTTTAAACGTATTGTCTGTTATAGAACCGTTCCCTCTAACATTGAGGTAAGGCCCAACGGTGTGACTGTGCTGTCACATTCTGTCTCTCCACCGCAGAGTTCTATTCACTCCGCGTGGGGACTGGCCGGCCAGGAGGATCCCCCGCAGAAGGAAAATTCACAGGTAAGTGAACCAATTTTCCTTTCTCCCGGGGGATCCTCCTGGCCGTCCAGTCAGGATAGTAGGGATGTTCCCAAGCAGTACCCAGATCATTACTATAGGAGGGAAGATAAGAGGAGAGAACTCCAAAGGGAATTCACCTAGTTCTTTGGCTAATCAGAGGACCGCCTGCAGAACCCTCCTCCCGAAGGCTGCCTCCATCGAGTCCTGCAATGTGATCTTGTAATGTCTAGTAAAAGAATGAATGGAGGACCACGTTGTGGCCCGGCAGATCTCCCCGTAGGAGGCTGCGTTTGTGAAGGCCTGAGAAGTAGCCACGCCTCTTAGGGAGTGTGCGAATATTCCCCTCGGAGGCACCTTGCCTGCTGCTCTATACGTTTCTGAAATACAGAGCGTTATCCATTTGGCAATCAAAGCCTTCGACGCCTTTAAGCCCCGTCTCTGCGGGTTATAGGAGACAAACAGGGCTGAACTTTTCCTAAATGGCTTAGACCCTCAAAGCCCTGCAAACATTCAAGGTGTGCCAGGTTCGTTCTAGAGGATGACTTGGATTGGGGCAGAAGGAAGGCAAATTAATCTCCTGCTCTATGAAACCTAGAGTCCACCTTTGGACTAAAGGCTGGATCCAGTCTGAGTACCACCGATGACTACTTGAAGGAGCATAGGGATGGATCAATGGACAGGGCCCCCAGCTCTGATATCCTCCTGGCTGAAGTGATCCCTATAAGGAAAGCCAACTTAATAGATAGGAAATACAAGGAGACCTCCTGTAGAGGTTCAAAAGGGGCTCTGGTCAGGGCTCTAAGCAGCAGGTTCAGGTACCACAAAGGGAATCTATGAATGACAGGAGGGGAAATAATTCTGGAGGCCCTAAGAAAACGCTTGATGTGAGGGTGCACTGATATACTATGTCCCCTGATCGTGCCGAGCATGCTGTTCAGAGCTGCTACCTGTCTCTGCAAGGTGTTAGGTTTCAACCCCATTTCCAGGCCCTGCTGTAGGAATTCCAACACCCTAGCGATAGATGCCCTATCAGGTCTGATTGCCCTACTCTGACACCATAGAGCAAACCTCTTCCAGGTGCTCTGATAAATTATTTTGGTTGCTGGTTGTCTGGACTGCAGCATCGTCTCTAGCACCTTGGCCAAGTAGCCTAGATGGCCTAAGGCTCTCCTTTCAACCTCCAGGCTGTCAGTTTGAGTGCGGTCAGGTTGTCGTGTTGAATCGGACCCTGCGATAGTAGGTCTGGAAGGGCCGGCAATCTGAGGGAAGGTTCTGCGCTGAGGTCGAGCAGGTCCGCGAACCACGGTCTCCGTGGCCACCAGGGTGTCACCATGATTACCTCTGTCCCCTCGTTCCTTATTTTTGTTATGGTCCTCTGGATGAGGGGTAACGGGGGGAAAGCGTACAGAAGCCCCCGAGGCCTCTTGATGTTCAGGGCATCGAAGGCGATTGCTTTGGTGTCCGGATGTCTGGATACGAATCTCACTGTTTTCTAGTTGATGGACGAGGCGAATAGGTCGACTGAGGGGAAGCCGAACCAATTGGATATTGCCTCGAAGGCCCTTGGGTGTAGGGCCCATTCCCCTTGGTCCAAGTCCACTCTGCTGAGACAGTCGGCCCGAGTGTTTGCTTGCCCCTTTATGTGGAGTGCTCTGATGGACTGCACGTTTTTCTCCGCCCACCTGATCAGCATGGTTGCCATCTGGTGTAGTGCCTCTGACCTCGAGCCGCCCTGGTGGTTCAGATAGGCTTTCGCCACCATATTGTCCGTGTACACCAGTATGTCTCTGCCTCGTAGAGTCGGGGCTAGACTCAGTAGTGCCAGATAGATTGCTCTCAACTCCAACCAGTTGATGTGGTGTTGTTTTTCCCACTCTTTCCATTTTCCTTGAGCTGACAATGATTGCGTGTGTGCTCCCCAAGCATATAGACTCGCGTCCGTCGTTAGGGTTGTCATCTCTGGGTCTGCTAGTGGCATCCCTTGTTGGTATCGCGATGGAAGCACCCACCATCTGAATGATTTCTTCAGGTCTGCCGATACCCAGACCCAGGGGTTCTGTCCTTGTGTTATTTCATCCTGCCATGGCCTCAGAAATCGTTGTAGTGGTCTGGTGTGGAATCTGGCACACTGTACGATCCCTAGACATGAGGTCATGGCTCCCAGTAGGCTCGCCAGGGTCTTCAATTTGGTTCTGCGAACCTCTGTGACCTGTTGTATCAGGTTGAGCAGTTTGCGTTGTCTCTGCTGAGAGAGGAAGAGCCTGCAGACCTTGGTGTTTAACACCACTCCCAAATGTTCTAGTGATTGGGATGGTTCGGTATGTCTCTTTTTCATGTTGATCACGAACCCGTGATCTTGTAAGTATCGTATAGTCCTGGACAGGTCTCTCTGGGCTTGTTCGTATGTTGGGGATCTTATTAAGATGTCGTCCAGGTAAGGGTGCAGTTTGATCCCTTCCATCCTCAGGTTCACTATGAGCGCAACTAAAATTTTGGTAAAGGTCCTTGGTGATGTGGCCAGCCCAAATGGTAGTGCTGCATACTGCCAATGCTGGCCCTCGTAGCTGAATCTGAGCCATTGTCGATGTGCTGTTAGGATAGGTACGTGGAGGTAAGCTTCCTTTAGATCTAGTGAAGCGAGTCATTCCTCTTTCGCGATGGCGATTCGTATGGACTGCAGCGTCTCCATTTTGAATTTTTGGACCTTGACGGTCTGGTTCAGGAGTTTTAGGTCCAACACCGCCCTCCACTCGTCCAATTTCTTCGGGACCAGAAATAGGATGGAATAGAGGCCCTGTCCTCTTTCGAATTGTGGGACGGGCTCGATGGCTTAGATGGATCTCAGCCTGGTAACCTCGTTTCTCATTGCTGTTCATTTGACCCTGTCCTTGGAGATAAGCGAGCTGCAGAAGGATTCTCTGGGGGAGCGGGAGAACTCGATGGCGTATCCCCTTGTCACAGTTTGGATGACCCAGGCATCTGTGGTAGCCTGCTTCCATTGTTCTGCGAACCGTTGAAGTCTGCCCCCCAGGTTTACGTAGTCCTGCTCGCCGTTCGCGGCCCAGTCAGGCGTCGAGTTTGGGCCGACCTGTATTCTGGCGCGGTTTGCTTCAATTATCCTGGCCTTTTTGTCTCTGCCAGCGGTTCCTATATCTCTGCTGGTTTCCCCTGTGGGGAAAGAACGGTCGTCTTGATCCTCCTGTTCCTGAGGGTGAAGCATTGTAGGGGCGAAAGGAACGTTTGAAGGAGCCCACACTCTGTAGGGTCTGTTTTTTGTTCTTATCCGTAGCATCGGCTAGGACCTTGTCCAAGCAAACTCCGAAGAGCTTGCAACCCTGGAATGGACCCCCTACCAGCGCGTTCTTTGATGTGTTGTCCCCTTTCCAGGAATGTAGCCATAGCCGGCGGCGTGCGGCCACATTGGATGCTGCTGCCCTGGCTGCCCATCAGAGTGCATCTGTTGAGGAGTCCGCGATAAATGCTTAGGCTAGCTGGATTCTGGTCGACAGGACTCTCGTCATCTTTGCAGATGTGTTTGGATCTCCTGCTCGTTTTACCCACGTCATTAGGGCCCTCGAGAAATAAGATGTCAGAGTGGTCATTTTGATGATTGCCAATATTTCATCAAAATTTCTCCTCAGATTGGTTTCGATCCCCTTGTCTGTTGGGTCTCAGGGACAGCATTCCCCTTCGGTGGGAAAGATCGAGTTACGAGCCAGGGAAGCTGTTGCTGCATCTACCTTGGGGATGGCCAGCAGGGAGTTCTTGTTTTTTGATAGAGAGTACAGGTACAACTGCGCCTTGGAGAGTCTGGAACCCTTATTGGGTCGCTTCCATTCCTTTTTAATAATGCGCTCGTTTGCTCTATCTAATAGCATCCCCTTGTCCCTATCCCTGGCCCGGGGGATGTACTCTCTGCCCTCTTCTTCCTCTGAGGACGCCTTCTTTTCCTTGACATGGAGGGCCTTGGCGACCATATGGTATATTTGGTCCCTGTATTTATTGGGAAAGTGCTTGTCTGGGTCAGACGGAGCATCTAGTCCCTGTTCCTCCTCCTCAGGATCTTCCTCGCTGTCTGAGGCTTGATCAGAGATTTCCCCCTCCTCCTCGCTACTTTCCCTGCGCAAGGGTCTAGACTTTCTTTTACCCTTTTTTGCACCCACCTCTTCAGAGGACTGAATTGATAGTATCTCCTCTGGAGGCTCCGAGTCTGAGGAGGTGGATTCTAGGGGATTACTGGCCTTGCGAGGTCTTTTGGCCTTGGGGTGCTTCCCCTTTCCTGCCCCCTTGGAGGGTCCCTTAAAAGGCCTTTTCCCTGGGCGGAGGGGGGGAATCTTTTCCTCTTCAGCTCCAGGAGTATTTCTTTCAACATCTCCACCTGGAGTTCCTGAGCTAGGGGAGGGGCGGGAACTGGAGGAGGAGTGAGATCTGGGCTCCTTGAGGCTGAGGGTTCCCTCTCTTCAGCCTGCTCGGGTGCGGCCTTGCGCCTGGGCGCCATATTTGTCTTCTCCCTTTCGCGCCCTTTTTAGGCTAGGGGGAGGGGCCGGACACGCGGTCGGGCCTGTTCTCTTTTCCCTTTCGCTCCCCTTCTAGGCTGGGGGGAGGGGTCGGGCACGCGGTCGGGCCTGGCAGCTCCTCGGCCTCTAGAGGCTCTTGCATTGCCGTTTGTTTTCCCCCGCTGCCTCCCGTGCCTGACCTGGCTTGCCTAGGTTCTAGGGCACTGATGACCCACTGGAGCTAGTCTCGCTCCCTCCCAAGCGCCGGAGCTCTCTCAGCCGGGACACCGCGGCTGGGCTCTGAGACGGCGCGGGGAACTGCCCGGAGGAGGGGGGGGCGGATCCGAAGGGGCCGCGGTGTTTACTTGCCCTGCTGAACCCCCGTATCACAGGCAGCGAGGTCTGTTGTGCCGTTCCTTGTGCCAGCGGGAAGGGGGGAGCCCGTTCCCACTCTTCGGTCCCCCGCGCCTCCCGGGAAGGGGGTAGCCGGTCCGCTCCCAATCCCTTCACTGAAGGGAGGATGAACAGGGAGAGGAATTACTCCTCCCCTGGCACCCGGAGCTCCACTACTACTACTCTTCTTGAGTTTTGCAATTGATTAGGGACTGTCTCACCAGGAGACAGTCAGCCTGCTTCCTAGCTATGTCCAGGCAGACACAAGACTGGAGTAGAGAGCATAGATCCCGGGAGGGAGGGGTCTACAAATTTGTTTGTCTGCCTCCTAGTGGTTCCCGGCGGGATCTACCCTACTATCCTGACTGGACGGCCAGGAGGATCCCCCGGGAGAATGGACTATCACCACATGAGATTCTCATGGGAAGACCTATGAGACTCCCAAGCTCACCACCTGTCGCCTCACAGGCTTTAGATGTAATCTTGACTGATGAAACTATTCTAACCTATTGCAAAGCATTAGTGAAGAGTATCAAGGATTTCTATTCACAGGTGCAGGATGCATTGCCAATTGAGCCTCGGAAACAGTGCCATGATCTGCAACCTGACAACTGAGTACATGTGAAAGTTCATCAAAGGAAATCATCCTTGCAACCCCGGTGGAAAGGACCATTCCAGTTACTCCTCACTACTAACACTGCTGTCAAGTGCTGAGGATTTCAGTCTTGGATCCATGCTTCACACTGCAAAAAGACCTCTGAGCCTATAGAAAGAGGGCCAGAAGAACAGGGTGCAAGTGCTGCTAACCTCTCCCCTGTGCAAGAACTGGCTGTGTCACCTCACGATGGAGAAAAGGCACCACAACGATATTTCCTCAGGAAGCAAAAACAGCTGCCAACCTAGTGGCCTGAAGAGTATGCTCCTCTGGATAATCGGTATTGCCACCATCTGTGCATTCCCACTTTGGGTTTCTCACCTTACACAGTACAGCTTACAAAAAGAGAACTCTCTTCGAGAGAAACGATCTTTGGACTCTACTAATATGTTCCTACTTATGATTGAATAGCTCCGCATGGATTTGAATGTATCTAATTGCTGGTGTCCTGGAAGAAGTAGCAAACCTAACAGCTGACACCTTTCAAAGTATAGCCACTGAGATGGGTGACATCAGATAAATGGTTTTGCAGAACAGATTAGCCCTAGACTTCACTTTGGCCAGTAAGGGTGGGGTTTGTGCCTTGATACAGAAGGAGTGTTGCACCTACATACCAGATAATACTGATACCATATTTGAAAACACCCAACGCATCAGGACTGCAGTGGCAAAACTACATGAGTCACATGACTGGAGTTTGTAATCCTGGCTAACATCATGGTTAGGAGGTTGGGGAACAAAGATTTTATACTTTTTACTGCTTATTTTTGGACTTTTTATTGGACTTTTTGTATGTGCACACTATTTACTTATGCTTATTAAAAATTGCATGCGCTGTACTGCTCAAAGAAAAAAGTATAACTCACTGACACTGGAGCAGCAGCACCAGGTAATGGTGATGTATCAGGATTTTAAAATAATGGATAAAGAAGAGTATGATGCTGTATAAGGGCTTATGAATATTGAAGTTTAAGGCTAAGTTGTACTAAAGTACAAAAGGGTGCAGTGTGGAAATAAAAGTTTAGTAGGCCTTAAACTTAACTTTGGTCAAGTACGTACGTCACAGATGGGAGAGAGAAATATGCTGAACTAGGGAAAAATCCTTGAACTGAATCTTGCTAACAGACCACAGAATGCTTCTTTATAAGTCCTGCCTTTTCTCTTTGTGTAACTGATAAGGAATTGATACAATTCAGGCTTTCGCTGAGTGCTATAAACATGCCAAACTCTTGTGACCTGCAGAGACTTTTCTTTTCTTGTTCCAGAGACAATCTCTGCGGCTGAAAAGGTCTCTCCAATTGCAATAGCTTTTACTAAATAAATAAAGTGTTTTCTGACAGACAAACTCCCAAACAGACTGAAGACTTGTTTTCTTCCACAGGAGGTTTACTGAATGGGTAGCATTGTGCAAGAAAGGGAGTCCTATCCAAGGGGGAGTAAAACAGGGAAGTCTTGTAGAGACAGAGAGCTGCAGAATAATGGCCATAATTGTACCGGGGTAGAGCCCTGAACAGAGAACTCAGTGAGGGAGCTTTGTACAGGGGGAGAGCTCCAAAATGGACAGTATTTATTTATTTAAAGCATTTTTAACCCGCCCATCCTGCCACAGGCAGCTCTGGGTGGCGCACAATATAAAATATTAACGTTAAAAACAATTTTTAAAATACACAACGGGAGGTATAAAAAATCCCCCATCACCAACCACCCTAACCCATTCCCCCCACCCTACCCATCCTCCCCCCCGAAAGCCAGGCAAAGCAGCCACGTCTTGCAACAGCGTTGGAATGAGGGGAGATTCGGGGCCAAACGAGCCTCCACCGGCAGGGAGTTCCACAGCCGTGGGGCAGCCACCAAGAAGGTCCTCTCCATCGTGGCCCCCCGGCAGACTTGGGGGACCTCTAGGAGAGCACCCCCCGATGACTACAGGGGCCGATTCAGAACCCAGGGGATGAGGCGGTCCTGCAAATAGGTTGGGCCAAGGCCATTTAGGGCTTTATAGGTGAGCACCAACACCTTGAATCAGGCCCAGAAGACTACAGGCAGCCAGCACACAGACCAAAGAACTGGTGTAATATGTTCCCGGCGGCCCAATCCCACCAGGAGACGGGCTGCCGTGTTCTGCAACAGCTGCAGTCTCCGTACCGTCACCAAAGGTAGCCCCACGTAGAGCGCATTACAGTAGTCAAGCCTAGAAGTGATGAAAGCATGGATGAAGGTGGCCAGGTCAGAGCCCGAAACATACGGCTGAACCCGACGCACCAGATGTAACTGGCGAACAGCCTCCACCTGAGCATCCAAATGGAGTTGCAAGTCAAGGAGCACCCCCAGACTCTGTACCTGGGGAACCAGCTGACGCGAGACCCCATCAATGATGGGGGCTGTTACCCCCGCTGCCTTACCCACCAACATCACCTCTGTCTTGTCGGGATTCAGTTTAAGTCAGTTCTCCCTCATCCATTCCCCACAGCTTCAAGACACCCATTAAGCACCAAGACTGCCGGACCTGGGTCTGATGAAAAAGAGAGGTAGAGCTGGGTGTCATCAGCATATTGACACCACACGCAAAACCTCCTAACCGCCTCGCCAAGCAGCTACATATACACGTTGAACAGGAGAGGGGACAAAACAGAACCCTGCGGGACTCCACACAAGAGGTCTCGGTGTGATGAAAAATAATCACTGAGTACCACTTGCTGAGTTCTTCTGGCCAGGAAGGAGCGGAACCAGTCCAGAACCGTACTGTCCACCCCTGCACAGTCCCACACGTGCGTCACCAACATCTCATAATCAACGGTATCAAACGCCACTAACAGATCTAATAGAATCAGCAGGGCTAAATGGCCCTGGACTAATTCTTGGTGAAGATCGTCAACCAACACCACAAATGCAGTCTCGGTGCCATATCCTGGGCGAAACCCCGACTGCGAGAGATCAAGAAAACCAACACGATCCAGATGCTCCTGCAACTGCCAGGCCACCACCCGCTCAATAACCTTCCCTAAAAAGGGAAGGTTAGAGTGTGGCCGATAACTGGCAAGGGAGTCAACGTCAAGCAATGGTTTCTTGAGCAGGGGTCTTACCACTGCCTCTTTAAGGCAGCCTGGCACCCTGCCCTCTCTAGGGGAGGCACTGACCACCCTCGCCACCAACGGCCCCATCGTCTCCCGGCAGGCCTTAACCAGCCAGGACGGGCAAGGGTCCACTTCACAACAGGTGGCCCTGACAGCCCCAAGAACATCCTCTGCATTAGCAGGGGTCATCAGCTGAAACTGATCCTACAAACAAGGATAAAGCAGGACCTCCATAATCTCCAATTGCACTACTGCAGTAAATGCAGCACCAAAACCATGGTGAATCAGAGCGATTTTATCCGCAAAATAATCCGCGAACAAGTCACAGCGGGTACTAGATGGCCACTCCAAGGTGGAGGGAGGCCAGACTGACCAACCCCCACACCACCCGGGACAGCTCTGCTGGACGGGATTTAGCGGACGCTATAAGGGCAGCAAAGAACTCTTTCTTTGCTGTTTGCATAGCAACGGCAAAGGCTCGTAAACTCGCTCTATGCTGCAACCTGTCGGCTTCAGCATGTGACGACGCCACCGTCGCTTCAACTGCCTTCCCTCCTGCTTCAGCACCCGCAGCCCCTCTGAAAACCAGGGAGGCCTGCGGTGCTGCCAACTGGGAAGCAGATGCCTCGGAGCTATCCAATCAATGGCCTCAGTCAGCAAGATGTTCCACAGCTCAACGAGGCCATCGATGGGACAGCCGTCCAGATCAGAGGGTATATCCCCAAAAGCCTTCCGGAACCACTCCGGTTCCATCTGTCTATGGGGCGGACCATTCTAATAGGTTCCACGCCCCTCCCGGGGCAAACGTACGCCAGGAGAGGGGCCTGCAGGAGGTAATGGTCTGTCCATGACAAGGGCACAGCTGATATCTCCTCCCACCAACGGACCCCCCCCCTCAAGGCCGGTGCAAAACACAAGGTCTAAGGTATGTCCCCCCCGCCCCCGGTGTGTCGGGCCGCTGACCCTCTGGGACAGGCCCATGGTTGCCATGACGGCCATGAACTCACGCTCCGCACCCCCAAGATCAGCGTCAATGTGGATGAAGTCCCCCAAGACTATCGTCTTCGGGGATCACAACACCACTCCTGACACCAGATCCGCTAGAGCATGCAGGGAGGCCGCCATACAGGTGGGCGCACAGTATACAAGCAGCACTCCCAAACTGTCCCCTGCCACATCAAACACCAGATGAAGACCCTCAACCCCCATTATGGTTTGCACCGGATACCTCCGAACAGCCCAACCCCCCCACCATAAAAATCATGGCTCAACTGCCCCCACCATCCCTGTGACCACGGTTGATGCTGCATGGAATACCCAGCTGGAACAAGGTCAGCCAAAATAGGCCCCGATTCCATATCCAGCCAGGTTTCCGTGATGCACACGAGATCAGCCACATGATCCAGGATCAATTCCTGGACTGTTGCTTTATTTGCTACTGATCTCGCATTCACCAGCATCAACACATGGTCAGGGCCCTCTGATTTAGAACCACCTGCCTCATTGCTAGAGGGGTGGTGCGGGGAACGGATATTAAACACCTGTCCCACCGCCCATCTCGAACATACCCCCCCCCATACCCTCCCACTCCCATCACGACCCCAATGGCTGTGTCCCCCTCCCCTCCCCATGGCTGTGCTTCAGTGGGTCCTCTTTCGCTTGACCCCTTGGTACCCCTTGGTACATCTGGGTCTGTCTCTTATACACATCTAGATGTGTATAAGAGACAGCTCTCAGCCCCTCCCTAATCCAAATCCCATCTATATCCCCCCTCCCCCTACCAACCCCACTATAAAATAAACCCTCCACCCCTCACCAATCACCTCCCACACTTCCCCCCCCTTTAAACAAGTACCCCAATAAAAACCCTCCCCACAATTTACTGCCAATAGATGGGACCCCACACCCCAGCCCACTCAGGCCCGCACCAAGGGCCACACCCAAAGGCCCTCTGAAGGCACGCCACTGAGGAACCCCTACTGGGGCTCACCCCCCACCCCCAGAAGCTGCAGGGAAGATGGTGGTCCTGCCCCCTCTCCGACATTATGCCAGGTGGAGAGTCCTGTACATGGGCACAGTAGAGTCAGGGAGCCCTGTACAAGGGATGAACTAGCCAGGGGGTCCCGTACAGGGGGAGGCCCTTATAGAAAGCAAAATGGCCAGTGTTGCACAAGGAAAAGAGCTCTGACAGCGGGGATTAGAGTGGAAGACTCCTGTACAAGCCATGAGCTAGAGAGATCATAGAGAGAAGTTTTTGAAAGTCTGCAATGCTTAAACTGAACCAAAGTTGTTCTATTAGTAAAGCAGGGCGCTACCAGTAAAAATCCAGCTTCGCTTTGCTTGCTATTTGAAGGAAGTAACAACCTTCTAAACTGAAGGGAACAGCTCTTCCACCTTGGCCACCCTAAGTCCTGCTCCCATAGTGGTTATGCTGGTTAGGATTCTACTGCACTAGCAGGACAAATTTTCTCCATTGTGTTGTATTTAATAAAAAACATGGATACTCCGTAATCAAAAAACCTCTGATTTAAAAGAGTTCAGGCTCTTGCAAATTCAATCATGCACTAAAAAGCATGGAAATTGCAAATTAAGGCTGCCACCTTAACTTCTGTGCCACATTAGCAGTAAAGACATTGTACAGTCTCACATATTGTGCTCGCTTACAATTTAGGCTCCATGCACCCACACTTTGCCTTCATCTTTCAATCCCAATCCTCTTCTTCTTTGTAGGTTGGGGGCAACACTGAAGCTGGGGACAGGAGGGCATGAGCTGGCCTCTCACCCCTTCCTTTCATTTCAGTTGGGGAGACTGAGACAGCTGACTAATGCCTCACAACCATCCCTCTTACCTACTAGTCTCCACTGCCCTCCCAAAGCACAGTGAAGCTGGGTAGAGTCGTATACAGATGTTTAATTAAAACTAGGTTGCATTGAAATTAATAAAATGGAATGGCCATTGGAAGGAATGGAGGAAACAGTAGTGCCAATGTCTAAATAAATACTATTATCATTCCAACATCCAATTAAGTGATTGTAAAATTATACAACATATTTGCATCTTTGGGAGTATGTAGGGAAGGAAAGAGAGTGTGAAATGATGAGGAAAGCACCAGATGCAGTAAGTGGAATGGTTGGAACAACAGGAAAAAATACAAAGAGTGGGCAGGAAGGATTAAGTAAGTGGGTGGAATGACAGGAGGAATTAGAAGTAGTTACAATAATAAGGTTCTGAGTGAAATAACTGATTCGGAAGACTGATGGGATATCTGAGGAAGCAGTCCTATCGTTTTACCCACTTACCATAGCTGACTCCCTATCCTTTGACTCCCAATAGCCTCCCTCCCTGTTATTCCATTTTCTCTCCTGTGTATTTTTTTTTTGTTGGTCATTCCACACACCCTTACTTCTGTTCTATATGACACATACAGACAAACATTGCATTTCCCAGGACTTTTGAGTGCTCTATGAGGGGAGTGGGGGCCATAGGGTTAGAGGGGTGACTTGGACCCAGGACTCCTGGGTTGTCTGTTACAAGGTTGAGAGCAGGGGAGAGAACAGGCTCGGAACGAGGACTACTGAGTTGCCTGTGATGGGAGTGCAGTCTACTGGATTAGAGTGGGGTGGAGAGGCTGGAAGCCAGGAGTCCTGAGTTCTCTGTTACAGGACTGGGACCAAGTAGATNAGGAGGAATTAGAAGTAGTTACAATAATAAGGTTCTGAGTGAAATAACTGATTCGGAAGACTGATGGGATATCTGAGGAAGCAGTCCTATCGTTTTACCCACTTACCATAGCTGACTCCCTATCCTTTGACTCCCAATAGCCTCCCTCCCTGTTATTCCATTTTCTCTCCTGTGTATTTTTTTTTTGTTGGTCATTCCACACACCCTTACTTCTGTTCTATATGACACATACAGACAAACATTGCATTTCCCAGGACTTTTGAGTGCTCTATGAGGGGAGTGGGGGCCATAGGGTTAGAGGGGTGACTTGGACCCAGGACTCCTGGGTTGTCTGTTACAAGGTTGAGAGCAGGGGAGAGAACAGGCTCGGAACGAGGACTACTGAGTTGCCTGTGATGGGAGTGCAGTCTACTGGATTAGAGTGGGGTGGAGAGGCTGGAAGCCAGGAGTCCTGAGTTCTCTGTTACAGGACTGGGACCAAGTAGATTAGAGGGGGAGAAGGGGTGGGAGTCAGAACTCCTAAATTCTCTCTTTCTTAAAGAGGAAGCGGAGGGGATGAACGGCGAGCTCACACCCTCCTGTGTCCAGCTTCAGTGTTGCCCCCAACCTGCAAAGAGGAAGAAAATTGGGGCTGAAAGATGACGGCAAAGTGTGGGTGTATGGACCCTAAGTTGTAAGTGGACACAATATGTGAGACTGTACAATGTCTTCACTGCTAACATGGCACGGAAGTTAAGGCAGGAGCCTTAACTTGCAATTTCCACGCTTTTTAGTGCATGATTCAATTTGCAAGAGCCTTAACTGTTCTTGTAAGCCGCAGGGCTTTTTGATTATGGAATAGTCTATAGCCTGCATATACCATGTCGCAACCTTCAAAAATGTGAAACCCTGCTGAAGCACAAGTCTAGATTCTGTGTCACATTAAATTACCTCTGAATGCTATCAGTAAGTCTAGATAGCCTTTGCTGTCTGCGATCAGGAGACAAATGGGTTTCTTGAGCCAGATCCTTCATCAGGCGGAAGTCAGAGATAGCACGTTTGTTCAAACCTAATGAATGGTAAAGAATGCAAGGATAGTTAGGAAAGTACTCCTCTTCCAATCTCATTTACCCTCCAAAATTCAGCCAGAATAGTTAAAATTATAATCCCTCTTTTAGGCTTCCATTAAGTGTGGTTCCATTGTAGGAGACACTCAAAGACAAAGCATACAGCCAGTGTAGCCTGGTGGATAAGATGCTAGACTTGGCTCTACGAGACTCAGGATCAAATCTTCTCTTAACCATGAAGTCACTGTGTCTCAGTTTCACATCTGTAAAATGGGAATATTAATGACCTACCTCACAAAGTTGCTGTGAGGGTGAACTTGATAAGGATTATAAAGTACCATGAACACTGAAAGTGTTGCACAGTACAGAAAACAGTTCTTGCCCCAATGAACTTGAATAAAGTATGAACCTAATTTTTTCCAGTGTGGTATAATTACAGCACATCATTCATTAAAATTCTGAAGAGGAGGTTTATCCAGGGGAAGATATCTTACCAGGACAGGTAAGGTATTTAACAGGAAGGGTTATTTTATTTCTGATTGTCTAGATTTTATCTTTGGGTTTTTTTAATATGTTGATAGCTGCCCTGAATCTTCAGAAAAGGGTGGGATACAAATAAAAAATAAAAAAAATAAACTCTAGCAGAATAAAATGGTCAATAAAAATATGCAAAATTGTAAAAAAATTATCCTGATGTAAAACTGGTCTAACAGAGTGGAGAATCACCTTGTGTCTAAGAAAGAATGGGATGTGCATGTGTCTGTGGACTATAATGTTGCAGCATACTGCCTCATTACTTATTTTTTTCACTCACCCTCTTTTTAATAGGTTCCCTTAATAGAATTATTTCTATTTGCCATTTAGAAACAGATGTAAAAGGTTTTATTAACTGCTAAAATACATTTCATAGTTCTTGTTGTCCGTTGCATTCAGCAGACCACTTGATATAGCTTTGCTGGCCCGGACCAGATTGATTAAAACTGTTGTTTACCTGTCAGAAAGCACAACTCAGGGATCAGATGGGCAACACGGGGCTCAACAATATTATCATTCTTCTTACTTTTCAAATGGCTAACAAGCATTGGCTGATTCTGGTCAGTCAGGACTACATCGTACTGCTGCAACATGAAACATTTATTAATTATTATTATTATTATAAGCATTTGTATAGCACCAGCTGTGTACCTGGTACTTTACAGAACAATGAGATCCCTGCCTATGGCTTACAATCTAATAGACATGGAGGGGGAAGACAGGGATAGGGGACATAGGAAGAGACAAGGGATGAAAACATTCAAGCGGATGCGAAGTCTCAGGTGCACGTGCTTGGCTTGGTTGCAGTTAGGCAGGAGTCTGTGGGGAAGGTAGACAGTAAATATTGAGCGGGAACTTCTAACAGGCGTCTGGAAGGCTGCGAGGAAGAGGTGGGTTTTGAGGAGGGATTTGAATGCGCGGAGGGAGGGGGCGAGGTGAATGTGGGCAGGGAGGGAGTTCCAGGCATGGGGGGCAGCAAAGAGAAGGGACAAAGGCGGTTAGGTGAGATGGGGAGACGAGGCGCGGAGAGTGCGTGCAGGAGTGTGTAAGGAGATATGGGCTGAGAGGTAAGGGGGAGCCAGGTTGTGAAGGGTTTTGTAAGTAAATACCAGATGTTTGTGAAGGATGCGTGCGGGAAGGGGAAGCCAGTGAAGCCAGTAGCTGTCTCTTATACACATCTAGATGTGTATAAGAGACAGGGCAGGGAGGGAGTTCCAGGCATGGGGGGCAGCAAAGAGAAGGGACAAAGGCGGTTAGGTGAGATGGGGAGACGAGGCGCGGAGAGTGCGTGCAGGAGTGTGTAAGGAGATATGGGCTGAGAGGTAAGGGGGAGCCAGGTTGTGAAGGGTTTTGTAAGTAAATACCAGATGTTTGTGAAGGATGCGTGCGGGAAGGGGGAGCCAGTGAAGTGAGGAGAGGAGAGGCTGCACGCTGTCTCTTATACACATCTAGATGTGTATAACAGAGTCGATGTAAGGTTTAAAGGAAAGGTGAGTATCGAAGACGAAGCCCAAGCTACGGGCTTGGGGGACAGGACAGATGGTGACCCCATCAATAAGGATGGAGAGGAAAGAGGGAGAGGAAGGGTAGTGAGGCAAGATAAGGATCTCAGTCTTAGCCATGTTGAGCTTGAGCTGATGTTGGGACATCCAGGCAGAGATATCAGGAGAGACAGTTGATGAGGCGAGCTTGGACAGAAGGGGAGAGAGAGGGGGTGGAGAGATAGAGCTGAGTGTCGTCAGTATAAAGGTGATATTGGAAGCCATGGGAGGCAACGAGTTTGCCAAGGGACAGGGTGTAGATAGAGAAGAGGAGAGGGCCCAGGACAGAGCCTTGGGGAATCCCCACTGAGAGGGGGAAGGAGGAGGAGCTGGAATTGGGAAGAGACGTATTAAAGGAGCGGTCAGAGAGGTAGGAGGAGAACCAGTCAAGGACAGAGCTGCAGAAGCCTAGGGAGCGAAGAGAGTCCAGTAGGAGCGAGTGGTCGAGTGTCAAAGGCAGCAGAGAGGTCAAGGAGGACAAATATGGAGTAGAGGTGGTTAGATTTAGCGACCAGTAGATCGTTGGTGATCTTGGCAACGGCTGTTTCCGTGGAGTGAAGGGGGCGGAAGCCAGATTGGACAGGGTCCAGGGATGAGTTGGCAGAGAGGAGATCCAGGTAATGGGGGTAGACAACACATTCTAGAAGCTTAGAGGCGAAGGGTAGGAGGGAAACTGGCCGGTAACTAGAGGGGTCAGAAGGGTTGAGGGTGGACTTTTTGAGGATGGGAGAGACAGTGGCATGTTTGAAGGCGGAGGGGAAGGAGCCAGTGTAGAGGGAGAGATTAATGACATGGGGGGGGGCGACAGCGGGATCAATGGAGGTCAGGAGGTGGAAGGGGATTGGGTCAAGAGGGCAGGTGGAGGGGTTGGCGGAACAGAGCAGAGAGAATTCCTCAAGGGAGGCAGGAGGAAAGGAGAGTACGGGGAGGGAAAGGGGACGTTGAGGGAGTGGGGAGAGGAGATGAGTGGGAAGCAATGTCCTGGCGGATCTTGTCAATCTTTGAGGTGAAGAACGACGCGAGGTCCTGAGTAGAGAGGGAAGAGGGGGGCAGGGAAGCTTGAATAGGGAGTCAAAGGAGGAGAAGAGGCGGCGAGGGTCACAAGGGTAGGATTCAACCCGGGAGGCATAGTAGTGTTGCCTCGCCAGGGAGATAGCGGAAGAGAGGGAGAATTTGTAGTGAAGGAAGTCAGGGTGGGAGTGGGATTTGCGCCAGAGGCGTTCAGCAGCCCGGGGGGCAGGAGCGGAGGTAGCGGATAGTAGGGGTGAGCCAAGGACGGGGGGGTTGGGGTCAAACGGGGTGACCCCAAAATGAGGAAAAAGTTAACCAGGAGATACTGCACAGTGTTGCAGACTGATAATTAGTCAAACCTGCTCAAAAGTTCTAATAGTTGTGTCTAGAGCTCTACACTATAGAGGTGATTCAGCTCATGGATATACCTCCCTCCAGTGACACAAAGAGAATACACTAATGAAGTGGTTTCTAAAATAATTTCTTGTATGATCCCATTCTGAGACTTATTCCATGAGCCCAAACAGAAAGAGAGACAAGCAAAGTATATGAAATAACAATTGGATTGCAATCATATTGGCAGGCGGCACAACCCATCTTTGCAACCCAGCACCATAGTTTGAGAACCTCTATACTGGTATCTTGCCTGACAGGAGGATTCTCCTTATGTAGGGAAGTTCCTGTGTAGCAAAGTCACTGGCTCTATCACAGTGCAAATACTAAAATATGGCAAAATACAGAATATTTAATTATTCTCTCCTCCTTGAACTTGTATATTTGCTTAAGAAACAACAGCTTTATGCGTGCTTTTGCATGTCAAGTGCACCTTAACCCAGTCATAGTTTGAGACAATAGAACTCAGTAATGTTTTGCTACACTTCACAAAACATTTGAAGAGATCCCAAACATCTAATGCTATGCAAAACACAGATAACATTTCAAAGAAATCTCTCTCAACTACAAAGCTCTTTACAAGCTTTAATGAAGCCATAGCAATATACTTCCCACACTTCGAATATGGAAAGAATATTAATCAGTATATCAGTAATAGTATATTTCTTTATTTTAAAAAAGCACTGCTTTTTAGATGATTGTTATGTCAATGGCTCCCTAGTTTTTACTAGGTTGACTATGTACTAATGGCTCCCTAGTTTTTATTAAGATGACTATATGTTAATTGTTTTCCAGTTTCTACTTACCTGTTTGTAATAATCAATATATGAGATTTTGGAGCCATCATGTTTTAAAAATGTGTCAGCTGGCTTCACGATCCAGTCAATATCATCAACACGGTAGGTTTTGTTGTTGTACCTAAGAAAGTAAGCATCTATAAAGAAAATGACTGCTTCTGGTCATGGAGTGGAGAATAAGGAAGGAAGGAAAAACCTTATACTACCAGTGATATTGCCTGAGAGTTCATTAGCTAAATGAATAGGAGAAGCTAAGTTATCTCCAACTGATGCTTTCAAGTCTTTATTGATGGGAAGCCAAGTCACTATCATGCCTAAAAGTATAGTGTTTCGGGGGGGGGGGGGAGGGTGCATCAGTATTGGCACAACTCTGTTTTAACTTTTATATCACTGTCCTTTCTGCAGCCACTGGCGCTCCATTTGCATACATGAATGACCTGAAAATCTCACCATCATCTTTGAACAGATCAAGGAAATCTTTTCATGGGGTATGATGGCCTTGCAAAACTATTGTTATAACCCGCACCTTCTTCTGAGCCCTAATGTGAT
This sequence comes from Sphenodon punctatus, assembly GCA_003113815.1. NCBI lineage: Eukaryota > Metazoa > Chordata > Lepidosauria > Sphenodontia > Sphenodontidae > Sphenodon > Sphenodon punctatus. The sequence continues at coordinate 700,344 of QEPC01008045.1, read as the reverse complement.
GAAGCAGGCAGCAGCCCTTTAAGGGGACCTGCTTGTTACCTAGGGTCTAACAGTCTGCTGCAAGGCACCAAGCAGGAAGGAGCTGAAGGCAGGCTTGTGGGTGCTGGAAGCTCTTCAACCCAAGAGTAGCCAGCAAGAAAAGGCTGGGGAGCCTGCATAGAAAGCTTTCCCCAGCAGGGATATGGAGAACTCAGTGAGGGGGGGCCACTGCTAAACATGTTTGGCAGCTGCCACATCGGCCTCATACTTTAGGTATTTTCTGCCATGATGGTGGCTTGCACTAGCCATGCTTTGGCACAGGGGCCACAGTCACGTTAGTTTTTCTGCGCCAGGTGTTGGCACGGGATAGAACCCAGCTGTGGTGGTAGCTAGCGTGGGATGTGACTCAGTAAAGTCTTTGAGTCATAGCACGCGCTAGCGTCCACCACGGCTGGGATCCAACTGCCGAAACAGGAGTAAAGCGGGCTTTCACATCTGAAAGCCCGCTTTACTGGACCTGGTCCCTGCTGGTTCCGGGCGCAATGGCAGTCATCACTGGCTGCCAGTCAGGGAGGCCAGGGGACTGCTGGGTGAAGTGTGGGGACGTGGCCAGGCGGACGCACATCAGTGTGTCTCCCCACCCTCCTGATCATCTGACCTGTTCTACTGCCTGAGTCTGGCTCTAACTCCTTTGCCTCAGCCTGTCGTGCCCTGCTGTAAACATTGGGGGAATGTTTCCAATCCCAAGCTGGGACCCAGGACATTGAGCTGGGCTGGGAAGACTTGTGGTTAATCGCACCTGCCCCTCCCGCAGCTGCGTATGTTGCTTGTTGGGAGTCTGGAGCCTGCGGGATCCATCGGGGTTTGTCTGGTGGTAGGCTAATGTTTTCACCTGTGAGAATCGGGGATCTTGCTGAGGAGTCCAGAGCTGAGAGCTAAGGAGTTTGGCTAGAGGTAAGGCATTGGCTGAGGACATAGGAGAGCAGGCAGAGAGGCTGAAACTGCTAAACGCACCCATTGAACAAACAGCAGACTGATAAGAGGGGCCCGTCTAGCTTAATCAGAGTTACTGATGTCCTTTTTTTTTTTTTTTGGTGTTTGAGCGTGGCTGCAGGCAGCTGTGTTGCTCTTTTACAGAAGTACTGGGGTTTGTTGTTGTTTATGACCAGGTAACTGGTTGACCAGTGACTATTTAGGAGATGGTTTGGTGAGTTTCCTCTGCTTACGATTGCATAGAGGAACCATCTCCCTCTCCTCCTCTTTTTTGGAACCAAGCTACTGCAGAGAGATTCAAGGACTAAGTCTTCACATCGCTGTATGCAGCTCCAGTGAGAAGGATGTTTTACGTCGCCTAGGGTTTTCTCCTCTGCGGGGCACAAGGCTGCTTGAAGGCACCCCTCCCTTTGGTTCCAGGACCCTTCTGGATTTTGGACCTTTCAGTGGGAAAGACTATACAGAGCCTGGGGGACCCTTCCTTTTGTCTGTGGAGAGTGTGGTGTTTTGGAGAAGATTTCCCTTTTTCCACCTGAGGAATTTTTATCTTTTGGGATTCCCTTTTTAGAATATGAGAGGGGCAGGGCCTGGGACTCTCACAGGAGGAGGCCCCACTAAATTTTATTGGGGTAGCTGACCCTTTTGGCATGGCCCCTGAGAGGATCTACAGGGGGTGGAGGTGATTGTGGGGGGTGCTGGATGGGTTTTAATTTGAGTTTTGCAGGTTGGCTAATATTTTTTTTGTAGTTTATGTTTATAATTACTGTTTATTATGAAGAGGGTGGGTTTAACCCTTGCATCTTTGACCCCCTCCACCAGGCAATCAGTGCAAACTTGATGTGTTTTTTTTTTTTTTAGACAACATGTGTAACTCGGAAAGATCCCAAGGAGCGTTTACCCTCTATACCAATCTCCAACCATTTCTCCTGTCTGGACCCAGATTTTAGGGCGACTTCAGGTGATGAATTAGGGTTGGGAGTGTCAGATCCCTAGGGAGATGATCTAGCAAAGGGGCCTACAGTTGATGTTCAGGAATTACGGGACTACCCAACTAGTCCTGTAGTGATTTAATAGACTGACTGAAGCACCAAGAGAATATTGTACACATCTGTAACTATTGAAAGGATGCTATGAGTTTCCTATATGCTTCATAGTAACTTAGTTTAGGAATATTGAAAATGCATATTAGGAGGAAAACAGGCTGGCAGGAGGAGAGAGAAATATGCTGATAGGGATATATTCTTCAGAACCAGATAGAACTGTCCGTGCCCAGAAGATGGCTGTACATAAACAAGAGAGAAGGTTACAAGAATAGATAAGGACTAAGCAATGCAATGAGGGAAAATAGCCTAGTCAGTCAGAGAGATGCCTTAGAGAAAGGGGCATGGGCAATTCATGGTCAAAGATCAGGCATCTGGAGGGAGGGGTAGGCAGGATCTAACTGGTCAGGACATCCCATAATAACAATGACTAAGCAGAAAGTACCCCAACTCTGAACAGCCAATGGGAGAACTTCCCAGGCTTAGCACTGACAGCCCCGCACTCTGGACAATCATAATGCAGTCACTGGATAAAAAGGCCAGCCCTAGACAGGGAAGGTGTCTTGCATGGTACCCTCTGACCAGCTACTTAGGTGGCTGCCGGTTGACCCTTTCCAACGCTCTCAAAGGCTGTGAAAAGCCAGACACCAGCAGCTAGGTTCCTAGATAGACCTCGATTGGGCCCCCGCCCTGCCTCTCCTCTCGAGACCAGACCTGAGATCTCTGACGCGTAAGAACTCATATGTAGGTATTTGTGTGTGTGCGCTTGCTGTTAGAGTAGGTGAAGGCTATTGCTATGTGCAAGTGTATTGGTGCTATATTACTGCTATATTCTCAGTTCTTTCTACGTTGATATAGTAATAAACATCTGTCTATTTGAAGGACTTTGCTATCTGTTTCATAGTGCCTCTGCCCAGATCCCCGGAATTGGGAGCTGCCTATTAGGGGTCTAAGTTCTGTCCCTGGTAGGATTGGTAGAGAACAATTCCAATTCAAAACAGCCCTCTAACTTTATTGGCAGATCATGTTCTGCTATCAGGTCGTTTGATACAACAGGTATTTGATAGAATTGAGGGACTTAATGTCAAATTGTCTCAGTTGGCTTCAACCCTGGATAATTTTATGGTAAATGACTAGAGAACCCAGGGGAATCGGACTCCTCAAACTGAGCCATTATCTAATACAGGAACCTGGTATGGGCCCATGGGGAAGCTTTGTTGTGAAAGAGCTTGTATATTTATTTCTATTTCTACTCCACCTCTCTCGCAAAAGCGACTCAGGGTAGCTTACAAATTCAAAAAATAAAAACAAGAATCATAATATAAATATATAAAAATAACAGTAGAAAAAACACACTAACACACCAAACATTGCGCATAAAATGAAGATACCCTCCCCCCAACCCAACTAACCCATCCAAACCTCCCTCGCCAAACGTCTGGTGGAAGAAACAGGTCTTAGTGTGGCAACAGAATATAGTGTTATTGATATCTTATGTTCTCCTGGCCTGGACAAAGGAAGCCAGACCTAACTTTGGTCAAGCAAAGGCAAAGAGCAGAGAGATGGTCCAGAACAGACAGCAGGCCTGAGATTGTGATGGAATTCAAGCTGAGATGACTCAACATGTGGATAAGGCCCCATCAGCATATGCACAAAGACATAGCCAGACAAGTATCTTCTCCTGGCACCGCCACACATGCTTAACAAAGCCTCCTGCTGAACAACTGGAGTTGACAAATGAAACCCATTGTGAACAGATAAGTGGGACATTTGCAACTCTGCTACTGACTTCCAGGCCAGGAAAAGAACAATCAAGGAAAGATACAGATGTTAATATGCTAAGGGCCCTTCCTCCCAGGAAGACGCTCTTCTGATATGCTAAAGAACTGTGTGATGTCACCATGACATGGCATCTGGCTATTACTGACCTGTACCTCAGAACTGTATAAAAGAACCTGGTCATACAACATGACTTTGGGTGAAGGCTAGTGGTCACCAGTTGGTGAATCACGTGGTTTCACTCCCTTCCAGACCTTGCACACACGGATCACAACTTGTCTTCGCTCGCCAGCAGCTCTACTCTCCAGCACCAAAGGGCCCTCTCTCAGTCTTTTCCCTGAATCAGCCTGCGTGCTTCCAGGATTTGGCCAGTCACAGGACACGTAAGATATCTTTATCTGGGGACTATCTGTATAATACTGTGTGTAGTATAATCCTGCCAAGAATAGAAAACCAAGGTGTGCCGTTCCAATAAAGTTTTGTTTTTGTACCACATTGGAGTGGTGTTTTATGACGATCTCGATCCCAATAATTTATTAGTTACATTAGTTTCGTCAGAAGGTGATTAGATTTGGGCTGGATTTACTGCGTTTCTGCATAGGAAAGATGTTCTCAAACTAGGAAGGTGGACTCCCAGCTTAATAAGACTCTTCATATTATAATAGGTATCTCGACCTAGTGCTCCCTCAAGAGACAAGATGACCATTGGGAAATTGCTGATAACCCACTTCTTAAAAACATTTCCTTAGGAGCTTCTCCTGGTGGTGGGGACATCCCGATACATACCAACTTAAGATACTCACCCCATTGACCTACATGCTTTGCGGATATCCTCCTATGCAGAAGCTAATATTCCCAATAGCATTTCTATTTGCAAGCCTTCCCCCATATTTGATTCCTGCTGCTCACGATCCCCATCCCATGCTTTCTCTTCAGAGGACTCTTGGCTACCATGTCTTAAACAACTATGTTTTAAATAGAAAGGGGGAAAAAGCTCTCCCCCACAGTCTGCAATAAGACTCTGGAATTCAGTGCCTCCCCAATGTGACTGAAGCCAAGAATCTGGTTAGATCCAAAGGACTGAATGTCTAGGATGACAAGAATATCCAGAACTATAAAAGCCAATGTTACCAAATTTTGGGACGAGATAAAATGATACAATTCATTCTTACAGGTTTAAGATTATTTCTAACTATTAAAGATCAGGATGAGACCTTCTAAAGGCAGATTATCCCACATTTGTCTCCTGCAGGGTTCCTGCACCTATACTGAAGTGATAGGTGATGGCCAAGGTCAGAGACAGGATGCTGGATTAACTTGACCACAAGTCAGGACAAGCGTGACAATTCTTATGTAAGTTCTAACTGACAAGCCAGAAATCATGGAATAGTAAAATAAGAAGCCATTTCTTTACCTTGTAAGGACAATAAGTCCTACAAGTTCCTTTTCACATGTTTCTATAAAGCGTGATTTGTCAACAGTGTTATACAGGCTTGTCATGAACTCCAGAACATTCTCATTGCGAAGAACTTTATGGCTCACATCAGCACTAAACATCACTCTGTTCTCAAACTGTCCGATGGAAACAGCAAATCCTGGCCAAAGGGTTAGTCTGATGAAATAAGAAGAAAAATATTTAAAATACTTCTATGTGAAACACACGTTCAGTCAAAATCAACAATCTAGGGCCACCTCAACTATCTTTGATGTCCTGTATTTAAAATGTGTTTGCGCCTCTATTGCTATACAAGTTTTTTAAAAGAATTGAATGATTCTTCTTATTCCCCAGTAAGCTTTCTGCAGGTTCAACAGTAATGTCAAATTCAACTTTGATTTAAAAAGCATAAATATTTATGGCTTTCTGAAAAGATATACAAAATTATCACCTACATCACACATATGCTTTTCTCTGTAAGGAAAAATACACAGATGTATCTGTACCAGGCAACAAAACGTTTACTCTATAAACTAGAAATAATAACAGTACTTATCTACATATAGATTTAGTCTTTTCTTGACATGCATGCAAAATCCTGTCAGTGTAACTGAGAATCACACACACACGTAATCACAGTAACATCAAATGGGGGGAGGAGGAGAATCAAATCACTCTGACTGCTTTCATGATGTAGAGATGTTAAAGAGATTTAATGCACAGATGTGGAGAAAGCATATCCTTTCTCTTTTCATGCAGGTAATAGTTTCACAGCCAATTTGTCCTAGAAACTGCTTTTGTGCCTTACAGTGAACATTCTATGTCTAATATATCTGTATATCGTATAGCTAATATTCTATATCCCGAGCTGCCGAGTTGCGGGAGGGTGCGGGATATAAATGTTTTGTAAATAAAAAAATAATAAAAAAATAAATAAAATATCTGATATTTGGTACCGGCCTTGCGGCGAGGGAACCATTGGTGGGGGAGGTATCAGCTGTGCCCGTCATGGACGAATCATTACCTCCTGCGGGCCAGTCTCCTGGCGCATGTCTGCCCCCGGAGAGGTGTGGAACCAGTTTGGCTGGTTCGCCCCGGGAGAATTCTGGAACCCGAGAGGTTCTGGAATGCCCTGGGGGAGTTACCCCTTGATCTCAATGTCCGCCCACTCAATGACCTCATCACACTTTGGAACATCTTGCTGACTAAGGCTATCAACCAGGTGGTCCCTAGGCATCCGCTTCCTTCACGTTGTCGATGTAGGCCCCCTTGGTTTACAGAGGACCTGCGGTTACTGAAGCGGGAGGGGAGGCAGTTAGAGCAACTGTGGCACCATCCTCAGGCTGAAGTCGATAGATTGCAGCACAGAGCAAGTTAAGAGTCTATGTTGTGGCTGCGCAGGTAGCCAAGAAAGGGTTCTTTGCTGCCCTCATAGCATCTACAAAGTCTCATCCAGTGGAGCTTTTCCAGGTGGTGAGAGGACTGGTCAGGCTGGCCTCCCTCTGCTCAGAACTGGATTCATTCAGTGCCTGCTGTGACATGTTTGTTGAGTACTTTGCTGATAGAATCACTCGTACTCAGTGCGAATTCGACACTGCATTTACTGTGGTAGGAGAATAAGAGTTTATGGATGCCCCGTCTGGTCCTATTTTGTGGGATCAGTTTCAGACAGCATCGCCTGCCGATGCAGGCAATGTTTTTGGAGCTGTTAGAGCCACCTCTTGCAAACTGGACCCGTGCCTGTCCTGGCTGATTAAGGGCAGCCAGAAGACGTTGGGGCCACTGTTGGCTGCGGTGGTTAATGTCTCTCTGTGGGAGGGCAGAGCACCAGACCGCCTCAAGGAGGTGGTGGTGCGGCCTCTGCTCAAAAAACCATAGCTTGACGTTGACTCCCTAGCCAGCTATCGGTCAGTCTCTAACCTTCCCTTTTTAGGGAAGGTTATTGAACGGGTTGTGGCTCAGCAGCTGTGGGAGTATCTGGACCACATCGGTTTTCTAGATCCCTCGCAATCTGGCTTTCGCTCAGGGCATGCCACTTGAGACTGCGCTTGTGGTGTTGGTTGACAACCTTTGCCGTGATTTGGATCAGAGTCCATCATCTCTCCTGATCCTATTAGATCGGTCAGCGGCCTTTGATACCACTGACCACTGTGGCTTGCTTGCGGGACCAAGTCAGGGTAGGCGGGACTGTTCTTGAATGGTTACGCTCTTTCCAGGCCAGAAGAACTCAACCGGTGGTGCTGGGGGAGTGTTTTTCGTCCCCCCGTGTCCTCATGTGTGGAGTCCTGCAGGGTTCTATTCTCCCCTCTCCTGTTCAATGTGTATATGCAGTCACTGGGCGAGGTCATGAGGGGGTTTGGTGTCCAGGGTCATCAATATGCTGATGACACCCAACTGTAACTCTCATTTTCAGCTGACCCTAGTCTGGGTGCTTACTCGGTGTTTGGCAGCTGTGGGGGACTGGATGAGAGCTAGCCGTCTGAGGCTGAATCCTGATAAAATGGAGGTGATGTTGGTGGACAGGGGCGAGGGAGCGGAGGCCCCCACCACCGATGGAGTGCATCCCCCCCCCCTCGTCTGTCAGGTCCGTAGTTTGAGTGTGCTCCTTGATCCTCAGCTCTGCCTGGATGTCGAGGTAGATGCTGTGGCGAGGGGCATGTTTCGCCAATTACATCAGGTGTGTCGGCCTCGGCCAAACTTTTCAGATGCAACCTGGCTACAATTGTTCATACATTTATCATCTCAAGGTTGGACTATTGCAACGTGCTCTATGTGGGTCTACCCATGGTGATGGCTCGGAGGCTGCAGCTGGTGCAGAATGTGGAGGCCCATCTTCTTACGGGGACGGGTCACTGGGAGCACACAACACCGGTGCTCCGTGCTCTGCCTTGTCTGCCTGTAGTCTTCCAGGCCCGATTCAAGGGGTTGGTGCTGACCTATAAAGCCCTACACCGTCCAGGCCTCAGCTATCTGCAAGACCACCTCATTCCCAGGGCTCTGGATTGGCCCCTGCAGTCATAGGGGAGCGCCCTCCTTGAGATCCCCCAGATAATCAGGGGGGCAACGATTGAGAGGGCGTTCTCAGTGGCAGTGCCATGGCTGTGGAACTCTTCCAGTGGAGGCTTGGGCGGCCCCGGACCTCCCTTCTTTTTGACATCAACGTAAAACTTGTCTGGTCTGCCTGGCTTTCAGTGAGGGAGGGTGGTAGGGCGGTGCTGGAGTGTTAGAAGGGGTTGTTTTGGCTCACTTTTGTTGTTTTAACTTGTGATTTTATTTTGATGATGTTTTTATGATGATTGTGAGCCACCCTGAACTGCTTGTGCAAGATAGGGCAGGATATAAAAGCTTGAAATAAATGAATAAGTTAATGAATTAATTAATTAAATTCATTCATTCATTCATGGCAAAATCTGTGTTAATTAGTAAAACACCTTACAGAGGATAGAACAGTATGTGTAACAATATTTTGTAGTGGAGAATTCTGAGCTTTTTCTAACAAAATGTTCCCCACCTGCAATGGAAGAGCTCAGCTAGAGCTTGCACGGTAGTTGGGAGAGGGAGCAGTCCAGGTTCCCCACAGAACAACTGATCAGGGGAAACCAGAAGCCTCCTTCCCCAGTTCTTAGTGCAAGCCCCCAGATGGAGCTTGTACTGCTGGTGAACACAATACTTCAAAGTAGAAAAAAAAAAATGCAGTTATTTTCATGAATGGAAATTTTTTCACCATTTTCCCTGTTTTAAAATATTTACACATGCAGTATTGTGCCAGAGAGATTCTGATCACGCACAATGTTTAAAAGTCCAAATTAGTCTTGAGTATACGTTTTACCGCAAAAGGACTAATAAATATTACCATAAACAGCGTTACCCAAAATATCAAGTATTAGAATTAGAAAGGGATGGAGGTAAGCCAACTTACTTGTGTTGGGGAATTTCTATTGGGTCAGAAGGACTGTAGAAGTTCCGTCCAACTTGGTACATAGACAGCTTTTTCAAAACCCTAAGAATTAATAAATATTTGTAAGACATCACAGAAGTATAATTCTTAGAGCATACTGAAAACAAATAGACACTATCATCCTTTTCTGGGGGAACTGTTCAACGTTTAGCTCATTATCTGATCATTACATTTCCTATTGTTTTGTAAGCAACTAAATTTACACCAGATACTCTGAAGTTCCCAAATCTAACCAGACAAATCTAAATCTAATTCAAAGAAAGCAATTGTTCAGCTCTGAAAATAATGACAAAAATCCAGCTATTACTAATATATTTATATATAAAAGAGTACACACGGTGGGGGCTACATCTAGTAAATCCCAGCTCAGTGACAAGCAACCAAAAGAAAAAAAATAAAACAGTTCAGAAGTTCCCAAGCATGAACAGAAAATTCTTCAAGAATTCAAGGTGACAGCAAGTAGGATTTTGCTATTTTATGCCATTTTAAGGTTTTTATCTGAGGAGCGGTTTCAAAAGTAGCCAGTATGTCATAGAGAGCTAGCTACAAAAATGTTTCTCAGCAGAGGGGAAATCCTAACGAACTGCTTTGTCTGAAACAATGGAAGTGTCATATCAATTCAGATGAATGCAAGGAAGAAAATCATTCCAATAGGAAAACACTCTCCTTTAAACACAAGTACTCACAAAGTACACGGAGAAACTTCCTTTCATTTCATTTGTGTAAACAATATTTTGTGCAAAACTCATATTTGCATCCACAATGAGTAAAAAGCTATTACTTCACTTTGGTGTGCAATGGGACACACGTAGTTTTTTCAGCTTTTTGAAAATGTGGCTCTTTGGGCAAGTTCAGACATCCTAGGAAACCCATGCAGATTCTTGAGGCAGCTCCTCAGGGTAACTGCATGGTGGCAATTTTTGTGACATTTGCAATTATCTACTTCATGGTAATCCGGGGGGGGGGGGGGGAGGACCACAGCTGAGGCATCTTGGGGAGAAACCACAGCTGAGGCAATATAATAGTATTGTACACCGCCCTGAGATGCCGTGGGCATGAGGGGGCAGCTAACAAATGGAATGAAATAAATAAATAAAATAAAAATATCTCTGATATTTTCCATGATGCCTCTACTGTAGATTGCCTCTGGGATCCCACACAGTAGATCCATTCAGATGTCACAAAAAACACCACCAAGTGGTAACCCCCAAGGCAAACCCTGAGGTGCTTCTAAGTGGGCTTGCAGAGGGTTCTCATGACATCGGAATGCACTCTTGGGGCATTCACATGAAATGGTGCTCACATAAGGTCCAAAGGGGAGCGTGGGAGGTAGTGTCTGCTACCTCTAGGTAAAGGTTACACACACTAATGTTTCATGTGGCTACCCCAGGCGTTGTGTACGGCTGCGTTCCCACCTGCAGCGGCAGTGGCAGCAGTGGGAGGGGCGAGGGAAGATACAGCAGTGCAGAGGAACCATCAGACGGGAAAAGAGCCAGTGCGAACAGGGATCTAACCTCACCAATCAGCTGATGTAATAAAAAAAGCACAGCAACCTAGATCTTATCCTGAATTATTAACAGTATATGAGCCCCTACTGACCTCCATAAGAATGACTGTAAGCTAAAAAAGCTGTATCATAGGAAGTCACTATGTAATGTTTTATAATAGATGCCAAAATTCATCACTCAAACAAGCAACACAACTATACCAGAGGGATTTTACATCTGCTAACATCAGTAGTGAATTTAGCCAAATACTTTTTCTTATTTGGGATTTGCAATGATTTCATAAAGTTATTCCGCTCTTCTCATAACTTTTTATTGTTTTTACTATAAGTGAAATTTTTTAAAAAACAAGACTTGCTCTTGATTTTTCTACAAATTGGTATTTTTTAATTTTTGTTTTTTGCTATAGACTACATGCTAGAAGTTCAGAAGACATTTTCTGTATTGGAATAAATCATCAACTGAAAAGCTAGCAGTCAAATGGCATGTGATTTGTAATTTTTAAAGCTTAGCTTTCACAAAGAGTGGCAGGTAAATTAAGACTATTAACCCACACAAAACAGCTTACTTCTTGAAGATGATACTGAAAAACTGAATGCACACTGGCGAGCTTGATGGTAGCTGATCTTTTAGTGTAATCATGATTTTTACAGTTTCACCTCTGTGTGTTTAAGTGGATAATTCTGTGACCTAACCAAAAATTGAAACATACATATTATATTTAATCTACATCTCTTCATTCTAAAAGTGTGTTGGGCAGAGCTTCTAGAAGTCTGGCTGGCCAAAAATGTATCCCACATCACCATTCAGGGTCTCCTCTCCACTCCACAGACTTCCTAAACTCAGAAAATCTATATGGTTTCTAAAACAAGGACATCAACTCATATAAAGATGAAACAGCTCAACCAGGCAGATCTTAAACTAACAAAACCTGGGAAACAAAAATTGGTCACCTACCTCGGTGAATTTGTTTCTCGTCTGTAGTCCTGTCAGTGATCCGTTGGGTAGCTCCGCGGATGACCGTCAGGAGGCAGAAGAAGAAAGAAGCCGTCTGCGCACGCGTGGAGCTGCCCCGGCCATTTTGTCAGTCAATATCCAAGCCGAGGAACATCTCCACCTCTGGAAGCACTTAACACAACGTTAGAAGAACCCCCCCTTGAGAACACTGAGTACCACCGGAAGGTGAACTAGGGGAATGCAACAGTGAACTTCTCTCCTGATAGAACCACCAAATTACTGTTCTCACATATCTATTTATTTTATCTTTTTTTATTTATTTTTTTATTTTAGAACTTTCTACCTAACTGTATGCTGTTTGACAGGGAGGGCTGGATCACTGACAGGACTACAGACGAGAAACAAATTCACCGAGGTAGGTGACCAATTTTTGTTTCTCCATCTGTCTCCTGTCAGTGATCCGTTGGGATGTACCCAAGCCCAAATGTACCCAAGCCCACCTTAAGGGTGGGAGCAAACAGGCCGTTGGGATGTACCCAAGCCCACCTTAAGGGTGGGAGCAAACAGCCCCGGGAGTCTCCAGAACTGCCTGCAGCACCCTCCTGCCAAACGCCGCGTCAGCGGATCTGAACAGATCCAACTTGTAATGCTTAACCAAAGTATGGAGGGATGACCAAGTAGCCGCCCTGCATACTTCCTCGTATGAAGCCCTAGCCTTGAAGGCGTAAGAGGTAGCTGCCCCCGGTACTGAGTGAGCCCAAATCTGTAAGGGTGGGACCTTGTGCTTAGCTTTATAGGCCTCAATGATGCAATACCTGACCCACTTAGAAATTAGGGTCTTAGAAGCCTTTTTTCCACTAGAACCAGGCCTGATATTGATAAATAAAGCCGATGAAGAGTGAATTCCTCTGGTTCTTCTCAAATAAACCCTTAAGGCCCTCCGGACATCTAAGGTGTGCCACACCTTCTCTTTAGGATGAACCGGATTCGGGCAAAAAGACGGTAAAATTAGCTCCTGAGACCTATGGAAAGCCGAATTAACCTTTGGAATAAAGGCCTCATCCATCCTAAGCGTAACTGACTGCTCCTGGAAAGAACAATAGTTCTCATCCATGGCGAGAGCTCCCAACTCTGAGACCCTTCGAGCAGAGGTAACCGCTACAAAAAACACTACTTTAAGGGTTAGCATGTACAAAGATACATGCTTGAGAGGCTCGAACGGGGGCCCAGTTAGAGCATCTAACACTAAGCTAAGGCTCCAAGAAGGACACCTATGTACCACCAAGGGGCTGATGTTCCTAGCTGCCTTAATAAACTGTCTAATGTGTTTGTGTGGTAAGAATCTTTTGTTTGAAAAAGATTGTAAGACTGAAGAAATGGCGGCTGCCTGGCGGGCCAAGGTGTTAGTCCTCAAACCTTTGTCTAACCCCTCTTGTAAGAATTGAAGGATGGAAGGAACCGTAGCGAGGCAAGGATCTAATCCCCTATCTGCAGCCCAAAGGGCAAACACCCTCCAGGTGGCCGCATACGACTTCCTAGTTGCTGGCCTCTTAGCTTGCTGGAGTGTGGTAAGAACAGCCTCAGAGTAACCTACCCTTCTTAGCGCTGTGCACTCAAGTGCCATGCTGTTAGTCTTAGGAGTGCAATGGAGTCGCACAGGAGGGGCCCCTGCCTTAGTAGATCTGGATGGAGTGGTAGGGTCAGAGGAGGCTCCAGGCTCAAGTCCACTAAGTCTGAGAACCAAGGTCTCCTTGGCCACCAGGGGGCGATTACAATGACGTGTGCTCCCTGTTGGACAATCTTCGATATTGTGCGGGTCAAAAAGAGGCGTCGGTGGGAAAGCATACAGCAGGCCTCAAGGCCACGTATGATTGAGAGCGTCTACGGCCTCCGCATGAATGTCTCTTGACTTTGCCATGTAGCGAGGAGTCTGTCGATTCTGATTCGTGGCAAAGAGGTCGATGATCGGGTGTCCGAACTTCACCGTCAGTGTCCTGAACACCTCTGGGTGGAGGCTCCACTCGTGTGGGTCTATTGACTGACAACTTAGCCAGTCCGCCTGGATGTTCTGGATTCCCTTTATGTGGAGAGCCTTCAAGGAGATCAGGTTCTTTTCCACCCATGTGAGGAGCCTTACTGATTCTTGCTGTAAGCGACTGGATCTGGAGCCTCCCTGGTGATTGACATATGCTTTCGCTGTTGTATTGTCTGTGTACACCAGAACATGAGCCCTGCCAATGCTGCTTGCCAGATGTTGCAGAGCAAGACGGATCGCGGTCAACTCCAGAATGTTGATGCTGAGGCTTGCCTCCTGCTGGGTCCAGCGTCCCTGTACAGATATGGTGCCCATGTGGGCTCCCCATCCTTTCAAGCTCGCGTCCGTTGTTAGGACCACTCTTTCTGGCTCCTCTAGTGGAACGCCTGTTTGGAAGATGGTTGGGTCTGACCACCAAGACATTAATTTTGGTAAAAACCTTGGGATTCTGACCCATGGATTGAAGCCGTTGGTGAGCTCTTGCTGAAAAGGTCTCAGCAGCCGTTGCAAGGGGCGAAGGTGAAATCTTGCCCACTGGACTTGCTTCGTGCAGGATACCATCAGGCCTAGCAGCTGGGCCAGACTCTTCAGCCTTGCCCTCCTCTGGCACCCTAGAAGGCGCACCCTCTGCCTGATCTTTTCCTGTCTGTCGCGGGGAATGAAGGCAGCTCCTGAGATAGTATCAATCCATACCCCAAGATGCTCGATCCTGTGAGTCGGCTGCAGGTGACTCTTTTCCCGATTCACCAAGAATCCGTGGGCCCCCAGGTACTGGATGGTTCTTTCGAGATCCCTCTGGAGCTTGGCGCAGCTCTGTGCCCTTATCAGCAGGTCGTCGAGGTAGGAGTACAGATGAATGCCCTCCTTGCGGAGGTTCGCCACCAAGGGGACAAGGATCTTTGTGAACGTTCTTGGGGCAGATGACAGCCCGAATGGGAGGGCCCTGAAATGGGCCTGTTGGTAGGCGAAGCAAAGCCACTGCCGGTGTGGTTCCCAGATTGGAATGTGGAGGTAGGCATCCCTGACGTCCAGGGACGCTAACCAGTCCCCGTTCCTGATGATGCGACATATTGATGTTACCGTCTCCATCTTGAATTTTTGTGCACGAACGACCCTGTTGAGACGCTTGAGATCCAGAACAGCTCGCCAGGCGCCCGACTTCTTGGCTACCAGGAAAAGCAAGGAATATAGACCCTGGCCCCGTTGGTCTGGGGGGACTGGTTCTATTGCCCCAATGGTCTCGAGGTGAAGCAACTCGTGTAACATGGCAGAGTGTTTCTCCATCCGGCCGGACTTTGGAGACAAGATGAAAGCGTGAGATGGGGCTCTTTTGAACTCTATTTTGTATCCTGCAGTTACGCATTGCAGTGCCCATGTGTCCGAGACCGACTGAGCCCACACGCTTCAAAATTTTTGCAATCTGCTTCCCACTGCTAAGTCCTCGTGATAGTCATGCCTCTTGCTTACGGGTAGTCTGAGCAAACCCTTTAGACTTCTGTTTGTCGTGTCTGAAATTGTGACCTCTTCCTCCTCTGCAAGAGAAGAAACGCCCTGGCTGGTCCTGCCTGTACTGCCCCTGGAATTTTCTAGAGGAACTGTATCCGGAACCGTATCCTCCTCTAGACCTGGAGCTGAAGCCACGAAAAAGATTTTTTTCACTCCTACCTGCTGAAGATTTCTTTGCTTGGACTTGTCATTAGCATCAGCCAACACCTTATCCAAGCAAACCCCGAACAACTTGAAGCCTCTGTAAGGGGCGGCGGTGAGGTTTTTTGCTGTGTTGTCCCCCTCCCATGATCTTAGCCAAAGCTTGCGTCTGGCCGAGATGGAACTAGCCACGGACCTGGCAGCCCACGTCATTGAGTCCATTGTGGCATCAGCCAGGAAGGCAGCCGCCAAATTGATTCGGGAAGTAAGTAAAAGAAGTTTATTTGCAGGGCACAGCCCTTTAACAAATTACATGACAGTAAATACAAAGGTAAAAAAACATCAATATACATCAAACATAGTATTCAGAACCCGAATAGTAGCCGGGAACCAGCTTAGACTGGTCACCTTACATCTATTCCTGCTATCATTCAATCTTATGCAGAAGCCCCCCTAAGAACCAGGCTACTCGGGGCACAAAAGAATGGGCGGCGGATGTTCCGAATCTTGCCACTGCTCTGGAATGTACTGAGTCAGTGGGTCCAAGTAAACTCTGAATATCTTTGCGTAGGAGAAGGGAGTCCAAAAAAGGGCCCTTTAGGAATTTAGTTCTGGGGCCTATAAGAGCAGGGCAGTGGAAAAAAACATGCTCTGTTGTATCCATCGCCTTCAGCTGGCATAATGGGCATAGGCGCATGGCCCATGGGGTCTGCTTATATCGCCCCTTCATAATTGCCGAAGGGAACGTATTGGTCCTTAATCTAAAATATGCCTTGCATTCTTCAGCATTCTCCCAAACAAAAAGATAATAAGGATCAGAGCACTGAGGATTAGGAGGAATGTATGCGGGGGCTATCTTTTGGGAGGACAGGAGAGCCCCCTCCAATTGGATCGTCTGATCTTGGATATGTCTCTTGATCAAAGTCCTTATGGCTACGTGGCCTAGGTTAGCAAGGACTTCGGGGGAGAATCCCAGCAGGGCAACTTCTTGCTTTACCTGGCGTAGCCAGGAATCTCCCAGCCCATTCCTCAACACTAGGGAGAAGAGAGAACCCTCTTGGTGGTGAAATAACGTTGCTTTAGCCCAAAGCATGACCACTGCTTGGAGGGCATAAGCCCTTAATGGAAGGCACCGAACTTCGGCTCGCAGGATAGCTTGGGGAGTACCCCTAGGAGCTCCAGTTATACGCCGTAGAAAACCATTTTGAAGGGGTTCTAGGAGATCGAGGAAGGAGAGGCCCCAAACGGGGAATGCATATAGTAACTGGCCGAGGACCTTAGCCTTAAAAAGGCGAAGGGCCAGTAGGACTGATTTCCCCCCTTTGCTTAGAAAAAACCTCAGAATTGCCAAGGTGGATTTTTTGGCAAGTACCTGGGTCACCACAAAATGTTCTCTCCAGCCCCCGTTGGAAGCAAATATTACCCCCAAGTACTTGTAAGACCGAACTTGCTCGATGGAATTTGGGCCAATAGACCAAGAGTGGCGTTTCTCAATTCCCCTAGCCCCTACCACCAGAACCTTCGTTTTAGTGAAGTTAATTGATAATAATTTGGCCTGACAGTAGTCGCCAAAGGATTGCATAGCCCGCCTCAGGCCTATTTTTGTCTGAGAAATTAAAACTGTATCGTCGGCATAAAGCAATAGTGGGATCTTACGATCTCCTATTTTAGGGGCATGCGTATCTGTTTGCTTTAAGATGTACACTGAGTTGTTTAGGTAAAGATTGAAGAGGGCAGGGGCGAGCAGACATCCCTGTCGCACTCCTACTTGCACCCCTATTGGTTCAGATAGAGCCCCATTGGTGTTATAACGAACCCGGAGCGAGTTTCGCTCATGTAATTTCATAATTAAGTACAAAAGTCTGGGTTCCATATCAAGGGATCTTAGTTTCATCCACAGACGCTCTCTACAAACTGAGTCGAATGCTTTCTCAAGATCTATAAAGCATAGAAATAATTTCCTGTGATGAGAAGTATATTTTGTTATTAAGGTGGATAGAGTAAATATGTGATCAATAGTAGCCATCCCCCCACAGAAGCCTGCTTGCTCCGGCTCAATAATAAGGTTCTTATCCGTCCATAATTGTAGTTTGTTCAGTAAAAGCTTGGAATATAATTTAGCCACTATGCTGAGGAGATTTATAGGCCGGTAGTTCTCTGGGAGTTTTGGGTTCCCTTTTTGTGAATGGGGACTACTATACTGGATGCCCAAGTCTGTGGGAGGGCACCCGTGTTGTTAACAAAGGTGAAAAGAGGGGCTAACACCTTAGCCCACCCCACTGGGTTACTCTTTAACACCTCTGGAGATAGGAAGTCTGGGCCAGGGGCTTTCCCTGTTTTGAGACCTGCTATAAGCTCTATTACTTCCTCCATGGTGACCGGAGGCCATTCCTGAAATCTGCTTATGGGAGCTGTATCTCGCTCTATGCCGACAATCTTAGTGTGGGAGAATAAGGCCTCGTAGTAGTGTTGCCAAACCTGCGGGTGGAGACTATGTCTACCCAGATTAGTGCCCCTGGACTGGGATGTTCTTATGAATGCCCAGAATTTACGAGAGTCCCCAGATGTAGCCGCCCTAATAAGGCAAGCCCATTGTTCTTTATTGTAAGTACTTAATTTGGATGCTAATAACTTCTGATACTCACTGCGGCAGAGAGATAGTTGCGCTCTTGCCGCACAACTAGGGTCTACTTTAAGTTTCCTGGCCAAGCGTCGAAGAACTGCCCTAGCCCTACGACATTCTCCATCAAACCAGCTTGGGACGGGCCTTCCCAGCGGAGGCACCTTTCGGAGAGCGCTATGGATAGTAATTAGTGGGATCAATTTTCAAGCAGGGACTCATACCAAGTTATGATATTTGATCCCTGTTCCCCGGCCTTCTCTATGAAAACATTCCATGGGGGGGCATAAAAAAAAGCTGCCACCGTGGTTGCCTGCTTATCTGTCCATTTGGCACGGACCAAGGGGGCGGGCTCCTTCCGCAAGTCCCCAGGCAACTCAGAGATAAAGGGAGTACCTTGAGTGAGCGTGAAAGTCAAGGAGAGGCTTATGGGGAAGTGGTTAGTTAGGAACAAAGGCACCACCTCTAAACTCGATACTGCAAAAAACATACTTGGGGAGATCAAAAAAAGATCTAGAACACTAGACCCTCTAGGGGAATGGAAAGTAAAATTACCTTCCAAATCGCCCTTAACTCTCCCATTAATGATAATAAGATCAAGATTAGTCATCAGGTCCTGCATGAGGGCCTTCCTGGGGCCAACTACACTGTCCTTAGAGTGGTGGCAAGGGATAGCTAAAGGATCTATTGCTTCCTCTAGCACCAGAGTGGAATGTAAAGTAGCTGGATTCCCCAAACGTGCATTGAAGTCTCCCCCACAAATCAAAAGAGCAGTGGGGAATCTATCAGATGCTGCCTGAACCAACTTTGTGATGTTAGCCCAGATCTCTGGATTATAATAGGGGGAGCTGGCCGGGGGAATACACACATTAGCAAGTAACATTTCCAATCCGTCAGTAAACTTACAGTAGAGTAATAAAAAATACGCTTTAATAGATCCCAAACACTCAATCGCTTCAACTTTTGTAGAAACAAACAAGCCAAGTCCTCCACTAGGTCTTCCATACAAATCAGAGCTACTCGCTTCTAGCCAAAAAATATTAAACCCTCTCCAAGTCCCAGCAAACGGGGGTTCTATCAGCCAGGTTTCCTGCAAAAAGATTATGTCCTGTCCTTCAAAAAAAACGGATAAAATCGGGGTCAAGATAGTGCGATTTCCATCCCGCAATGTTCCAAGATGACAATACCCAGGTCCTTTCCTCTAGTCACTGATTATTGGTGGTCAGAGGTTTGGGTCTTTGCCTTAGTAGTCTGTCTACCTGCGGGGGAGATTTTACAGCACATACTTATGGTAAATTTGTTGGTGAACTTGGGGCAGCCTCTAAAAGGGGAGGTCCTACTATTATGGGGGGACTAGATAAAGACAGCCTCCCCTGGGCAATCTCCTTGGCTGGTCTGACCTGGGAGTTCCTCAGTGAGTGGTGAGCGGAGTAGGGGAATTCCTGGTCACTACCTGATATCACATAAGGGGATCCCAGTAAGTTAGATGTAGCCACTGGCGTAAGTGGGCGCGCCTCATCTAACATTGTTCTCACTTCCATACTTATCCCCTGCAAAAGGAGACGAGTAGGGGTGTGTATTACCGATAAACGGCCCACAGCAGAGGCTGAGGCACCTTGGGGGTTTGAGGAGTATTTGACCTGGGCCTTTTTTGGAGCCATTAGGAGGGGGCCAGCCTTAAGTTCCCCTAACTGAACATACAATGCCTCTAGGCGCTGCAGAAATTGGGCCGGAGGAGAAATTAAAGATACGGGAGCTGCTACTAGCTCTGGTTCCGGATCTGGCTCTGGATCTAAGTCTGGCAGCTTCATAGGGGCCGGGTCCACGCCCGTGCCTCTTCAGGGTGCTCGCATGGCCGGTAAAGGTAAAGGGGGGCAAGGAATCTGGGGCAACTCAATACCAGGAAGATGAGAAGAGGTGCATGCCACCGACTTCTGCCTTCTAGATTTAGAGTGAGTGGCAGGTATCTGGGGGCACTTGTCCCCAGCCACTCGAGATGAGCGTGTGGGGGCTTGCATAGGGACTGCTGACATTCCTTCCCTACCCTCTTGAGTCAAGACCATGAGATCCTGAGCACTCCCTATGGCCTGATTAGGGAGCACCTGGTACACCCGGCTTATTGCAATTGCTCGGGCCTCAAATCTGGATCTGTGCTTTATGAGTATAGGGGGAAGTCGAAGGGAAGTAAATGTAACCAGAACAACCTGCCTGTCTGTAGAATTTATTAGGTGATCCACTGTTAGAATGTCTCTACTAGTAATCGCCACCTTCTTAAAAAAAGGTCTAAGGTGTTCAGCTACATCCCGTGGGGAGCCCCAAATGGGGGGGTCTGCAGCCGTGGAGGAGAGAAATAGAAAAAATTAAAGAGGAAGGCAACTGCTCAAAGGACTCCGTCGTCTCTGAGCACACTATGGGTGGAGGTTCAGGCAAGGTTAGGTGGGATTGGATTGGGGGTAAAACAGAAACATACTCCTGCCGAGATGTCCTAGCGGGACTCTCGTTCTGAGGTGGGGGGGCCCTCGTATTTGCTTGCAAGGGGCTGTCATCCTGCCCTGATCTATCCCCTGTAAAAGCCCCGTCATAACATCCAGCCTATCTTGAATTAGCGACATTTTACCAAACATAAATTTAAGAGTCTCAGCGGTAAGGAGAAGATGGTCTGTTAAAAAAATCGCTAACTTCTCCCCCTCCTTGGTTGCCAATTTCTTGGGGTCTGACTCAGCAGACTCCTGCTGTGACAACCTTTCTCTAGGGGAAGCGTCCAAATGGGTGGAGCTTAGATTGGGGGGGCCCACAAGGGGTTGATAGTAATTAGAGGTGGAAATGGGAGCCGTTGTTGTCACGGCCTCATTACCTGAGCACCCTACAGTCAAAGTTTTCCAGCCTTTGCTGCTTCAGGGCTCTCGGGGGTCGTGCTCCTCTCTGCATGACCAGGCTGTTCCCTGTAATCCGGCTGGCAAAGCACTTGGCCTGGGCACGCCAAAGGGCTTGCACCCTTTTGCGCGCGACCCTTCGGCGCGCGCACTAGGCGCACGCCTACGGCGCTGCCGTAGGCTAACCTGCCTTTTTGTACTATCCCGCAGGTCGGGGCTCTGCCCCTTCGTCGGGTCCAGCTGCTGCCGGAGTGCTGTCAGGTAAGTTGCAAGATTGTAGCAAGCCTTTGGACCCCGCAATCCAGAAAAACGCAGCCTTCCCCCTCGAGCTGCCGTAGGCTAACCTGCCTTTTTGTACTGTCCCGCAGGTTGGGGCTTCGCCCCTTCGTCGGGTCCAGCTGCTGCCGGAGTGCTGTCAGGTAAGTTGCAAGATTGTAGCAAGCCTTGGGACCCCGCAATCCAGGAAAACGCAGCCTTCCCCCTCCGATTCGGGAAGACAATACCTGTGCCCTTCTGTCTGAAATGTTGGGGTCCTGAGCTTCTTGTAACCAAACCATCAGGGCTCTGGCTACGCAGGATGAAATTACACTTATCTGGACCACAGTGGCGGATGAATCCAGACCCCTACGCAGAGCAGCCTCTACGGCCCTGTCCGTAGCATCCTTGGGGTAACAGTCCCCCTCCGTTGGGAAGACTGTTTGTTTAGCAAGAGAGACTGCTGCCGCGTCTACCTTGGGGTTCTTTAATAGCGGGTCTTTACGTCTAGAGAGAGAGAGTACAGTGAAGACTGGGCTTTGTTCATTCGAAGACCTTTCTCGGGGTGTTTCCACTCGTGCAGGATTAACCTCTCAAAGGCTTTATCTAAGGGAAAACCTGGTTCCTTGCCATGCACTGAGGGAATGTACTCACGTTCCTCCTCCTCCTGCGAGTCAGAGGAAAAAACCCCAAAGGACATTTCCTCAAACTTGAGTGTCTTGATCACTTGGGACAAAAATTCCCCTTTGAGGAGGAAGGGGAACTGCTTGTTCCTGTCTTGAACCTCCTGCATGATACCCTGGGGGCCCGGATCATCAATATCCTCCCACTCTGAATCTGATGCCAACTCTGAAGTGGCCTGGGCTCATGCCCTCTTGGATTGGGGCTCACCGGCACTCTCCTCCTCAGATGACTGGGGAGAATCCAGGAGCCTGTGGGCAGAGGCCTACGGAGTGCGTTTGCAAGCCTTGCCTGAACCCTTTTGAGGAGCCCCACTTTCCTCCTCAGAGGACTGCGGGGAAACAAGGAGCCTGTTGGACGAGGCCTGCAGAGGGCGCTTAAGCACCTTGCTTGCTCCTTTGCGCGGGGCTTTCCCCGCCCCTCCTTTGGAGACGGGGGATAGAGCTGAACCCCCTGGGGGTAGAGGAGCCCTTGTCGCCCCAGAGCCCTGGAGCAAGTTGTTTCGCGGGGAGGTACTCCTGGCCTCAGGCTCAAGAGACGAGGATGCAAGGGGAGGATTGCCCAGGGCCCCCCCCCGTACCTCGGTAAGGCGCTCCAGTGCCAACAGGATGCGATCTAGCCTCGCCGCCATGCAAGGAGCCTCAGCTTTGTCGCCCTCCTGAGAGGGGGCAGTCTTTCCCGCTCCAGCAGCATCCATATTGCCGGCGGGATCACTCTCACGCTGGTGGAAGCAGAGGGGAAGGGAGGCCTTTTCCCCGTAGTGCGGCACAGGCCCGACCCCATGCCAGAGGCCCTAGCGGGGGGAGACTTACAGGCACTCCGCGGCTACTAAGCCGCTGGGGTAGGCGAAGCCTCTTCTCCCCGGAGTCTGGCTGCTCCCCGGTTCCCGGGCGGTCTGCGCGGCAACCTGGTGGGCTGACAGAGCGAGTCCCTCTGAGCTGGGGAGGGATAGTCGCTGACCCCAAAGCCCCGCTGTGCTTGAAATCCTTGTTCCTGAACCTAACTGATCCAAATTTTATGTCTTTTCAGGAGAGCCGAGATACACCTCCTAACGGCCGAAGGCAGAAGAAAAGACTGGCAAAATGGCCGGGGCAGCTCCACGCGTGCGCAGACAGCTTCTTTCTTCTTCTGCCTCCTGCCGGTCATCCGCGGAGCTACCCAACGGATCACAGACAGGAGACAGATGGAGAAATGTTTCTTGGCATAACTTTTACTCTTCCAAAACACAGAGCTTTCTTATAATGCAAAGGTCACCAATTATTTAAAATGTATGTCTGTGCCAGAAACTGCTGCCATTGTCTAAGCTTAAGGACAGCAGAGTTTTAGATTCACAACAAATTTAACAGAAAGAACCTTTGTTATTGGATCTTTTTCACTTATTTTCCTTTTGTTCTCGGATAGCAGCATGTTCAAACTGCAGAACCTAGTAATGACCTGGTATCTTCAAGCAACAACTGAAAAGCAGCAGGCTTGAATGACTAATAATGAGATTTTATATATGGCAAAGATGGGCCACTTCTAAGTGTCATCCCATTCCCAAACTTCCCAAATAGGAACTCAATGTTACATCTTACTCTTTTTAAAACAAAACAAAAATAAGGAAACTCCAACTTTTCTGGCACAATAAAGTTTTCAAAAATGTAAAATTGGCAACACTAGAAACTAAAGGATATTAGTTTACTAATTATCATACATATGGTAGCAATGAAGTTCTTTCTGCTCCACTTACTGCGGACTGTAGAATTTTGTCCCGACAAAGAACTAATGAAGGCAAGGTAGAAGTCAGACACAAAATCAGCATATAAAAATCTGAGTAACAAGAATTGTGGAGGTGGAATTTTCAACAAGGAACCACAGAAAACTAATCTTACAAAAAGTGCCTTCCTAAGTGTCCTCAGAGAGCAGAGAGACCTCAGTTTTAAGACCCAAATCCAATAAAACTGCATGGAATTTAATTTCTCTGCCATGGGAGGATGAAAGTGAAATTAATCTTGTTGGAGTTTAAATTTTGAGTTTTAGGAAACCCAGTAGTTCATATTTAGGATTAAGAACATAAGTGCCATACTGGGTCAGACCAATGGTCCATCTAGCCCAGCATCCTGTCTCCCAACACTGGTCAATCACGGTGGCCTGGGAGAAGCACCTAACAGGTCACAATGGAAGATCCATTCCCTGTTGTTTTCCCCCAGTTCCCATCATGTTCCCTGATCCTGTCTGGCTAATAGCTGCTAATGGACCTATCTTCCCGAAACTTGCCCAAACCTCTTTTAAACACAGCTATAGTACTGGCCCTTACCACAACCTCTGGCAGTAGATTCCACAACCCAATTATATACGGAGTGAAAAAATATTTTCTGACCATTAAATCATCCTTCTCCAGGAGTAGATTACTGGCTCCGTCAGATGACCAAACCTAGTAGTTTATATTTAGGATTCTCTCTAAACCATCCTCTCCAGGAGTAGATTACTGGCTCCGCTGGGCCAACTTCAGAAAGGTATTAGGTTGGTCACAAAAGAAACCACTCAAGAAACTTTAAAATAATTGAAACAAATACTGCTGATATTCTTGGGTCGTTTCCACACGAGCCAGGGTGGGTGGAGGGATGGGTGGTGGCGGGTATGCGGCGTATGGGCAGCAGTTCCCACGGGCGCACACCCATCTCCACCCACGGAGCAACCACCATTCTGGCCAACTGGTCCGTGGGTGTGCGGAGATGGGCATCCCCACCCACCACTCAAGGCATTTCAACAGACGCCTCCCCACTGCAGACCTGCCCGCCGCAGCATTCACATGGGTGCTCCCCCACCTGCACATGGGGAGGGGGGCATCCTTGTGAAAATGGCCTTAGTATAGGTGATTGCAGATTACAGTCATTTCAATCTGCCTATGCAAAGGTCACAATTAAGATTATTCTGGCTTCTCAGAAACGCACAAGGTACCTTACCTGGTTTTCCAATTTGTGAGAAAGAAAAAGGACTGCTCCATCAAACACTTTGGCTTTTCCTAGAAGTTCACTATGGCTGTATAGCAACGCAAGCCGCAGGCGCCTTGATTCCAGCTCTGGGCTAAATGTGACATGATACTGGTAAAGCTGCCATTCCTTGGGCAAACCTAAGCTGAATAGGTTTGTAAGCACTTTCAGAGGAATTCCACTGGAGCCTGAAACACAAATGCTTGGTTTAGAGAATTACAGTTAATGAATGCATTATTGTCATTTTAAACTATGGCAAGAAAAAAATCTTCTTTAGGCTTTCCCCAGCAACCATACAGAACACCATCATCATTCTGATAAAAAAAAATCAATCATCAATGTAAAAACTGATCAATGTATAGTTGTACTGTTGAAGTAGTCCAACAGATAAGCCATCTCTTGACGCTGATGCTCCTGTCAGTTATCGGCTGGTCTCTAACCTCCCTTTAGGGAAGGTTATTGTACAGGTTGTGGCATGGCAGTCCTAGAAACATCTGGACCGCACCGGTTTCCTTGACCCCTTTTCAGTCTGGTTTTCGGCCTGGGTATGGTACGGAGACTGCATTAGTAGCCTTGGTTGACGATCTCCGTCTGGCACTGGACCAGGGTAATCAGATCTTACTGGTCCTCCTAGACCTTTCGGCTACATTCGACACAGTCGACCATGAGGTGTTGGTGACTCGCTTGCGGGACCGTGCCAGGATTGACGGAACTGTCTTGGACTGGTTTTGTTTGTTCCTGGCCAGGAGAACTCACTGAGTGGTCTTGGGGGAGTGTACGTCTTCCGCCCGGGACCTCATGTGTGGAGTCCCACAGGGTGCCATTTTGTCCCCCCTCTTGTTTAACATCTATATGCAACCATTAGGGGACATCATGAGAGGGTTTCAGGGCATGCAGTGTCATCAGAATGCTGACGACACTCAGCTCTTCCACTCTTTTTCCATCGATNCACCGGTTTCCTTGACCCCTTTTCAGTCTGGTTTTCGGCCTGGGTATGGTACGGAGACTGCATTAGTAGCCTTGGTTGACGATCTCCGTCTGGCACTGGACCAGGGTAATCAGATCTTACTGGTCCTCCTAGACCTTTCGGCTACATTCGACACAGTCGACCATGAGGTGTTGGTGACTCGCTTGCGGGACCGTGCCAGGATTGACGGAACTGTCTTGGACTGGTTTTGTTTGTTCCTGGCCAGGAGAACTCACTGAGTGGTCTTGGGGGAGTGTACGTCTTCCGCCCGGGACCTCATGTGTGGAGTCCCACAGGGTGCCATTTTGTCCCCCCTCTTGTTTAACATCTATATGCAACCATTAGGGGACATCATGAGAGGGTGTGGTTCGCCCTCCCATGGTATCTCAAATGCGGAGTCTGGGTGTGCTCCTCGATTCACGGCTCAGCTTGGAATCTCAGGTTGCGGCGGGGAGTGCGTTTCAGCAGTTACATCTTCTCCGGCAGCTTCGGACGAATCTCTGACTCTGACCTCGCCACCGTCATCCATGCCTTCATCACCTCGAGGCTGAATTACTGCAACGCACTCTACGTGGGGCTGCCCGAGAAGTTGGTCTGGAGCCTGCAGTTGGTTCATAATGCCGTGGCCTGTCTCCTTACGGGGGCAGGCCGCAGGGACCACATGACACCGGTGCTCCAGGCTTTGCACTGGCTGCCTATAAAGCACCAGGCTAAGTTCAAGGTGCTGACTTTAACCTTTAAAGCCCTTCATGGCCTGGGCCCCGCTTATTTGCCAGATCGCCTCACTCTCTCCATGTGCCTGTGCGTCCTTTGAGATCGTCTGGGGCAGCCTTTTTGGAGGTTCCCCAGGCGGGGTGGGTGGCCACCAATGTTAGATTTTTTTCGGTGGCCGCCTGTGTGCTGTGGAATTCGCTCCCTGAGTTGGCCCCCACTCTCCTGTCATTTCGACATTTATGTAAGACCTGGTTGTTCCGCCAGGCTTTCGGCGAGGGTGGGTGGGGTTGGGTTGTATTCCCCTGCATATTAGAATTTTTAACTTTTTAAATTGTGTTATTGTTTTATTCTTTTATCTTGTTGTTCGCCGCCCCAGGCTGCCCTATGGGCAGGAGGGGCAGGATAAAATTTTTACATAAATAAAATAAATAAGGACAAACAAAACAGAAGATGCTATAAATGGCCCAGAAACTAATTATTTTTACCTATCTTTAATTATCAAAAGTTCATGGCATCCAGACCTAAGACAATTACCAGCTCACACTCAAGAAATGCCTTTACTTGGGGTGGTTATTACACACTAGCGAGTGCTTCAGTTTTGAAACACGGACCTAACATAACATGAGTTTGAGCCTAGCTACATGTCAGCTACTCACTTGTCCTGCATGGTTGGATTAATTGCTTTCTGGCTCACCTGTGGGGCAAGCACCTGCATGCAGCTGGCATAAAATCTGGATAAGGGGAGGTGGCAAGAGCACCGTGACAGCAGAGAATTGTCACCGCCACACTTTCCCTGCTTGTCCCCCATCCCACACACTTACCCGAGTCCAGGGGTGGAGCGAGCAGCAGCCAAGGTCCCATGGAGCAGCAGAGGTGGAAGGGCCAGCATCAGGTTCTTGGGAATGTCAATGACCTGCCATTGCTCCACACTATCGCTGCTCCCAGGGAACCACTGCTTGCTGCTCCAGAGGCTGTTGCTCCACAGGAGCACTGCCCTCCAAAGCTCTGGTTGTCACCTGCTGTTTTTCTAAAAAAATTAAGCCTGAGCTGAGGAAAGGAAGGAAGAGGTGAAGAGGAGAGAGCTTTGCTGCACCTGTGCCCTGAGGACGGCAGGCTTCTCTGTCCCCCAGCTCCAGTAAGGTGCAGAGGAAGGGTCAAGCAGGCACTAGGATACCAATAAGAGTGGGCCCAGGGCACTGACTCCCGGTCTATAGGTCAATGAAAAAAGAGAGGGGGCGGATTGGGGACAGCCTACTCCACCACTCAGTTTCTGTCGGGAGGAAAAGCAGCAACAGCCGTGGGCACCAGCCAGACAAATGCGAGCTTTTGGGGAGTGGAGGTTGCTGGAGAAAGGGAGGGTTGCCTGAAAAAGGGGACTTTGTTGGGGTAGAGCTCTGCAGGGGGCCTGGTGGGTCCATGGAGAGAGTGAGATGAGCTGCTACCCCCCCACCCCATGCGTGCTTTGGAGCGAAGCTCCTTTCCCACCTTCCTCCCCCCATACGCACGCTTCGGAGCTGAGCTTCTTCCCACCCCTACTACGTGCATACTCCAGAGATGGAGGGAGCCCTGTGTCTCTATGACTGAGGGTGGGTGGGTGAATAAATGGCTTTCTTTTAGGGTGTGCGAGTGGGTGAATGGATAGATGGATGGATGGATGTGAGAGCAAGTGGGTGCATTCATGGACGTAAAAGTGAGTGAATGGATGAATGCACAGATGTCTGTCTGGATGTGGAAATTTCTGGGTGGCTGGGTAGATAACATGTCTGTGTGTGTGGTTATGTGGATGAATGGATAGGACTGGCCCCACCTCCTGCTCCAGCAATATACCAGTCCACCAGCTGCCACTGCGCTGCTCCCCAGGACATGCCATCTCTTGCTGCAATCCTGACTCAGGAAAGTATGCGAGGTAAGGGGGCAAGGTGCAGGAGTGGTGACAATGACAGCAGGACATGGGGAGCAGTGAGCTGGCAATCCTGGAAACTGACACCACCATCACTTCTCCCACTGCCACTGCTCCCCAAGACCTCCCACCGCCATCACTACTCCTGCTGCCTTGCCCCCGCCCCCCCGCCAGGCCATTACTTCCAGCAAGCCCCCTCGTCAGCTGATGAGTAGCTTCTGCGTGTACTAGTAGCTATTCACAAGTTGGTATATGTAAATCTGGCACATGTTCAGGATTACCTATGTTGGCAATCTTGAACACGTACTGGATGTACTGTGTATTAACACCTATGTGCCTTTTTAAAGGAACACTGATGATATCAACATGCAAGTGTTAGTTAAGTCTGCATTTTCTCAATAAAGAGCATGCTTTTCCAAAATAGATACTGCTATAGTATTCTACATTCCAGACAAACCATAAGACGCATCAGTGGGATGGGTAAACCTTAAGCAAAGCAAGGCTGAATTGAAACTGCAAGCTTCAGTAAAGTCAAACCCAAGCTGATTTGCAACATAATAAAACATTGGATCATTATGCTTCACATTTTCTCTGAAATGCTTACTTATCCACAGTCATAGTTATCTCCCTGAAATGTGCATCTCTGTTTGAGTAAGAAATCTCTGTAATTCTACAACACCTTCCACCCAAAAAGCTGAAAGTGTTTTACAAACATAAATAGGTTATGCCTGGCAACAAAGTATGTGGCAACCCCCCTATAAAGTATGACGCAGGGTAAGTATTAATATCCTCCTTCAGCAGATGAGGAGACATGGGCACAAAGGAGGAAATTTTCCAAATGCAAAGATGGCAGTTAAGTGTCTACCTCCCACTGACCTTAGCGAGATCTAGATGCCTCATTACTAAATCTCCCCAGAAAAGCTATCAATGACTTCTGTTAGGTGACACAAGACATAGGCAGTAACATAGTACTCAAATCCCCTTATTTGCAGTGCATCATTTCAGCTGCAAGAGAAACCTTTCTAGTGGCAGTTTTATTTGATCAGAGACTGAGTTTTTCTGTGAAGGGACAAAAATAAATCCAAAATGCTCTTCAAGCAGCTTCTGACAGATCCAGTTTGTTCAGTTTGAGCGATATTAAAAAACAACCTCTGAGTCAGATAATGTAACACCGTAATCTTTCATTAAACAAATACACAGGACATATTTATTCCATAATTTAGTAGCTAAGAAGGAATGTATAATTTGTTATTCAGTCAAGGATACAGATTTCTTTCCGAATAGACATATTAATCCCATGAATCCTACAAGATCAAGAGCAACTACTAGCTTAGCTTCAGAAGTCGAAGGTTAGAAAATACTGTACAAGCAACACAAAGAGAATTTAGATTTCAAAAGGCAGGCGTCAATGAATGTTCTCCTCACAGCTGGATGCTCCAGGTCTGATCCTGTAAAGTGCTGAATGCCTATTATGGGATATTGAACACCATCATGTAGCATCAAGGACATCTATTAACTGACCACAATACAGGCCTGTGGTAATCTTCAAACTCTAAGTGAAATCTATGGATTCTACTGCTGTTCAGCACCTTACTGAAGACAGGACTAAAGTGAAGAAAACTTAGCTACTTTACCTGTTTTACTATCTTTGACGTGTGCCATTTGTTGTCTGGTATTTACCCCCAAATCTTGAAAATTACAACGGGTCCTTCCACCTCTGTCCAACATTGTGAACCCTGCATCTCCAACAGAGAAGCCATCTTGAAAAGAAAGGAGAGAATGGTAAATATCTTTAGATAATGAGTCCTGGGAAGTTAATCAAAGACAAAAATGGCACTTGGGTGCCAACACAGATTAACTTTCAAGTAAATGGAGGCATATAGGATGTCATTTTTGACGTTGGAAATCTTCCCCCAAACAAATAAGAACCCATGTCTATTTAGCCTTCGCTCTTTTATGTCAGTCATTGAGTTTTTTTAACTACATTGCAAAGATTAGGATAATTAATCAGAATACATTTAACTTAGTTTTATTTAGAAACCACTACATGAGATACAAAAACACTTTTTAACAAGCAAAATCTGAGCTAACAAGCAATTGTCATAGCCCTATTCTTTGTTGTTATTCTCCCAGAGGTTTACAAGATAAATTCTTTAGACACCAGTAACATATTTTTCCACATTTTTATTCACATCTTGCAATTCACTCAGGTCTTTATAATCCCCATTCTGTCTATATCACATCAAAGCCCATTAATATTCCTGACCATAAAACTTCAAGAAATAGGCTACTTTAGAGCGGTTATTGCATACCGTAGTTGCAAACTTACATCTATGAGAAACGCTTGCCGTTTCCACGAGGCCGGTGTTAGTTGAGACTCTCTCAGACTAAGAGTGAAAAAGGAACAGGAGTATCAAAAGTTTAGTAACAATTAAATTATTAGCAATTCAGAAGCATTAACAACATTTATTTTTGAACAAACAACCTTTTCAGAGTATTGCAATGGCAATAATTTCTTTATTTATTTATTGTATAGATTTTTACCCCGCCCCTCCTGCAAACAGCTCGGGGCGACTTCCAACAATAAAACATATATAATACATAAAAACAATTTAAAACAATCAACAATATAACAATCCTATACTTAAAAAGGGCTCATTTAAAACAATAAATAAGGTGGGGGAGCTAAAACCCTACCACGCCCCCAAAGGCCTGGGCGAACAGCCAGGTTTTACAACTTCGCCGGAATGTCAACAGGCTTGGGGCCAGGCGGGCTTCCTCCGGAAGGGAGTTCCAAAGGCACAGCATGGTCACCGAGAATGTCATCTCCATTGTGGCCCCCCGTTTAACCCGGGGGACCTCCAGGAAGGCACCCCCGACAGACCGAAGGAGCCGCTCTGGGGCGCGGAGGTCCCTGAGGTAGGAGGGGCCCAGACTGTGCAGGGCTTTATAGACCACCACCAAAACCTTAAACCTGGCTCGGCACGCTATCGGCAACCAGTGCAGAGCCCGGAGCACAGGTGTAATGTGCTCCCGGTGACCCGTCCCCATAAGGAGACGGGCCGCCGCATTCTGCACCAGCTGCAGCCTCCGAACCAGGCACAAGGGAAGCCCCATGTAGAGCGCGCTGCAGTAGTCCAGCCTCGAGGTGACGAAGGCATGGATGAGGGAGGCCAGGTCCGGACCGGAGACGTACGGACGCAGCCTCCGCACCAGGTGCAACTGGCGGAAAGCCGCCTTCGCGACTACCTCCACCTGTCGCTCCAGGTGGAGCTCCGCGTCCAGCACCACCCCCAGACTCCGGACCTGCCGGGCTATAGGAGGGCGAACCCCCTCAATCAGGGGGGCCACTACCTCCCTTGCTCTTCCAACCAACATCACCTCCATCTTATTGGGGTTGAGCTTCAGTCTGCTCTGCCACATCCATTCCGCCACGGCCTCCAAACGCTGGGACAGCAGCGAGACAGCAGGGTCTGGGTCAGTTAAAAAAGAGAGGTACAGCTGAGTATCATCAGCATATTGGTGACATCGCACCCCGAATCCTCTCATGACCTCCCCCAAGGGCTGCATATATACATTAAATAATAATGGAGGCAGAATAGAACCCTGCAGAACGCCGCATGATAAAGTGCAGGGGCAAGATGTCTCCTCCCCCAGCACCACCCGCTGGCTTCTTCCCGAGAGGAATGAGCAGAACCATTCAAGAACAGTCCCGTCCAGACCTCCCAGGTCACGCAGCCATCTCAACAGCAGCCCATGGTCCACGGTATCAAAAGGGGCCGAGAGATCTAGCAGGATGAGAAATGTTGAACATCCTGCGTCCATCTGCCGGCGCAGGTCGTCGACCAAGGCCACCAATGCCGTCTCAGTGCCATAGCCGGGATGGAACCCAGATTGAAACAGGTCCAGGAAACCAATGCTATCTAGATGCACCTGGAGCTGGAGCACCACTGCCCATTCAATAACCTTCCCTAAAAAGGGAAGGTTAGAGACAGGTCGGTAACTGGCAAGTGCGTCCACGTCCAAGGATGGTTTCTTCAGCAGAGGACGCACCACAGCCTCCTTGAGGCTAGGCGACAACCTCCCCTGCTGCAGGGATGCATTCACCACCCTCGCCAGCACCGTCCCCAACGTCTCCCTGGAGGCTTTCACCAACCAGAACGGGCATGGGTGGAGTTCACAACAGCTGGCCCTCACAGACCCCAAGACATCCACCGCATCGGCCAGCGTCACTTCCTGAAACTCCCCCCACAAAGTTGGACCGGACAGGGTCTCCATCACCTCGCTCTCTCCCCCTACTGCCCCATATCCACCGTCAAAGTCGCTCTGAATCCGAGCGATTTTGTCTGCAAAGAAGATGACAAACTCCTCACAGCGGGCCTGGGACAAGTCCCCGTCCAGGCGAAGGGAGGCTGGACTAACCAGCCCCCGCACCACCCGAAACAGCTCCGCCAGGCGTGACTTCGCAGATGCTACCTTGCTCCTTCCTTGCTGTCCTCACAGCCTCAACATAGGACTGCAAATGGGTCCTATGGAGAAGTCGGTCGGAGTCAGAGGAGTCCGACACCAGCGTCGCTCCAGCCTCCTGTCTACTCGTTTCATACACCGCAGTCCCTCAGTAAACCAAGGGGCCCTGCGGTGACAAGACCGAGGCAGAGGGCGTCTTGGAGCCACCCTGTCGATGGCCTCCTCCAGCAAGCTATTCCAACGCTGGACCAGCCCATCGACAGAGTGACCGTCCAAGTCCAAGGTTAACTCCCTCAGGACCCTCCTGGAACCGCTGTGGTTCCATCAGCCTCCGAGGGCGGACCATCCTAACCGGTCCCTTCCCCTTCTGGAGGAGGTGGACTGAGACTGGCCTGCAGGAGATAATGGTCCGTCCATGACAAGGGCACCGCCCTAACCTCCCCCACCACCAGACCCCCCGCCTCAAGGTCAGAACTAAAGATCACGTCGAGGATATGTCGTCCCCCCCCCACGTGGGTCAGGTAGATAACCTCCTGGGATCAATGGTTGCCATGGCGGCCATGAATTCTCGCTCCGCCCCAACAAGGCTGGCATCGGCATGAATGCTGAAGTCCCCCAAGACCAAGGTCCTAGAGGAGCTCAACACCACCTCCGAGGCCAGCTCTGCTAGAGCGGTAAGGGATGACGCCGGACAGGAAGGGGCCCAATATACCAGCAGCACTCCTAGCTTGCCCCCAGCCAAATCGAACAGCACGTGAAAGGCCTCAATACCCACAATCTCCTGGACTGGATACCTCCTAACAGGCCAGTCCTCTCTAAAAACAATCGCTACACCACCTCCCCGGCCATCGTGCGGGGCTGATGCTGCACGGCATACCCGGTTGGAACGAGATCGGCCAAAGTTGGACCGGTCAGCTCGTTTAGTCAGGTTTCCGTAATACATGCGAGGTCCACGGCCCCATCCGAGATTAAATCCCGGACAATTGGGGCCTTGTTCACAACGGACCTCGCATTCAGCAGCAGCAGCCCCCCACGTGTGAACCTTGGACCCAGCTGCGCCCTCACCCCCAGTGGGGGGATGGCAACCTGCACCTCCTTCAGGCACCTCGGTCCCCTCGGGGCGCGGGTCATCCAACCCCTTGGATCATACCGTCCTCGCCCAAGAACTACCCCTATAGCCACACCCTCCCCCCCATCCACCAACTCCTGGCCCCTCAAACCTGGCTGCTTGCCCCCCGGCCTTCCCCCGCCCAAAAAAAACTCCACCCCGTCTCCCCGGCCATCCTGCTGCCACCAGGGGCCGATGGAGACCATCCCCCCGCCTGACTTTCCTCTCACACTGGGGTCAGACTCCTCCCCCCACGAAAAATAACCCTCCCAGTACTCCCCCTGCTGCCACCAGGATTAGTAACCAGGACACACACACCCCACCGGCCACCAACCACCCCTCCTACACCCCCACCCCACCTCCCTAGCCCTGACCAAAAGGAAACCCACAAAGCCAAACGTCCCCCTGCCACCCCCGAAGCACCCTAAAGCGCCATGCCCTTTGGCTGCGGCCCTTTGGCTCGCAGCCTGCGGCGGAAGCCGCTGGGCTTTAAAGGCCCGGCTATTTCCAGGTGGGGGAGGGGACAAGCCGGCTCTCACAACCAGCTTCTGCGTTCCCCCCCACCCCCCAGACGAGTTCTTTTTTCTTTTCCTCGCAGGTCCAGCAAGGTGAGCGGTGGCAGCACAGGGACCCCCTCCTCACCAGCAGAGATGACAGCGGCGCTCAGCAGAGGGAAGCCGGTAAGTGGATACTCCTGGCACAAGCCACTGGCCTTTAAAGCGCCGGCTATTTCCGGGTGGGGGAGGGGACAAGCCAGCTCTCACAACTGGCTTCTGCGCCCACCCACCCCCAAGACAATCAATGAAGGCTTGTGCTTAAAATCTGTAGTGGACCAGGGGAACTAGGAGTCCTGAGGGCATAGAGTAGATCCGTGCTATGCTTGGATTTGCCAGGCACTACTAAGCTTAGAGTTCACTCAGCTCCCTGCATCAGTGCACCTGCAGAACCTGGGAGCAAAAGCCACAGCTGCACAGTCCAGGAGCCGAGGCTTGGAGTAGTACCACACACCAGGCTCACCAGGAAGCACAGGAGCCTGTATTAGAGGTTGGTTATGTGCAGATACAGGAAGCAGAGTTTCTCTTAGGTTTGCTGAGCATGATGTGGAGCTACTTCAATTCTGTCCCAGCTCCCA
Source organism: Sphenodon punctatus (assembly GCA_003113815.1). Taxonomy (NCBI): domain Eukaryota; kingdom Metazoa; phylum Chordata; class Lepidosauria; order Sphenodontia; family Sphenodontidae; genus Sphenodon; species Sphenodon punctatus. The sequence continues at coordinate 665,327 of QEPC01008045.1, read as the reverse complement.
GTCTGCACAGGATGTGCAGGACAACCAAGGGTGTAAACAATTAAGACGATAGTCCACACCAGCTAGGTGTCCACCTGACTGTTTATTATGTGTTCACCACCACAGGCAACACACCTCCACTCACAGCAGGGTCTCTGAGCCTGCCATGCCAGGGTTAACATGTGCCCACATGTCCGTGTCCTGTGTCCAGCATCGTGTGTGTACAGGTCCACCAGCACCAGAGTCATTGGTGAAGAGCCAAAAGTGTTCTGAGGAATGACTGTTTCCTGCCCCTCTCTCCACTCTCACGGGTGCTTTAAAAGCCCAACACATGCCAGATTCAGACATGCATTATCCCAGCTCATCCTGGTTTGCAGCACGTGCCCAATGCTCATTGGGCAGATTGTGGCAGGAGAACTGCATGCCCGATATCCTGCCACATGCACCAGCAGCAACCTAGGCTAGGAACTCATTCCTGCTTTAAAAATTATAAACAATGTATAAAATACAGCAAATGACCATTAGTATCAGGGACTAGCATTCTTTTTCTAAATCAGCTCTCCGAATAGATATACCATTTTCTTCCTAATACTCTGGGCTAAACGGGCTTGGCTCTGACAACTGCAGGTTCCTGGAAGACTAATAAAATAGCCAGCTTCTGAGATACTAATTAATAATGCATTTATCTCTTATCTATTGATAAAAATGACAGTTAAGGCAGTTTGAAAAAATTGTTAGTCGTCAAATTATGATAATAAAGAAATGATCAATTAAGAAATAATGTGATAGTTTAGTTAACGATAAATAATAAGAGTAACTATGTCTGGTAAGCAATTAAGTATATATATTATGTTAACGTTGATGGTAAATTATGGAATATAGTTTTAACCTTTAAAACCCTTCACGGCCTGCGCCCTGCTTATCTGCGGGACTGCCTCACACCCCATGTGCCCATGTGACCCTTGAGATCATCCGTGGGAGCCTTTTTGGAGGTTCCCTGGGCAAGGTGGGTGGCCACCGATGTTAGATCTTTTTCGATGGCCGCCCCTGTGCTGTGGAATTCGCTCCCGGAGGAGGCTCGGTTGGCTCCCACTCTCCTGCTGTTTCGGCGTGTATGTAAGACCTGGCTGTTCCGTCAGCCTTTTGGCGAGAGGTGGGGGGTTCCCCACATTGTATTATGTTTTAAATTGTTTAAATTGTTTTTTAAAAAACATTTTATTGTGTTGTTCGCCACCCCGGGCTGCCCTGTGGGCAGGAAGGGCGGGATATAAATTTTAAATAAGTAAATAAAATCTGCAAATAATTTCTATGCTTTTTGGCGTTTCATTTTTGTTGTAATGTATGTTCGATGTTTTTTGAATTGGAATAAATGTTCATGTTTTTTGGAGTTAGGACAAAATGTATTTTGTGAAATGGTTTTGAAAAGGGAAGATTTTTGTTTTGGAAACAGTTCTGCCTTTAATGGTTTTTTAAACTGTAACATTTTTTGTTTTAGAAATTTATGCTACATTATGCCCTCCATTTGCAATCATATTATGCCCTCCACTTGTAATCATAAGAGGATGTATCAGTAGGAGCAGCAGTTCTGAATTCTGTAAATAGGTTTATTGATGTCTAAAGCTATTGTTTCGAGGAGTGCTTACTGGAATACTCAAGCCCACCTCCTTACACAGCTTGGTAATCACCCACTGGCGAGAATTACGGAGCAACTCAAAGGAGAAGGGAAAGTTACTTACCTGACGTTCCTCGAGATGGCTCCATATATTCTCAACAAACCACCTCATCCAGCCCCATGATTATTCTCAGGTTGGAAGGCATGGAGGGGGTTGAAAAGTATTATAGCCCTTATATACTACAGGGTACGAGGTAGTCATAGTGTGTTTGAAAGATGGATAGCTAGTGAGAGACTGAAAGTGATGCAAGCAAAGCTCACGGAACCCACTGGTGACACTATATGGAGCCATCTCGAAAAACCTCAGTTAGAGGTAAGTAACTTTCCCTTTCCTCTTCCCTGCAGACACCACCAAGCTCCACGGCTGGAACATGGTGGGAGAGCTGTCTTAAGTCTCCCCATGCCCCCCACGGAGCTTGGCTGGTACCCTGAGCCGGTGGCCCCATGGGTATCCTCTCACTATCATCAGGGCAGTGATGAGGAAAAACAGCAGGGAAGGTGCAGCCTCAGTTAGTGACTCTATGCATTTATTTATTTCCATTTATATGCCGCCCCCTAAGCCTAAGGCATCTCGGGGCGGCTTCCAACATAAAATAAACAATTTATCACAGTATAAAAAAGATATAAAAAATATAAAAAACCTACAAAAATATTAAAACAACGTTAAAATCCCCATACAGAAATTTAGCCCACCCTCCCCTCCCCACCTCCAAAGGCCTGGGAGAACAGTCATGTCTTACAGGTCCGACGGAAGGCCAGCCATGCTTCCTCTGGGAGGGAGTTCGACAACCAGGGCCCAGCCACCGAGAACGCCCTCTCCATTGTAGCCTCACGCTTTAACCGGGGGACCTCCAAGAAGGCGCCCCCAGTAGACCGGAGAGTCCATCCTGAGTCACAGAGGGTGAGGTGGTCCCTGAGGTATCCAGGTCCAAGACCGTACAGGGCCTTATAAATCAAAGTCAACACCTTGAACCTGGCTCGGCACGTTACAGGCAGCCAGTGCAGCACACGGAGTACCGGTATTATGTGCTCTCGTCGGCCTGTCCCTGTTAGAAGATGGACCGCCACATTCTGCACTAGCTGCAACCTCCGGGCCAGCGTCAAGGGAAACCCATGTAGAGCGCATTACAGTAGTCCAGCCTCAAGGTGATGAAGGCATGGATCAAAGTGGCCAGGTTGGGTCTGGAGATATACGGGCGCAGCCTCCGCACCAGATACAGCTGGCGGAAAGCCGCCTTCGCCACCCCATCAACCTGCTGATCTAGACGGAGACCCGCGTCCAATAATACCCCCAGACTCCAAACCTGCTGAGCCACGGAGGGGCACACCCCCTCCACAAGAGGGGGCACTACCTCCCCCGCCCAGCCTACCACCATCATCTCTGTCTTATCGGGATTGAGCCTCAGTCTGCTCTGCCATAGCCAACTCACCATGGCCTCCAAACACTGAGATAGCACCGAGACAGCAGGGCCTGGGTCGGCTGAAAAAGAGAGGTAAAGCTGGGTATCATCAGCGTATTGGTGGCAACGCACACCAAACCCTCTCACGATCTCCCCCAAGGGCTGAATATATACATTAAACAATAAAGGAGACAAGATTGAACCTTACGGACCACCACAGCCCAGGGGCTCGATTTTTCTGCTCCCAAGACAACCCGCTGGGTCCTCCCCGAGAGGAATGTAGTAGTATATCTTATTAAGCTGAACCGATAGTCATAGCTTTCACACTCATTCTACATCAAAAATACCAAACATTTAAGTACTGTTTAAGATAAACTGGGTTCAAAACAACAATAGCGCACCCAAAACAACAACAAAGGACCCAGTTAAACAGCAATATAAGAAAAAAACAGAAATTAGCAGGACATAGTGACACCTACCCAACTGGCAATTTAAGTTCCATGAAGAGTTTGCGGATAGAAAAAGCAGATATTAAAAATATAATCACACTGGCAGAAACACCAGAATCTGTGTCTGCCAATGCTAAGCTAAAAAGGGCCAAATTCGTCCTGCTTGGGTAGTTACCTATAAACGTCCCTAATAGCTCAGCCCGAGGCTTGTCATCTTTCATTGCCATCTGTATGACATGTTGTGCTGTTTCAGCTTCCTGCTGTTCAAAAGGGCAACATCGCTGGGCAGCAGGCGTTCCATTATAATGGCCCTCCAGCAGTTTAGTAGGTAGGGCATTAAACCGAGCTGCCAAAAAAAGTCACTTGCCCAAAAAGGATGAGCACGACATCCAATAAGAGGGGAAGGTCCCCTTCTCCGGGATCAGATCTAAGTACCCTGTCAGGTGAGGGGAGAACCTTACCCTGGCAATCTCTATCTGTCTATCTATATCTCGCCACCTAATAATAATGACCCTCTGCGCAACCCTAATATCCAAATACAACAGATAGTCCCCTAGAGACACCCAATCTAGCCAGGGAGGTCTCAACCTTAAGGCACCAACTGTTCTTAAAATGATCCATATTCATTAATGGAGCCAATCCCCGGGCACCCGGCCTAACAATTCTATTCCATAACTTGAAGACCAGTGACCAGGAGCAAGAGAACCAACTATGTGGCCCCAATTCCAATCTGATGGCAGCCTGTGGTGTACCACCAGGTGCCTTGATCAAAGCCCAAAAAAAATTAAGGGGGATTGAATCCATATTAGATGAGACAAAAAGGAGAACTCCACACCAAAGAGAAACTGTGCTCTTGCCTTACAATTGAAGACTTCCGAGAGGAATGACTGGAACCAACCAAGGGTGGTCCCATCCAGACCCCCCAGGTCACGCAACCGTCTCAACAGCAGCCCATGGTCCACTGTATCAAACGTGGCCGAGAGATCTAGCAGGAACAGTAATGTCGAGCGTCCTGCATCCATCTCCCGGCGGAGATCATCCACCAAGGCCACCAACGCCGTCTCCATACCATAGCCTGGCCGAAACCCTGATTGAAAGGGGTCGAGAAAACCAGTGCTGCCCAGGTGAGCCTGGAGCTGCAAGGCCACTACCCGTTCGATAACCTTCCCTAAAAAGGGAAGCTTAGAGACGAGTCAGTAACTAACGAGTGCGTCCACATCCAAAGATGGCTTCTTCAACAGGGGGCGCACCACGGCCTCCTTGGGACCAGGGGACAAACTCCCCTGCTGAAGGGACGTGTTGACAATCCCCGCCAGCATCATCCCCAATATCTCCCTGGAGGCTTTCACCAGCCAGGACGGGGAAGGATCTAATTCACAACTAGTGGCCCTCACTGACCCCAGGATCTCCACAGCATTGGCTGGCATCACTTCCTGAAACTCATCCCAGAAAGATGGACCAGACGGCACCTCCATCACCTCACGCTCTATTCCTACTGTCTCTAATCAAGTGTTGAAGTTGCTCTGGATTCGAGCGATCTTGTCTGCAAAGTAGATGGCAAACTCCTCACAGCGGGCCTGGGACAAGTCCCTGTCCAGGCGGAGGGAGGCCGGACTGACCCGCCCCCGCACCACCCCGAACAACTCTGCTGGACGCAACTTTGCAGACGTTATGAGGGTGGCAAAGAATTCTTTCTTTGTCATCCTCACAGTCTTAACGTAGGACCATAGGACATGGAATGCATACATACATGTCCAGGTGGTGGCTGTGGCGAAGGGAGCATTCCACCAGTTACATCTGGCACGTTGGCTTAGGTCGTATGTCTCTGACTCGGATCTGGCCACAATCGTCCATGATTTTATTACCTCGAGACTGGACTACTGTAATGCACTCTACATGGGGCTACTCTTGGTGCTGGTTCAGAGACTGCAGCTCGTGCAGAATGTGGCGGCCTGTCTTCTGAAGGCGACGGGCTGACGCGAGCACATTACACTAGTGCTTTGCTCTCTGCACCGGCTGCTGATAGTCTTCCGGGCCCAATTCAAGGTGTTGGTGTTGACGTTTAAAGTCCTAAAGGAAGTGACACTGGCTGATGCCGTGGGTGTCCTGGCGTCTGTTAGGGCCACCTTTTACAGATTAAATCCATGCCCGTCCTGGTTGGTGAAAGCCTCCAAGGAGACCTTGGGGCCGGTGCTGGTGATCAACGCCTCCCTTCGGGAGGGTATGGTGCCAGACTGCCTTAAGGAGGCGGTGGTGCAGCCCCTGTTAAAGAAACCATCTTTGGACATTGACACACCGGCCAGTTACTGGCCTGTTTCTAACCTTCCCTTTTTAGGGAAGGTTACTGAACGTATAGCGGCACCGCAGCTCCGGGGTCACCTGGATGGCATCCGTTTTCTAGACCCCTTTCAATCAGGGTTTCGCCCAGGGTATGGCACCGAGACTGCGCTGGTTGCCTTGGTGGACAACCTCCGCCGAGAGATGGATTCAGGGCGTTCAACACTACTTGTCCTGTTAGATCTCTCGGCTGCTTTTGATACGGTGGACCACTGGTTATTGTTGAGACGACTGCAGTCCCCGGGGGGTGGACAGGACGGTCTTTGGATGGTTCCGCTCATTCCTCTCAGGAAGGAGCCAGCGGGTGGTGATGGGGGCTGAAACATCTAGCCCCTGGGACCTCTCTTGCGGCGTACCACAAGGTTATGTTTTGTTTCTATTATTGTTTAACATCTATATGCAACCCCTGGGGGAGGTTGTGTCTGGTGTGCGTTGCCACCAATATGCTGATGACACCCAGCTATACCTCTAGTTTTCAACTGACCCAGGCCCTGCGGTCTCGGTGCTTTTCCAGTGCCTTGAGGCAGTGGCTGACTGGATGCGGCAGAGCCGACTACAGCTGAATCCCGATAAGACAGAGGTGATGTTGGTGGGTCGGGCGGCTGGGGTGATGGCTCCCCTCGTTGAGGGGGTCCACCCCCCACTAGCTCCCCAGGTCCAGAGCTTGGGAGTCCTGTGGGACCCCAGCCTTAGGCTGGATTGCCAGGTAGAGGCGGTGGCGAAGGGAGCCTTTCGCCATTTACATCTTGTGCGGAGGCTCCAACTATGTGTTTCGGATTCTGACCTGGCCACCCTCATCCATGCGTTCATCACCTCAAAGATGCATTACTGCAACGCTTTCTACGTGGGGCTGCCCATGGTGATGGTTCGGAAGCTGCAACTGGTGCAGAATGTGGCAGAACATCTAGTACGAAACACCAGTGCTCCGAGTTCTGCACTGGTTACCTATAGCATTCCGAGCCCGATTCAAGGTTCTCGTTTTAACCTTTAAAGTCCTACACGGCTTGGGCCCCTCCTATCTGAGAGACCACCTCACTCCTCAGGTCCTGGGGTGATCTTTGCGGTCCGCCGGGGGCATCTTCTTGGAGGTCCCCCGGGTTAGCTGGGGGGCCACAATGGAGAGGGCGTTCTCAGTGGCCGTACCGCGTCTGTGGAACTCCGTCCCAGAGGAAGCTCTGCTGGTCCCGGGTCTGCTGGCCTTCTGCCAGGCCTGTAAGATCTGGCTGTTTGTCCAGGCCTTTGGGGAAGGGAGTGGGTAGGGTGGGGGAGGAGGGGGTGTTAGTTTTTCACTGTTCTTAGCCCTCTGCCACTCTGCTCTTCCCTCCCCCTCCCAGGTAATATCAAGGGCAGGGCCCTTTGGGCGACACCCAAAGGTCGTCAGCTGTTGGCTGGGTCGTTTGCTGGACCGTGGCCCCCGGCCCCCCCTTCTTCGCTCTACAGACAGCAAAATTGCCATCTTGCGGCTCACCGTTGCCCCGACGTCATTGCCGCTGTTGTCATCGTTGGACTTGCTGCTTGACTTGCTGCCACCGCTGCCATCATTTGGAGCCATGCTGCCTGGCCCCCAAAAGGGGCCAGCTCCCCCTTCCCCCACTTGGAGGAGGGGGGTGGGGCCAGGGCGCACAGTCGGGACTTTCAGTGCTGTAGGCGCACACTGCAGGCAACGCATGGCCTTTACCCGGACTGTGGGATTAGGGGCCGGAGGCTTGTATTGTGTTTTTTAGTTTAGTAGTTTTAAGGGGTTTGGGGGGGGGGG
>QEPC01008045.1:641562-657314 GCA_003113815.1 Sphenodon punctatus | reverse complement strand
GGGAGGGCAGCGCTCGAGGGATTGAGAGAGGGGATTCCTTGTGAGAGGAGGAACCCCAGAGGGAGGGGGGATGAGGGGTTTTTTGGGAAGGGGGGGACTCTCTGTGGGAGAGAAGGGAGATCTCTGGGGGAGCAGCCAGTAGAGGGGATCAGAACGGTGTGAATGGGAAGGGGGGAGCGGCTACAGGGGTGGTTCTGGGACAGTATGGTCAATGGGGGGGGTGTGGTTCGGCCCCCAGGGTCCCTGGCAGAGGTCAAGAGAGCCTCCCCCCCACTGGGGATGAAGGAGGAACAGGGTCTAAGATCCGTCAGTGGGGGGCTGATGCTGCTAAATGCAAAGTCCGTGGTAAACAAGGCCCTGGTAATCCGGGACATGGTCCTGGATGGGGCGGCGGACCTTGTATGCATTATGGAAACCTGGCTGGACGAGGATGCGGGGCCAATTTTGGCCAACCTCATTCCAGCTGGGTATACCGTGCAGCACCAACCCCACACTGGGGGTCAGGGAGGTGGTGTACCTATTATTTTTAAAGAGACATGGCCTATTAGGAGATATCCAGTCCAGGAGATTCCAGGGATCGAGGTCCTCCATATGGTGTTCTATTTGGCTGGGGGCAATCTTGGGGTGCTGCTGGTGTACTGAGCCCCTTCCTGCCCAGCAGCATCCATTGCCACTCTAGCAGAACTGGTCTCGGCGGTGGTGTTGAACTCCTCCAGGACTTTGGTCCTGGGGGACTTAAATACCCATACCAATGCCGGCCTTGTAGGAGCGGAATAAGCGTTCATGGCCGCCATGGCCTTGTCCCAAGTTGTCAACTGCCCAACCCATGTGGGGGGACATACCCGCGACTTGGTATTCTGTTCTGGCCTTGAGGCGGGTGATCCGGTAGTGGGGGATGTGAGGGTCACGCCCTTGTCATGGACGGATCATTACCTCCTACAGGCTAGCCTCTTAGCACGCCACCTCCAGAAGGGGAATAGACTGGTTAGGTTGGTCCACCCCCAGAGGCTGATGGAACCTCAACGGTTCCAGGAGGCCCTGGGGGATTTAACCTTAGATCTAGACAATCACTCTGTTCATGAGCTCGTCCGAGCTTGGAACATCTTGCTCAGGGAGACCATTGACAGGGTGGTACTGAGACGTCCTCTACCTCTGTCTAGTCATCGCAGGGCCCCTTGGTTTACTGAGGAACTGCAGTGTATGAAACAGGCAGGTAGACGGCTAGAGTGACGCCGGCGTCGGACTCGCGCTGAATCCGACCGACTTCTCCATAGGGCCCATTTGCGGTCCTATGTTGAGGCTGCGAGGATGGCAAAGAGTTTTTTGCTTCCCTCATAGCGTCTGCAAAGTCACGTCCAGTGGAGCTGTTCCGGTTGGTGCAGGGGCTGGTCAGTCCAGCCTCCCTCCGCCTGGACGGAGACTTGTCCCAGGCCCGCTGTGAGGAGTTTGCCATCTACTTTGCAGACAAGATGGCTCGGATCCAGAGCAATTTTGACACCAGATTAGGAGCAGTAGAGGTGGAGCGTGATGTGATGGAGGCCCCGTCTGGTCCATCTTCTTGGGTTGAGTTTCAGGAAGTGACGCCAGCCGATGCTGTGAATGTCCTGGAGTCTGTTAGAGCCACTAGTTGTGAATTAGATCCATGCCCGTCCTGGTTGATGAAAGTCTCCAGGGAGACTTTGGGGACAGTGCTGGTGAGGGTAATCAATGCGTCCCTTCGGCAGAGGAGTTTGCCCCCCGGTCTCAAAAAGGCCGTGGTGCGCCCCCTGCTGAAGCAGCCATCTTTGGATGTGGACGCATTCGCCAGCTACCGACCTGTCTCTAACCTTCCCTTTTTAGGGAAGGTTATTGAATGGGTGGTGGCACTGCAGCTCCAGGCTCATCTTGACAGCATCGGTTTCTTTGACCCATTTTAATCGGGGTTCCACCCCGACTATGGCAGAGAGACGGTGTTGGTGGCCTTGGTGGACGATCTCCACTAGGAGATGGATGCAGGACATTCAACACTTCTGATCCTGCTAGATCTCTCGGCCACTTCTGATACAGTGGACCATGGGCTCTGTTGAGACTATTGTGAGCCCGGGGGGGGGAGGGGGGAACCGTGTTAGGGTGGTTCCAATCATTCCTCTCGGGGAAAAGCCAGCGAGTTGTCCTGGGGGCTGAATCTTCCAGGCCCTGGATTGTGGCTTTCCGCAAGGTTCTATTCTGTCTCCATTATTGTTTAATGTGCATATGCAGCCCTTGGGGGAGATCTTGAGAGGGTTTGGTGTGCGTTGCCACCAATATTTGGATGACACCCAGCTATACCTCTCCTTTTCATCCGACCCATGTCCTGCCGTCTCAGTGCTGTCCCAATGTTTGGAGGCCGTAGCGGATTGGTTACAGCAGAGAAGACTGAAGCTTAATCCTGATAAGACAGAAGTGATGGCTGGTGGGTAGGGCGAGGGAGGTGTTGGCTCCCCTCATAGAGGGGGTCCGACCTCCCGTAACCCAGCAGGTTCGGAGTCTGGGAGTGTTACTGGATTTGGATCTCCGCCCAGATCAGCAGGTGGAGACGGTGGCTAATGCCGCCTTCCGCCAGCTGTATTTGTTGTGGAGGCTGCGTCCATACATTTCCAGACCCGACCTGGCCACCCTCATCCATGCCTTCATCACCTCGAGGCTGGACTACTGCAACACGCTCTATGTGGGGCTTCCCTTGACGCTGGTTCGGAGGCTGCAGCTGGTGCAGAATGCAGCGGCTCGTCTCCTGATAGGGACGAGCCGACGGGAACATATCACTCCCGTGCTCCGCACGCTGCACTGGCTGCCTATAGTGTACCAAGCCAGATTCAAGGTGTTGGTTTGGGCCTGTAAAGCCCTACACGGTCTTGGCCCGTCATACCTCAGAGACCGCCTCACCTTCCGCACCCCAGAAAGACCCCTTCCGTCTGCCTGGGGCGCCTTCTTGGAGGTCCCCTGTGTAAAGCGGGGGGTCACAATGGAGAGGGCATTCTTGGTAGCTGGGCCGCGTTTATGGAACTCCCTCCCATTGGAAGTCCACTTGACCACTATCCTCCCCTCTTTCTGTAGACAGTGTAAGAGCTAGCTGTTCCGCCGGGCCTTAACTGAGGGAGATGGGTGGGTGGGTGGGTTGGATTAGGGAGCGTTTGGGTATGGGTTATTTTAATCTGGGCATTTTAGGTTGTTTTCATTGTATTTTAGTTTATTATGTATTTTTAAATGTTGTTCGTCACCCCAAGATGCTTATAGCAGGAGAAGGTAGCATATAAATTTTAACAATAAAATAAATAAATAAATTCCAAAACTTGGTTGGAACGAGATGGGATCGAGACCGTGGCTTTTCTGGAGGTTCACGCACAGCCAGAAGTAGAGAAGTTGCAGGGCCGCTGGGAGTTCCTCGATCAGATGGCAGAGCTAAATCTCTTCAGCGAAACATGTAGCTCGGGGTACAGGGAATGTGAACTCGCTGATGGAGAGGTTCTTGCCCTGTATGAGTTTTGGACACTCCCAGAAGTGCAGGGTGACCTGGCAAGTGGGCAGGGTCGACACAAACATTTTTACCGCCTTTGGTGGCCTCAGAAGGCTGCCACTTCTTCCCCATCCAGCTGCAGAGCTTGGCAGCAGTTGCTGGATCGGCGGCAGAAGAGAAAACCAACCTAGATGGCCCATCCTTGCTGCTGCTGCCAGGCTCTGTGGCTGAATCGGGAACAAGGCCACCTAGTGCAGCAAGTTCAAGGGGGAGCTCTCCCCTCTGCCTCTGATCCAGCTGCCACCAAGCTCTGTGGCTGGGTCGGGGAGGGCATGTAGTAGAGGTGGGGTGGCAATTTCAAGAGGGAAGCTCTCCTGTCCCGTGCCCTGAGTTTGGCCACAGCTGTGAGGAAAGACCGGGATGCCTAGGACAGCAATTTCATGGCGCTAGCTCTCTCACCCCTCACCATGACCCAGCTGCAGAGCTTGGCAGCCGTTGGACCAAAGGCGGAATTGCCACCCCCTTGAACTTTCGACCCTAGGCGGCACCCCGTGTTGCCTAATGGTAGCACTGGCCCTGCAAGCGAGGATGTTTCCCACCCTAACTGTATGGTAATGCAGAAGATACTGGAGAGGGGGTACAAGAGGCACATGTCTGACTGGGGGTTTATGCAGACAGAGAGGGATTTCCAACTCCATGGCAGGCAAGAGCCCAATAAAACTGTAATGCTACCTGCCCGTACACTGCTGCAAGNACGTGAACCAGGAGAGATTTTCCAAAACCATGGCGGGCAAGATCTATAAGCCGTGGATGAGAGAAACCAGGAGGAGAAAATGTCTGAAGACTGATTACTTTCAATTTCAAGTTTTACTTTCAAATAAAGTATGCAATTTGCTCAAGAAAGTCAGCATTCTATGCATAGCAAAAGGTTATTCCCAGCTGCCAAGTGCTGGCAGGTATTAACACAGGTATGATGCCCCATGGGTGGGTGGGAGTAGCAGGTGCTGGACCACCTCCCAGTCATAATAGCCCAGAAGAAAGAAACAGCTGTGGGAGAGGACAGGTAGAGTGCAGTGTGTTGGGTTTTTCGTGCTATAAACCTGCGAGTGGAGGCTTCCCATACGCACACTATGCCCATTTACTAGGCTCTAAACACTAAACATGCACGTGGGGGATGCACAGACTGAACACGGACTCCAGTGGGCTACTGTCTTGTTTGTTTACACCTATAGCAAGCAGCAAGGGAGGTCCAAGTCGGATTTCTGTGATGCCCAGTGAACCAGAGAATTGTATAAGGCTACTTAAGTCAGCCCTTGCTCCCAAAGTGCACTGACATAGCTGACTGATTCCTACTTCCAGGTTGTGCAGGCACACTGGCTCAAGGAGCTGAGTGATCTCCAAGATGATGCCTGCAACACATGGTGAATCTAAACATGGAACAAAGCTATAAGCCCGTCTCCAGAAACTGAATCAGTCAGCTCAGGAGTGGGTGCTAATGGAGCATGAATTTCTGGTAAGACTCTTCTCCATTCACTCCTAATCCCAAGTCACCACTAGTGATTAGGGATGGGACATCTGGCAAAAAAACCGGCTACCGATTTTACCGGTTAGCAAAATCCCGGTTTACCAGATTAAAACCGGTTTACCGGTGCCGGATCTATTGCATTGATTTCAATGGGGAACGGTCAGTGTCCTCATTGAAATCAATGGGGGGGAAAAAACAATCCCTCCCCCTCCCAGGCTGTGCGGGTGGAAGGGGGACACACACCCCACCCACCCTGGATTTTTTTTTTTTTTAAATTTCCCCGAAGTCCCTGACTCTGGGCCGCCACTGCCAACCCGGAGCCCGCACCAGCAGGTAGATACTAGGGTGATCCCTGGGGCGGGGGGTGATTTAACACCCCCCCATCCCAGGGATCACCCTACCCACCCACCCACCCAGGGATCGCCTACCTTTGGCGCTCCGGCGGCACGGCGGTCCAGCGCTGGCTGTGGCTGCTGGCTTCAGCACTTACTAGGCCTTCCGGGGAACCTTCATATCAATTGCCGCAATGTAAAACAATCCGGCACGGGGAACCAGTACCGGTACCTCCAATATCTGGATTAATCCGATACTGCCAGTACAGCAAAATACCGGCAGTATCGGATACCGGATAATCCGAACTTCCCACCCCTACAGTGGTGATACTGTAAGAACTCCTTTCCTTACAGTATTTTTTAGACATGAATAATACAACACTCTATCATTTAAAAGGGGGGAAGAGATGGAGTTCATGTTTTGCACTGCAAGTTGTCAGCTTCCATGATAGTAGCAAACCTGAATAGGATCATGACAAATTATCCTAAATAATGATTGTTTCATCTTCAGAGTAGTCTGCTGCCTTACTGTATTGCAGGGGTGCTCAACTTGATTCATGCCGAGGGCCAGAAAATTTGGTTTGGACTCAACCCTGGGCCACATGTGGCCCCGCCCCAATTTACATAATCCCACCCCCAATTTGCATAACCCCACTCCTGGCAGTGAGGCACTGGGGCTGGAGAAGTGGCAGGGAGGGGCTCAGGTGGCGGTGGCAGCAGGAAGCTGGAGCCAGGGAGGAGGAATCCGGCCAGCACCTTTAATAGGCTTTCTGCCCAGAGGAAGGAGAGTTTCGCACCAGTGGGGGGGGGGGGGGGGGGCCAGTGGAGGAAAAGTGATTGCCAGAACAGGAGGAGGCATGTCGGGCTGCAGGAAATGTCTTTGCAGCCAGGGGGAGTTGGGCTACAGGAAAGGTCTTTGCAAGCCACATGTGGCCCTCAGGCTGTACTTTGTGCAGCCCTGCTGTATCAGTTAAAAGCAATCAGTATTCATGACACACTTTTGTAATTCAACAATGCTTGGTCTTCCAACAAGATTTACAACAAATCCCTACAGCAAAATATGGTATTTTTTTCTTGCAGTTAAAAGAATACACACTAACCATTTTTGAATATCAATGGTTACTTCTAAAAGAAAAGTAAAGTTACTTTTTTTTATTTATTTTTTTATTTTTTAAGGGAAATGAAGCTAGACCAGTGGCCAATAATACACTATGCATATTAAGAGAACTATTGCAGTTCTCTGGCCCAGATTCTCACTCTTCATAGAACAGTGATGATTAGGAGGAACTGGGGAAATAGTGCATTCAATTCTGAAAAGAAGAAAAGCAGGAAGGCTAAAGTCTTGATATATTTATCAGTGAATAATATAGGTAACCACAACAGGCCTAGGTTCCTAAACACAATATTATAGAAGGTTTCTGCACACAGTTCCCTTTGGAAGGAGCTACTTAAGATCTTAGAATGAAGAAGGGAAGAAAAGTACGAAAGGGAAGATATAGATACAAAATACATACAGATTTTGAGATGCCAGGTTGCTCAAACTTCCCATTTTCTCCTGAGAGGGGCTGTCCTCTGGCTTTTATTCGAGCACGCCCAGTCATTTTACCTACACATGGTATCGCACATTTTACTAGCAGTAATAAATATAAGAAAGTCATTTTCTTTTAGATAACAATTCACACACCAGGGGATTTTACTGAAATTAAATGTTACTCAACTTGTACATTAACTCCAATTTAACAGTGTGGACACTAGCAGTTGGGCAAAGTTTACTGTGGCTGTCTCAGCAGATAATTGCAGACTGTGTATCACAGTCTAGAGAAAATACTGGGAGAAAGGAGGTTATGCTCTCAGAGGGAGTAATCATAGGCCAACAATGTTATGGGCTGAGCAGCACTGCAGAAGCTGGTCTGGAGTGGAATAGCAGGCTGGGTTTGTGCATCATGAACTGGAGGGAGTATTCCCCCACACAGGGGCCCATCACAGAAAGAACTGCAGACAGAAATGGCATAGAAATTAGTGTATCATGGAGCAGGAATCAGAGGATACCAAGAAAGGGACATAAGGGGTGTGTGCTATTATTATTACAATATCTCACAGTTGGTGGGGAACAGTTTCCCTCCCAGGGGCTACTGAAAATTAGTACAAGTTCCGACGGCTGCACAGAAGTTGAGGGAGGGGTACACTCTGGAACAGGAGGGTCTAAATCATGGATCACGTGCCCTGTCCATGTGTGTATACCCCAAACTCCATGCCCTTACCCTGAACTCCATCTTTCAGTGCTTGGGGTAGGAAAAAGATTCAAGGGCCAGAACCAGGAACTGGAAAGGGGCTTCATAAAAATAAGCTGCATTTGGCCCCCGGGCCTGAGACTCCCCATCCCTGGAACCTTTCCCTCCCAGGGGCCACTTTGAAAATGAGTAGAAGCTCTGAGGGCCACAAATACGTTGGAGGTGGCCATGGGGTGATTAAAGGGTACGCTCAAGAAACAGAAGCCCAGTCTTTCAATTCTTGAAGATAGGAACCAGATCCAGTGGCCAGACTCAGGGACTAGGGGTGTAGTTTTGTATTATTTTGTATCATTTAATTTTGTATATTTAATTAATTACAAAAAGGAATCAAACCCCATTAGTTTTTGTAACTAACGTAACAAAAACAAAAACGAACAAGCAAACGACATTTTGATTTCATTTGGTTTTGTTTCTCAATTTTATTATAAACAATTAAAATCACTGTGCATGCACAAAATGGCCACAGGGGTCATTCTGCACATGCACACCCTTTTCCAAAATGGTGCCAACACTGCTGGCACTATTTGGGGAAAGGGCCATTTGTGCATGTGCAGGTTTTTTTAAAAATATTTCTAACAAAACAAAATCAAAAACGGTAGCGCCCTTTACAAAAGCCCCCCAAATGAAGGGGTTCATGTAAACAAAACCATGAATGATGTGCCGTTTGCACACGCACCCCTACCAGGAACTGGAAAGGGGCCACATAAAAACTTGCCATGGGCCACCTTTAGCCAGCGGGCCTGAGGCTCCCCACCCCCTGAAGGGGATCAAGTCTCCCATCTAGAGTCCCTTGAGAGAGAGGAGCTGAAGGCAGGAGTGTGGGGAATCCAGCATGTCTGGGAGAGTGGGCTGATCCCGGGGGTGCTGGGGGGAGTGAGAAGAACGGGAATCAGGACCGGGGGACTGGACAGAGGCAGAACCACGGGGGCTGGGGAATGTCGCGTGGAGGGTGCGTGGGAGCATTTCAGGGTCTCCTGGGGAAGGGGGTAGGGGTGCCACCTACGTACATTTTTCCAGACCACTTATGAGACACAGATGTTGCAGGGCAGGCCCTGCAACATGCATAAGTGGCCTGGACACATATACATAGGCGGCACCTTAGAAAGGGGGGGGGGGCAGCTAGGGTTGCCAAATATGCGCACACACACAAAATCAGTAAACTTATGAAAAACACAGGTTGCAGGGCCCGCATGTTGCAGCTACAGGCCCTGCAACATGTATTTGTTCATAAGTGTCCTAGCAACGTGGGGAGAGAGAGGGACTCATCGGGCTGCGGTTGGGGACCCGACCTCTCCGCGCCCAGCAGGGCCGCTTACCGCCGGGAATGAAATGCCAACCGTCCCTTTGCCCCGCGCTTCACGCGCAACAGCCTCTTCGCTCGCGCCGCAGCTCCACGTGCCTCCCTGGAGTCAGCCCCGCGCTCTTCGCAGCTGCTGCCTGTAGCCACACCCCCTGCCCTGCCCTGCCCCGCCCGCGCGCCGCAAGCCCCGCCCCTGCTCCCCTCTCCCGGCCGCTGCAAACAGGGACAGGAACTCGTGACTCCAGCTGCGTTTGGCTGGTTCCTTTGCTCATCCGGACAGTGACGGCGCGGGCGGGGACGCTCCAGAGATTCCTATAAACCGAGAGAGAGGAGAAGAGAGCTGGAAGAGATCCACCTCAAGCTGTGGCAATTATTGCATGCCCACAACCTGGCAGGAGGGATGCAAGTTCCCAGCGTAGCCGTAGGTGCCAGCAAGGTGGCAATTGCGAGCAAAGTGGCAACTGTGGACCTCAGGATTCCCCCCCCCCCTTGCTGTAAAACAACGTCTGTTATATAGTGCGTTTTCACCACAGTCGCCTCACACCATGGCAGTGCAGTGGCAGCCACAAGGTTCCAACAATGTCACCAAGTCAGATTGTATACTGGGCGCACAGTGTCACAACAAACCCACTTTGCATTGGCAGAGTAGCACCACACAAGCTATTTCTCCCTGCACCACAAAGTTGTGAATACAAACTTTATATAGCGCCAGCGATGTACCTGGCGCTTTACAGAAAATAAGATAGACATGGAGGATTAAAAATGTACAGCTGGATCCTCAAGAGGCCCTCGGGACCATTTCCCAACCTATATCTCTCTCAGCCTCCTTGGTAACTTGTTCTATTGCCTAGCAACTCTTGATGTCAAAAGTTGTT
Source organism: Sphenodon punctatus (assembly GCA_003113815.1). Lineage (NCBI taxonomy): Eukaryota > Metazoa > Chordata > Lepidosauria > Sphenodontia > Sphenodontidae > Sphenodon > Sphenodon punctatus. The sequence continues at coordinate 647,519 of QEPC01008045.1, read as the reverse complement.
TCCTAATGTTAAACCTAAATCTTGCAGTTTGCAAGTTATGTCCATTTCCTTCCTGTTGTTCCCTACACTAATTGATCAATATTCACTTTATAACAATCTATGATTCATTAGTATAAACAAGTAGAATTAATGGAGCACCTTTTCAAGGTTCCAGTCAAACTAACATGTATAAGATATACGTACCTACAAATATGCACATATTCCTGGGTGTATCCATAAGATCCAAGTATCACATACGTCGCTAAGATTTTCTTGGTCAGTTTTCAATCACTTGCAGTGTGGGCAGGTAATATCAGCATCATTTTACTGACACTATTTCATCATACGTTTGTAGTGGGCCATGAATAATTAATACACTAATCTACAGGCTGAAATTGCAAGTCAAATCCTCAAACAGATATTTCCCCAAATATACCCTGAAAAGCTGCAATCTTATCATGCAGGTCTATTTTGAAAGATTATCATCTTCACTGTTAGAGAAATGCTGCAAATTTCACTTATTTTTCTATTTCTAACAACTCTTATAGTGTGTGACAAAGTCTACAAGTGTGGACATGTCCGCACTTGCCAATCTTGTTTTGCTCAGGGCCTTCTGGACCTGCTGCTGGCACACACTGAATTCCCCACATATACAAAAGGGAGACATTTAAGAAACAAAGAAAAAACCACCTGTGAGCTTTGCACATTTGTGATTTTAAGAACATAAGAAGTGCCATACTGGGTCAGACCAATGGTCCATCAAGCCCAGCATCCTGTCTCCGACAGTGGTGGCCAATTTTTGAACTGCACCTCCCCTTCCACTTCCACTTCTCAGTCATAGTTGAAGCCCCTCTTCAAACCACATGCATACATACACCTTGCTTGTTTCTTCCTTTACCCTTTCTTGTCCTTCTGTTGCTTCCTCTCTCTCTCCCTCTTGTTCTTTGATCTTTTTCCCCCTTGTCACCCCATTATTTTGGAGATTCCCCATAGCTCAGTGAGAGTGTGGTGCTAGGGATTTGCCAGCTGGGGACATTCTCATGCCCCACTCCCCAGAAAACCTTCTGCACCCTCCCTGGAGGGCCCATCTCCCTGTTTGAGAACCTAGGTCCTAATTAACTTTTAACTAACTCCTGAAACCCACAAATGTTGATAGAGAAGGAGGTGCTGACTGCCCATTTTTTTGTGAAAGGTCTTAGGGTGAAAACAGACATAACACACAACTCCACTTCAGCACTGCTTTAACATGCTTTAACATTTCTTATGCATGTTGCAGGATTGTACTGGTGCCCTATGCAGCCCTGCAACATGCATAAGAAATGTTTAAACAGTGTTAAAGTGGAGTTAGTGTTATGTCTGTTTTCACCCTTAGACTCTGGAATTCATTTTTTGTGAAAGGTCTTAGACTCTGGAATTCATTTTCTCCCATTATTATTTATTATTATAATCATTTATATTGCGCCAGTTGTGTGACCTGGTGCTGTACAGAACATAGAAATAGACGCGGTCTCTGCCTGTGGCTTATAATCTAAAAGACGAGGGGGAGACAGGGAGAGGGGACAGTGGGAGAGACAGGGGAGAAGATAGACAAACATTCAAGCAGGTGCGAAGACTCAGGTGCATGTGCTTGGCTTGGTTACAGTCAGGTTGCAGCAGTCTGCAGAGGCGGGCAGACAGTAGGTATATGGGAACGTCGAGCAGGAATTGGGAAAGGCAGCGAGGAACAGGTGGGTCGAGGAGGGATTTGAAGGAGCGGAGGGAGGGGGCAAGGCGGATGTGGGCAGGGAGGGCATTCCAGGCATGGGGGGTGGCAAGGGAGAAGGGTCGAAGGCGATTAGGTGAGCAGGAGAAACGAGAGAGAGTGAGGGAGGGGACAGAGGAAGAGCGGAGAGCGCGTGCAGGAGTGCGTAGGGAGATTAAGTCCGAGAGGTAAGAGGGAGCTTGGTCGTGTAGCGATTTGAACGTGAAAACCAGGAGTTTAAACAGGATACGTTCAAGAAGGGGGAGCCAGTGAAGAGAGAAGAGGAGAGGCTCCACATGGTCGAAGCGACGGGCAGAGTGAATGACCTTGGCAGCGGAGTTTTGGATTGCGATAAGGGGGGACAGGTGAGAGCGAGGGAGGCCAGCAAGGAGGAGGTTGCAGTAATCGAGGCGAGAGATAACCATGGCATGAACAAGGGTTTTGGCCGAGGAGGTAGAGAGAAAGGGGCGGATCCGAGCAATGTTATGGAGGGCGAATCGGCAGGATTTGGCAACAGAGTCAATGTAAGGTTTAAAAGAGAGGTGCGTGTCAAAGATGAAGCCCAAGCTACGGGCTTGGAGAACAGGATGGATGGTGACTCCATCGATGCAGATGGGCAGGTTAGAGGGAGAGGAAGAGGAGGGAGGAAAAATGAGGAGTTCGGTCTTGGCCATGTTGAGCTTGAGTTGACGTCGGGACATCCAGGCGGAGATATCAGAGAGGCAGTTGACGAGGCGTGAGTGGACAGAAGAGGAGAGAGAGGGGGTAGAAAGATAGAGTTGGGTGTCATCAGCGTAGAGATGATATTGGAATCCGTGGGAGGCAATAATTTTGCCAAGGGACAGGGTGTAAATAGAGAAGAGGAGAGGGCCAAGGACAGAGCCTTGGGGGACCCCAACCAAAAGGGATGGAGGAGGAGGTCGACCCAGGGAGCGAGACTGTAAAGGAGCGGTCAGAGAGGTAGGAGGAGAACCAGTCAAGGACAGAGCCGCAGAAGCCCAAAGAGTAAAGCGAGTCCAATAGGAGCAAGTGGTCGACAGTCCAAATTAGGCCAGATCCACTGACCTTCTCCCCTCCCTTCACATTTCCTATATGTTGTAGGAGAAACTTGTGATTTAATGGCTGGGGGTATGTATATCAACAAGGTAAGAATCTGCAGCTAGCATGGGCTTTTCCCTTTTGTGCTTGGTTTCAGAGAATGATCCTATAATATGCTGTTTAATATGCTTTTATTTCTGATGTATTAATTGACTATATTTTCAATTTATGATAAAGTCAGATGGAGTCCTGTACAGGTAACCTATTTATTTAGTGTTAAATATATAGCTTAAATGTAGTAATTCAAAAATTGAAGTTGCCTGCTATCTTCATCATGGATTTAGCAAACATTATGCTTTTATATATGCATGCTGAGGAAATTAACAACTTTGTTAGGCTGTTTAATAGCCGCCATTGAATTTCGAAGAGCTACGCATATTCCTGGTGTCTTCACTGTTATGACAGTGAAACACAGCCAATCCTATGGCTGGTGTAAGAGCAAAACAACATTATTTCCAACTCAAGAAAGATAAACAGTGTGCGTATTCATGTTCACAAATTAAACAAATAGCATAAAAATACCAGTTTATTCTGCTTGCATTTGTGCCATTTAAAAAACTTAATTACTTCACTGCATCCATACTAGAGGTTGGGTTGACAGCTGGCTAAAAATCAGAGCCCTTGCAATACCTGATTTGTGTTGCCAGATGTGTCCTCTAATAAATCTCAGGAGCAGAGCCTGTTGATGAACAAGATATTTCTTCATTTCATGCTTGAGTTGGGTGGTGCAGGGGAACAAATTCCTTATGTGTCATTACTAAAAAACCCTTGCATATTCACCATGTGTTCAACTCTAGAGTGAACCTGCATGGAAAAACCTGCATGTGAACATACTTTTAAGGGATGGGGAGGAAGTGTGTGAGGGTGGAGCGTGTCTGGATCCTATGTGAGAGGAGGTATTGGGTTCTGTGGGATGAGGGAAGGTTTATGTGCTGCTGACTAGGGTTGCCACCTCTTGTGGTTTGACCCTGAGACTCCCATGGGACAAAATGGGAGTCACAGGGTCAAACTGCAACAAGTGGTAACCCTAGTGCTGACCCCTCTATGAGGGGAGTTTGGGGATAGGGAAGTGGTTAAGGGTTACGCCCTGACCGCTCTGTGAGAGGAAGGGGTTGGGTTATGGGATACGCCCTGACCCTTCTGTGAGAGGGGAATTGGGGGGGGGGGTTAAGGGTTACGCCCCTCTGTGACAGGGAGCAGTGGGGTTAAGGGTTACACCATGATCCTTCTATGAGAGTGGGATTTAGGGGCATGGGAATTAAGGGTTATGCCCTGACCTCTCTGTGAGAGAAGGGGGAAAGGCCAGATTATGCCCTGAGCCCTCTTTGAGAGGAGGGAAGCAACAAAGACTAATTTTAATTGGGTTTTTGTACTTTTACGTGAGGAATTTTTCTATTTTGTAGCTGCTCCAAGTCCCTTGGGAGAAAACAGATGTAAATCCAAAACAACAACATGGAGTGGGAACACGAGTCCCTGTTCCAGGACTCTCTGGCCACCAACACAGTTATACAAAGATAGAAAGTGATAAACAGGACATGATGTATTGGGGATTTAATCTTATAGGGATAATCAAATAGCACAGCACCTTTGCGGAACAATGAATCATCAAGGAGGACAGGAAATGTTAAGGATATCACACAATACTCTTTTTTAAATTTATTTATTTGTATACTCAAGTTTATTCGAGTATGCATAGGGCCAAATTCCTTTACTAAGAGGTCTTTTTACTTCCATCCCTTTTAGTTTTTGTTTTGTCCTTTTGTTGATTTTTTGTTTGTTTGATTGTCTGTTGCTTGTACACTTATGTTTGTTTTTAAGCAATGACCTTTGGTCACGCTATAATAAATTTACTTACTACACAATACTCTGGGCCCATTCATGTTGTAAGGGTAAAAGAAAAAATTCAGGCTGATGGAAAAGATGCCGTAGCACAGAGCTGCTTGAAAATGCTTTTAGACAAAGCAATGACCTGGCAATGCAAGAGTTAACCAGTATATGAAAACGGGTGTAACTCTGGAAAAATACTAACTTTCCTAAGCATATGAACATAAGAAGTGCCATCCTGGGTCAGACCAATGGTCCATCTAGCCCGACATCCTGTCTCCGACAGTGGCCAATCACGGTGGCTTGGGAGAGTCCCCTAGTTCTAGTACTAGCTGAGAGGGTAAATAACTGTTCCTTGTTTATTAGTTCCACCCCACTCATGATTTTATAGATCTCTATTATATCTCTGAGTCGTCTCTTCTCCAAACTGAAGAGCCCCAACCTACCAAGCCTCTCCTCATACAGGAGCCCTTCCATGCCCTTAATCATTTTTGTTGCCCTTCTCTGTACCTTTTCTAGTTCAGCTATGTCTTTTTATAATATATATATTTTATGTACGGCCAAAGGCCAAATTGTAATACAAAACTTTTGGGTGCCACAGCACCACATATAACATACACACAATAAACAAAACAACACAGATATAAATAAGTTAATAGCAGCCACCGGATCACTAACATACATTAATATCCAATCAACATATACTAAAATCAAAACGTCCTTGACCATGATTCAAGTTCCCGATTCAGGGAAGCATTTAAATTGTAAAAATAAATAACGGGCATTCATAGCAGCAAGAAGAAACTGTGCAATTAAGTCAGTGTCAGCCAGGGCCAAAAGCAAGAGGTTATGATCCATCCTTCCGGGGTATCTACCCAAAAAGGAAGACAGATATTTTTGACGAAAACTTTCATAAAACTGACACCTAAACAAAACATGGTCGGTAGTCTCTGTTTGTAACCGGTCGAAAGGGCATAACCGATCTTCATACCTTTCAGCAGAAAAACATCCCTCAAAGACCATAATAGGCAAGGCATTAAAGCGAGCAGACATAATTAAATGCTTCCCTCTTGGCGAGATTGAGGACACCAAGAAGGCGGCCATACAAAGATGATGAGGAGAAAAGGATAGATAGTTGGACATGTGAGGAGATACCCTGATCCTAGCCGCTTCGTCTTGCATTTCCATATCAGTAATCCTCATCCCAACCTCCCTAACAAACAGGGACAGATCTTTCCCTTCCCAATATGTCCCACTAAAGCCTATTTTACGAAGGTATGCATCAACAGCCTTAGCCCAACTGCTCTTAAATAAA
>QEPC01008045.1:604782-633513 GCA_003113815.1 Sphenodon punctatus | reverse complement strand
TCACTTGGAGCACGGCCACCAAGCTAGTTTGGAGTTCTCAGGGAGTTTTAGGGAGTTACTGTTTATTTGTAGGGGAGGGCACCTCCCTTTCTTACAAACTCCCTTTGTTTCTCTTATGCCTCTTTCTGTGTTCTCAAAGATAGTGGCTGTCTGGGGTTTGTTATTGTGGCCTTGGAAATACATTTTCCGCTTAGAAAGTGATTTTGACAATTTTATTCTCATGGGCCTAGTTGGATAGTGTCAGCCTGAGAACTGAGACTGAAAAAACAGAACTGAGTTGTCCAAACCTGATCCTGCTTGTGTCTCTGATCATTATTGCCTAATTGATACATAACATGAACACCAAACGCCCTCATGACCTCACCCGTGTATTAGCCAAAGGACTATTATAAATTTTCATAAGCACATGCAAATGTATGCAAATTAGGGGTGGCATGAAGCGTACATATTTTTCTCCATCAAATGTTGGAGGGTATGATAAGAAGCAGGCCTAGCTTGTGTGATTATTAAGGGTGCAATCCTCCACCCACTGAAGTCAATGGCCCTGATCCCATGGTCTGCGGAGCCTGTGTGCATCCACATTGCTGGCACATTGTGCCATGCGCAAACTGCGCACATGTGGTTTGCACGTAGGGATCCGTGGGCCTTAGGATTCTGGCCAATGGCAAAAATCCCAATGATGTTAATATGGAGGATTGTCCTGCTTGACTCTTTTAATGACTGGCTTTAGTTTATTGTAGTTTGCACCTAAGTGTCTTCCCTGATCTCAAGTGATAGTGGCCTTTGGTTGTGATTCTGAAAGTTCTGAGCTAAGCTTCCATTGATGGCCAGCGTGAGCACAGATGCACCCCTGAAATTAATGTGAATCAAGTGAGTGGTGTCAGGATTAATCTTTGTCCTTGGTTTTTGATGTGTGTCTTTATTTCCTTGAAGTGCAAATAATCACCATACTAGAAACAATATGAATGCATGTGAAATTTTTGCAAAATCTGCATATTTTGCAAACCTATGGAGCAAAGGTGTTCAGACTCTGCCACATTAGCTCTTGCAATTTACCAAGGGTCAGGAGGACTGTTGTTAATTCCAATGCAATGATTTTATGTGAAATGAACAGCATAACCTTACTGCACACCAAACACAGCATCAGCTATTCCAGTGTATTCTGCACTGTCTCATTTCAGTCACAAACAATGCATAAACTAGACCATTCATGATGACTGCAGTAGGTGGATGGAGACAAATACAGTACTGAGGATTGTGATATGTAGAGAAATTGGCTGCAGATTTCCCCATCTCTTTTGGTTAGCCAGAAATGAACAGATGTCTTTAGGTGAACCAGAAGCAAGCTTAATTTATACATTTTGAATAAACTAAACTAAAACTAAACTTCATTCTGGAATGTTGGCAGCAAGGAAAAGCTGCTATCTCCAGAAAAGAAGCTTAACATAAAGCACAGAGAATTTTCTCTCGGAGGCAAACCCCAAAGGATTATCAAACAACACAGAAACTGTACTGTCATGGGCCTGGCTGAAGGATCAGAGCTCCAGCAATAAAAAGGTCATGCAGCTTATCCAGTCACTGGTCAGTCAGACAGTTTGTAGAGTGCTTTTTCTCCTTATTTGTACACAGTACTTCCATTTTTATTCTTAGTTTCTAATCTATGCTTAATCCGAGGGTCTCAAAGCACTCTTTTAATGTTAAATAACATTCACATCATCACAAGGAAACAGAGCAATATTAGTTAGGTGTGTAATGTGGATTACAAATGGAAAAAACTAAAGGGCAGAAAGACTCACCCATAGTAACACAGAGGATCAGTGGTTGACCAGTTATCCCAGAAGAGCAGCTTCCAGTTCCCTCCTCAAAAAACTATATCATACCATTACTCATTCAATTAACTTGTCATTAATTTGGAAAATCACACTCTTGTTTTCCAAAACTCTAATTCAAAATAAAACTGGACACACAATCCTCATAGAAGCCAATACTTATGAGCAATTTGTTACATCGCAGAGTGTCAATCCATTTTATTGCTCTCTTTTTCAAGGCAATAATATATTTTTAATTATATGATTATTTCTCAGATATAACAACGTAGATCATATAGCTTCAGGTACAACAATACCTTTCCCTTAAAAACCAATAGCTGTGCTTTGGCAATCCCATTTATCCTTCTCCATCTTGTTGTGAAAGACTCACATAAACAACAGGGGGAACTGAATAGGGACTTGTTTCTACAAAACATTTACCTAGGGATTGCTGCCCTGCCCCCCTAGAATTACTGAGGCACATTCACACAAACGTGAGGAGTTTATTGGATATTATTGGAGGTGGTGTTTGTGAGACTTCAGAGCTGCTAGAGGAGAGAGAACTCAATCCTCACTCTCTCTTTTACATGATACACTAGACAATGTAAGATTGGATATATAGACAAATCTAAGTTAATTTCTTATAGGGTGAAAACAGACATGATGCTAACCACCCTTTAACCACCCTTGGTGGTCATTTATGCATGTTTCAGGGCTGCATAGGGCACCAATACAACCCTGCAACATGCATAAATAACCATCAAGGGTGATTAGCGTTATGTCTGTTTTCACCCATAGAGCTACAACAAAGCTGGGAATATTCACTAAAGCCACTCCTTTTTTAATCTTGATTCTGAATTCTAATTAAAGGGTCCAATTAACAAACACAAGCAGGTTCATTCTCTCTTCTATAGATTGCCATTTGTGAAACAGCCCATACTGACAGCTTCTATATAACCAGAAAAAAACAATTATGATAAATTAATGAGGAATCCTGTCGGACACCTACACAGTGCTAGTGGATACACGCGAAAAATTATGAGTGCATTCGTGTAAAATGCTAACACATTTCTCTGAAACACATTTCTCAACATTTCTCTAACACATTTCTCAAGCCGAGGGTAGACTTCGGACATACACAACTGAAAATCATTGAACTGCCGAGTGTAGCACCACCCTGTTTCAAGTCTGCATAAAAGCTCATTTTTGTACTGCACTTACAGTTGTTTCCCCCAAATTTTTACAATTGATGACAAATCTCTTTATCTTTAAGCGGATATATGATGCATATAGATTATGTAACTGAAAGTACCTGAAAAAATTCTTATACAGTGAACTCAGCTGAGGTAACTCGCCTAAGAAAAGTTATGTTTAATAAATCTAAGAATAAATATCTTTGTAACCATCACCATTAACTCTTGCACACATAAAGCTGTATAGATAACTGCTGCATATATATATTCCAAATTCTTAAAGGGGTTAAATCAGACTAGATTAATTGACTAATCTGCAAACACAAAGCTGCAAACACTCAGCATCTTTCAAAACTCAGGCCAAAAATGTAGCCTGGATTTGCAGGCTTTGCCAACCTTGGAATAAAGCATTACCATCTCTTGGCCAGTCTCGATTTCCAATAACACTCTTTTGGAAGAAGAGAAAAACTGAGGATATGGAAAAGTTTACTCTTCTGACTTCTCAAGTCAAGGTTCCCTGTCTGAGTAAACACTTTTATTGGTATTTCTATATTGGACAAGGTTTAAGCCTTACAGTACCAGTTTTGTTTGTGCAAGTTATTTTCTTTATATAAATCTTATTTAATTTGCTTTTTTCACTGACCACTTTTTCCAAAAGCCCACACCCAAAATGGCTACTTTCCTGCACGTGTTTTTTTTCCCTTCCATATTTTTTTTACAGATCTCTCAGCCTAACCTAGCTCATGGATTAAGAGAGTAAGAGTTGAGTTAATTAGTAGTTAATGTTACAGTTAATAAGCCACCCTGAGCCTAAGAGATAGGAGTGGGATAAAAAAATCTAAATTAAATATTTTTAAAGATTTCCTTCCCCTTTCTGAGCTTTACCTGTACTATGCGTAATATGTGTATTAGGCAGTACATTGTGTGTACTTGTTAAACTCTCCTAGCTGTCTCCTTGCAGCTAGGAGAGACTTTAACACGAGTAGAACATTAGGAGCAGTATCATTTCAAGAACTTTACAAAAAGCAGAAATGCCCCACCCCCCTCCGTTCCCATTCCTGTGCTTTAAAGACTGTTCTTCCTCTTATTTAAAATAATGAAAAATGATCATTTTTAAAGTTACTTCAATGTCCCATAGTTTATACTATTCAGTATGATATATGAATTTTATTATTAACAATATTTTCTATAGCACTTTCAGTGTTGTAAGGGGTTTTATAATTATTATTATTTACATAATGCCAGCAGTGTTCCTACCTAATACATCACCTGGGTATACACTGTGAAGCAAGGAAAATCCACATAAAATACAAATTGACTTGCTTCAAGTTTCCGGTCCGAAATTTTATATAAAGCAATAGTAATAGGTATATAAGTCAGGGTTGCTATATGACAGGAAAACCTAATAGCGAAAAATGCATTCTAACAATAAATCCTCTAATGTGTTAGCAAGAGCTCAAAATGGTTTATAAATAGACAACAAAGTCTATACTATAGGTGCCCCCGACCCGAGCAGCAGTCCATACGTAGTATTCATAAGTGGTCCCGACGGCCGTTTCGCTGGGATATCCAGCTTCTTCTGGGGAAATTTTCGTAGTATGCTTGTCCTTTGGGGAGGCTATATGAACAACTTACCCTTTTTCAAAGTATAGCCCTGAAAAATTACAGCAAAGCAGCAGTATATCATAGATATAAATATAATTAATTTCTCTACCCTTTGGGGCATAAGGGCATACCCCCGCGTTGTATCGGGGGGGAAAGCATCTAGAGACCCGATCAAGATAAGAATAAAAAGGCATTATAAGGGCTACCTGCTCTCCTTCAAGTGCCCTACGTACTTCAGCGGCGCGAAAGCAGGCATTCGGTCATCCCAGGTGCAAGGTAGTACAGAGTACTCCCAAGCAGCACAAACCGTATCTGAAATCTTGCAGGGTCTGAGTTTAGGGAAAGAGGGTGCACCTGGCGCCCGTAATTTATAATGAGCTTCTGATCTTTAACTTTATCTGTCCCAGCTGGCTTCCATATAGCCACATTTTAGTTAGGTGGGGGTTTTAGTTCCCCCACCTATTTTTGGTTTTAGATTGTATTTTAGCCCTGTTTAATATTTTTATAATATTTATGATTGCTTTTAATTGATTTTATTGTATTTTAAAATGTTTGGAAGCCGCCCCGAGCTGCATGGCAGGAGGGGCGGGGTAAAAATTTATTAAATAAATAAATAAATAAATTTTAAAGAGGCACCATAGATTTTAGAAGGTGCAGTCAAGGGTGTCATTAAGGCCCCGAGGTTGTATTGTGTCTTGTGTAATTATCCAAAAGACCTCCCGCTTTGCCAAAGTCGCCGGATCAAAAGGAGTAACCTGTTCTATCCCCCAGAAATAGAAATCATTCTGTCCCGGGTGTGTTAAATTATAGTGTTCAGTCATTGGGGCCATAGCAGAACGGTTCTTCAGTCTACTTCTGTGTTCTATCGTTCTCACCTTCAAACCTCTGCTAGTTTTCCCTATATATAACTTATTACGGGGCAGGAAATCGCGTAAATCACCCCTGTTGAGTCACAGTCAATATATTGCTTATTAAAATGGCGTCCGCCTTGATAATCATTAAAGGATTGTATCTTAAGACTTTGAGCACAATGAATACACTAAAATGTGGCTATATGGAAGCCAGCTGGGACAGATAAAGTTAAAGATCAGAAGCTCATTATAAATTACGGGCGCCAGGTGCACCCTCTTTCCCTAAACTCAGACCCTGCAAGATTTCAGATACGGTATGTGCTGCTTGGGAGTAATCTGTAACACCTTGCACCTGGGATGACCGAATGCCTGCTTTCGCGCCGCTGAAGTACGTAGGGCACTTGAAGGAAAGCAGGTAGCCCTTATAATGCCTTTTTATTCTTATCTTGATCGGGTCTCTAGATGCTTCCCCCCCCCTGCCGATACAACGCGGGGGTATGCCCTTATGCCCAAAAGGGTAGAGAAATTAATTATATTTATATCTATGATATACTGCCGCTTTGCTGTAATTTTTCAGGGCTATACTTTGAAAAAGGATAAGCTGTTCATGTAGCCTCCCCAAAGGACAAGCATACTACGAAAATTTCCCCAGAAGAAGCTGGATATCCCAGCGAAACGGCCGTCGGGACCACTTATGAATACTACGTATGGACTGCTGCTCGGGTCGGGGGCACCTATAGTATAGACTTTGTTGTCTATTTATAAACCATTCGGAGCTCTTGTTAACACATTAGAGGATTTATTGTTAGAATGCATTTTTCGCTATTAGGTTTTCCTGTCATATAGCAACCCTGATTTATATACCTATTACTATTGCTTTATATAAAATTTCAGACCGGAAACTTGAACCAAGTCAATTTGTGTTTTATGAGCAGTGTTCCTACCTGGCATGGTATAAAAGACAGGTCTCTAACCCAAGGGATTATCATTTTGGGAAGACAAAGGAGGGGTTTAACTTAACCTAAGTTAAACAGGTGCACATGTTTAATTTAGGTGTTACAGAGGAGAAGTGGATCCTAAATGAAAGGACAGTGGAGGAGGCATCAGACACTAACTAGCTCTCACAATGACCCTGTGAGGAAGGTCATTACTATTCCCATTTTACAGATAGAGAACTGAGGTGAGAAAAGTGGCTTGTCACCCAATTAAGTTCCTGGCAGAGATAGGATTTGAATCCTGGTCTCCCAGGTACAAGTCTACCACCTTAGCCTGGCTACAGTGCAATTTTTCTTGTTGCTCTTGGAAAATCAAATGTCTTATTTCAGAAGGATGGGATTTCCATGCCTTAGAAAGGCTTCAGTTTTCTCCTGCACAATATTGTGTGTTGGAACACTTGTGTAGCAGTAATTAGCAGGACAGAATAATGAACCTCTCTTTTTCTATTAGTACAATTGCTGATGAGTGACTAGAAATTCCGCTCTGTGCATTCCCAGCTCTAATTAATTGTGCTTACATTTACCTTGGCATGCTGATTGATTTGGGATTCCCTATTAACATTATTTAAGAGACCATAAGGGATTGAAAAAGTTCACAGATAGCTTACAAAATAATAATCTTCTGAACTGAATGGAAAACTCATAACTCTTAAGTATTAGCATTGTGATCTGATGCAGGCTTTTAATAGAACAGTATAGTATTCCAAATGTCTAAAGTGTCTGTTCCACAAATTTAGACTATGGTTAAAATAGAGGAAAAAATAGCTTAGCGGTTCAGACTATAAAGGTCAACACAGGATGTATTTTAGAAATAAGACATTCCCTCAATCCATTACAGCAGCATCTGAAATTCAGTCAACACTACTTTCCAAGCAAAAACAATTTAGGGCAGACTGGTTCTCCTAGACATTCTTTTCCTGGAACAATTAATTAGGCTTCATTTCCAACCTCAGAAAGTTTGGTTACTATGAAAATAGACAACTGTGACAGCTGGTAGAAAAACACGGGGGGGGAGGGGGGCGAGGTGTTCTTCATTAAAACAGCTTTCAATTGCTGCCCCTTTATTTATTTATTTTGATTTATATCCTGTCCTATCTACGAAGGCTCAGGGCAGCTCACGACCACATATAAAATACAAGTATAAAATAAACAATTAAAACCTCACAAAACTAAAAACACCCCATCACCTTCCCCCAAATCTATCCCTGCCCACTGAATGCCAGTCAAACAAAAAGGTCTTACGCCGCCTCCGGAAGACATTCAAACTAGGGCTCAGGTGAGCCTGCAAGGCAAGGGAGTTCCAAAGCTGCAGGGCAGCCACCGAGAATGCCTCTCTGTGGGCCTGAGTCATATGAAAGTAGGCCAATGATGGAACTCGCAAAAGGCTGATCTTAAGGGCTGTGAAGTAGCATAACGAGAAAGATGGTCCTTCAGATATGTAAGGCCCAAGCCATTTAGGGCTTTAAAGGTCAAAACCAGCACCTTGAATTTATTTATAAGGAAAATATAAAGATGAGCTCATTCTTTGTCACTTAATTTTAATAACTTTATTGTCATCATTTAATCAGAATTATGAATACAAATATAAAATCGCTCAATTTTATATGAGGATATTGAATAAGCTGAAAATATAAAGTTTCCTGAGATACAGTCAATGCTTTACAACTGCCGTAATAGAGGTCCTGTGCAGCCTGAAAGCTTGTATGCTCTCACCAAAATGAGCTGGATCAAGAAAAGAGATTATCTGTTTATTTATTATTAATGATGATGATTATTATTATTAACATTTATATAGCGCCGGTCATGTACCTGGCAATTTCCATCTTGTAAAATAAAGGTTCATAGTCATTCTGCTAGTTTATTTTGGGGTGTTTTTAATCCAGATGCGTCACCGCATGGCCCCCACCGTCCACTCGCTCAGGTGATGGTGATGCGTGGGGAGGTGTGCTCCCATGACCCACGTAGCACCACCCAAAAATCCAGAGTGCCCCGTGCAGACCAGGGTGGCCACCTCTGTGGATGGGGCAGCCATGCTAGGAGCCACTCATTTGAAGCCCTCCCCATGCACTTTGTGTGCATGGGCACCCTGCTACCACCACATGCGCCAACCACTGACACTCCCCCCCTCAAGTCTTGCTCCTCTAAAAACACCTAGATTGCCCTTCAATATTTTAAGACATGCTGTAAACCACTTTTGACAGTTTTCATTGTACAAACTTTTTTCGTTCATAAAAGAAAATGAATGAATGTATTTTTGTGGCTAGTTTACACACACTGCATACAGCAGCAAGCTAAATCTTTAGACCCAGTGGTCCTGCAGTCAGATCTGCTAGTGCAAACTATATTTGCTGTTGATTTATGGGGCTTTGTACGGATAAAGACTAGGCTGCAGATCTAGGACCTAGCTTGTAACCGTACATTTCCTGTTAGTCAGCAGAGGAGGGGGGGACAGGCAAAATTCAAATGTGATGTACGTTTAGAGATACAATGCCACCAATTCATTCACGAAGTCTGAACTATGCTGCATTGGGAAACTGGTTAGTACGCATTTCAAAGTTCTTAAGCTGTAAGGGCGTATTCCTTCCTCCCTCCAAAGAAGTGCTGCATGACTTGCAAATGTTGCTAGTAATACTCACGTTACATATCCAGAAAGCACCGCATGTTTATAATGGTTTCCTTCTAACTACATAGTCCAAATCTCCAAGGGTGTAGAATTCTTTTCAAGAGGCAAAATTAAAAAAAAAAAATAATTAAAAAATCTGCATCAATCTCTGTTAAAGGCATTGCAAAGTTTAACAGCTTGTAAAAATGCCAGCTGGCCATCTTTAGGAATCAACTGATTTATTTCAGAGAAACCTAGAGTGTTTTTAGACAAGCGCCTCCCCACTTATTGCCCACCAATCATGCATGTTACAAATCTGCATAGGGCGCCAATGTGGCCCTGCAACATTTGCATAATGGGTGGGGAGGCATTTGCCTAAAAACACCCCCTAGTTGGAAATAAGGAAAAAAGATCAACCAAAAGAACATAAGAAGTGCCATACTGGGTCAGACCAATGGTCCATCTAGCCCAGCATCCTGTCTCCGACAGTGGCCGATCACAGTGGCCTGGGAGAAGCACCCAACAGTTCACAATGGGGGATCCATTCCGTTTTCTCCCAGCTCCCGTCATGTTCCCTGATCCTGTCTGGCTAATAGCTGTTAATGGACCTATCTTCCAGAAACTTGTCCAAACCTCTTTTAAACTCAGCTATAGTACTGGCCCTTACCACAGCCTCTGGCAGTAGATTCCACAACCCAATTATACGCTGAGTGAAAAAATATTTTATTTTATTTGTTTTAAAGAAGAGTACATAAATGTTATTTTAAAAATTGTAACTGTAGATTTGCCTGACAAAGGACCCTGTGAGGTCCGAAGGCTTGCATACCAACTGGAGTTGGTCCAATAAAATATATCACTTTACTACTTTGTCTTTATTGCCTGTATTTGGGACCAACATGGCAAACCCTACTTTCTCTACACATGAAAGTTAATAGTATATTCAGACAGGCTTGACAAGAGGGGGGTCAATTGTTTTTTTTTCCCTTAATAGTTGCAAATAAAGTGCCAGTATGATCTCCAGAAATAGATGGAAAATAAAATTTAACATATACTGAGTGACTGGGAGAGCTAGCATCTGTGTTAATAAAATACTAGAAGAGTAGCCATGTTAGTCTATTGCTCTACTTTTTTGCTGTTAATAAAATACCGGTCCCTCCAGAAATTGGTTTGGCCAGCTACGATGCAATGGTGAAGGAGGAGAAAAGGAGGTAGGGGCCCCAAGTTTATCTTAACGGGCCTGAATACAGAAGTTTTAAAGTACTATTTTGTAGATGTAATGGCCATGAGGAGACTGCCCATATGAAGTCACTATGCCTTCACAATGACTACACAAATGCCATTTAAAACCATTGTTTCTGTAGAATCATGGAACACATCTAGAGTTGCTCAAGCCTCAGGGTGAAACAGCAGAAGGTGGCAACCCTAACCGTTCCCCATTTTGCACCCGTTTAGTCACATAGGATATTTTCAAATGTGATGGTACCACGGATGGCCACGCTTTGACCCGTGTGGCCACCTGCAGTGCCATCTCATCTGAAATGGCCCGCCAGATATTTTCCCAGGCTGGACCTACGGTTTCCCTGGGCCGTGGCAGTTTTTAGTGCCGGCTGGCTGTAACTCATGCCCATCACGGAGTCCTAGCCTGGGTTAAGCATGGACAGCCATCTCCGGACTGGGGCAGAGCGGGCCGTCACGTGCGATGGCCCACTCTAGCTGACCCTGTTCAGGGCGGGGGCTGTTCTGGGAGGCCGCCTGTCAGGAAGGAGGGCAAGGCCAGGCAAACCCACTTCCGCACATCGCCCCACCCTTTTCCCGCCCCGAGCCCCAACATGTCTGTTCAGCGGCCGAGCCAGATCCTGTGTGGGGTGAGGGCCTTCACCCCGGGCAGGATCAAAGGAAAACGTGATGCAAAGGAAAGCGATACACCGTCACATTTGAAAATATCCATAGTTTGTTGTCTGTAGAAACTGCAGACATGGACTTTTAACTGTCTTTTATTGCAATTTAGCAGCTGGTAGCCAAGGGGCTAGCATGATGTCAATTGTGGTTTATGGATCAGAGTTTATTATTAGTTGTTCTTTACATCATGTACAGAAATCTCAGATCACCATCTACCTGGCAAAGAAGGAATCTCTGATTGCAAGTAAAATCACTGTCCTCTGATGGTAAAACTACCTGGCTAGTGCCTCATCCTTTTCCAAATGGTACTTTTATCTACCTCTTTCTTCTTGAGGACTTGATCCTACACTCAAAGAAGTCTACGGTTTGCTCCCATTGACTTCAGTTGCAGCAGGAACAGCCCCTTAGTTGTGAATTATTATTAATATTAATTTCTATAGCACCTTCAGTGTTCAGAGTGCTTTACAATCCCTTATCTAGTTCACCCTTACAACAACCCTGTGAGGTAAGTAATTATTATTTCCATTTTACAAATGGAGAACAGAGGCTGAGCACAGTGGCTTGCCCAGGCCACCCAGTGAGTTTGTGGCCAAGGCAGGATTTCACCCATGGGCCATATTTAAACAGACGATTCGGGGGCGGGAGGGAAGGGTCTGTGTGCACTCAGTGGAGCGCATACACACTTCCAGTGGGTGGGGGGGAAGGTTTAGATGGTGGCGGATGGGTGTGTGCCCCCACCCACCCGCCGGTCACCCATGCCCCCCCCCCGGTTGCTTCGTGCAGGGAGATGGGTGGAGGTGCATGGGTCACGGAAGCACGCCCCCACTCACCGTCACTTTTAAATGGAAGGTACCACACGTGTCCACTGGATGGACTTGCTCAAGCCCAGCACTACACTAGCACTAAGCTACACTGACTATGGGTGTTTTTAGACAAGTGTCTCCCCAACTATTATCCACCCATCATGCATGGTGCAGGGTTGCATAGGTCAGGTGCTTGTCTTAAAACACCCAAAAATTGAAACTAACTCTAGAAGGTTGCAACTTGCATCCCATTCTTATGCGAGTACTGCAGTTGTGGGGAACCTTTTCGCTCCTGGGGGCCACTCTGAAAATTAGTACAAACTCCAAGTACCACATAAAAACTGGGGGGGAGGTGTGCTCAGAAAGAAGAGGGTCCAGATCATGGATCTGTGCCATAGATCTGTCTCATCTCATGTGTCTCTGCTCCCCGATACAGAGCTCAGTTTTTCAGTGCTTGGGGATGGGGTCTGGATCCAAGGGCCAGAAAGGGGCCACATAAAAACTAGCTGCAGGCTAAATTTGGCCCCGAGGTCCAACATTCCTCGCCCCAACGTACTAGTGAAGTTTGGGAAGTTGACTCCAATATGGAGATGGAATGAAACTGATCAAGCTATGGCAAACACTGCCTAGTACAAGGATATTAGTCTGGCAAGCTAGCATAATTGTTTCAAAGAGTTAGAATTCCTTGCTTTAAAAGTTACACAAAAGTACTGACTGACACAAAACTTGTAGCCATGACCTAGACAATAACCCCTCAACTAAATAGAAAATTAAAAGCAACAGAACAAAAATCCCTCAATAATAGATCTTTTTATCCATTGCAATCCATCCTTGTCCCACGCATTATTAAAGTAGTTACATTTAATTTTCTGTAGTATCTTCCCTATGCATGTTGCAAGCCAAGTTAAACACTGCATAAGGATAGCATAGAAATAAATTAGCCTTTCATAATTGTCTGATTTAGTAATAAAAAGTGTCTTGTTCTGAACTTCTCCCTGCTGCTCCCAAGTAGCTATTTCAATGGAAATACAGACTGCTGTAAACACACTCAAATTCCCAATCAAACCAGAGAAAGTGCTTGCTTCAGTTCTCATTCCTCCCTTTCTTTTCTTGAGATCTCTTCTTCAACTTTTGTCAGGGGCAGGACTGCAATGTTATTCAGTGGGCAGCAGTGCTGATAATTCTTCTCATGATGCCTATATCTTTCCATGCACTTCTTCCCTGCTGGAGTTTTTTTAAATGCACAGCTAAGGACACTTTTGTTATAGCAATTTAAAACACTTGTGAAAAGTCTTGGTGTAGTTAATACATTCAATGCACCAAGGCGCAGAATGTACGCAAAGAGTTTTTGAATTGAAAATAATTGTTGATCTGTGAAGAGGCCCCGGGAGGTACTAAACACAGAGGCAGTTTTGATGGTTTATGACACCCTTAAGTATGAGGGAGTATTATGATCATGTAACTGCCAGAGCTGGCAAAATTGGTTATAGCTGTATGGCTATAGTTCTTGGCATCGCTGTGCAGTATTATGTTTTAAGATTTGGAAGACTAGGGCAGTCTGAATCAAGTTTAACATTGGTCTTGAAAAGCTTCTGGGTCTGTCACTACTCAATCGTGGAATTTCATAAGTTCAGAATATTAATGGGTCCCAAAAGATCATGTTTAAATGCTTTTCAATTACCCCTCTCAAGCCACACCTTAGGTATATTTCTAAGATTTTGGAGGGCTGAGTAGAAGACCCTGTGATACCCACCTCTCTAGTTTAGATTGCACCCCATGGGAAACCAGCCACATGGGCTTTCAGAGCAAACATTCTCAACTCTCAAACCAACTAGCCAGATTGTGTATAGTTTTGTGTTGTTCCCCAGCTGTCCGGACTACCTCACAAACCCTGCAATAGTGCTCATCCCAGAATGAAGGCAAGTTGATGTCATACTTTTTCCTCCATGTGAAATATCTCTTGTACTTGGTCTTGTTTTTATCGAGGTATTTCAGGTAGACGGCCAACTGCCTGGGGCTGGTGAAATCATCGACATGGATGAAGGAATCCGGCGGGATAAAGAACTCATAGTTGGACCTCTCGGGGCCTAGCACAACGGGCACGGCGCTGGATTTGAAGGCATTTCTCCAGAGCTTCTCGGTGATGTAGTCAGAGTGCTGGGAGTTTTCAAAGGCCAGGTAGAACTTGTACTCGGAGACAGTCCTGACCACGTCGCCCTCCTTCAGCTCCAGCCCTTGTGCCCCATACACGTCGATGGGCAGGTACCTCTTCAGCCGCTGGTAGTAACGCACCCTGGCATGCTCCTCATTCCAGTTGCTGATGACCCAGGCCACCAGCTTGGTCTTGCGAGGCACGCCGAGGCGGGAAGGTGCCCCGATGGCAGAGAGGTACCCATAGGGCATGAAAATATCCGAGTCCACCCGGTAGGACATGGTCCAGTTGAAGATGTCAGCCAGGTCCCTCAGCCCGGGCGAGTGCGAGGGAGACTCGAAGTTCATCCACACCCAGCGCTGAGCTGGTGGGCGCGCGTGGGGGAGCTGGCTGGGCCCGTGGAGGATGAGGTCCCGGTGGTGGAAGAGCACAGCCTGCGCCTCCAGGTATCGGCTCCTGTTGGCGCTGAGGCGGCAGCCGGTGATGTTGTAGCGGAGCTGGCAGTCCGCCAGGCGGCGGCTCCGGCCGAAGGGCTCCCACCACAGGAGGACGGTGACGGCCGCTGCCGTGTGGCGCGGCCCGGCCCCCGCTCCCAGCGCCGGCAGCTCCTGCAGGCAGGCGTACAGGGCCAGCACGGTGCAGCTAAGCCCGGTCACCAGCAGCCGCCGCCGCCTCTGCCTGCAGCAGCGCCCCCGAGCCCGCCGCCGCCGCGGCCCCTCCAGCTCCGGCGAGGACTGGCCCGGGCCCGCCGGATCCATCGGGAGCAGCTGCTGCTGCCGCCGCCGGGGCCGCTGCTCTGGAGAGGCCGCCGTCGGGCCAGTGAGGTCGGAGAGTGCATGCTGCTGCCGCCTCTCAGCTCCCTCCCCTTGCCCGGGGTGCGCCCCGATCCGCCCGGCCCACAGCAACCGCCGGGATCCGCCAGGGGGAGGATGCCGGCAGCCGGGGCCACTCCCGTGCATGTTCCCCGCCTCCTCTCCCTGCCCAGGACCGGCTCGGCCGGCAGCATCAGCTCCTCCCAGGCTCAGCACGGGCCGTCAGTCACTCCCCGTGGAGCGCCCCCTAGCGGAGTATCAGCCAAGCCCCAGGGAGCTAGCCCTGCCGCCCTTAGGAGGTGCCCGTCCCATTCCCCGCGCCTCCACCAGCTCCTGAGCCGAGAGGGTTCATGTGCACTGAGCTACAGCCAGGGTGATTGAAGGCGGCACAGAGACACTGAGCGTCTTTGTTCCTTCTATACAAGGAAACGAAATTTCTGCTCCACTAGTTACCAGGCCCATGCAGAAAATGAGGCAGCCGGAATGCCTGGTTAAAAGAATTGGGATGATAAACCAGCATGATAAAAGGGCTTAATGAGCTCTTGGAGAATGCACACTAGATGCACTGGAGGGAAGGGGGAATGCATATCAATTATTATTATTATTATTATTTTATAAAGTATTTATATAGCACCAGCAATGTACATGCCAGCGAGTTTACAATCTAAGAGAGAGGAGGGCAAGGAGACAAGGGAGGCGAACAGAGAGAGAGCCAGGAATACATCCATGAGTTGCAACATTACAGGTGCAGCTGCTTTGCTTAGCTAAAGGAAAGAAGGGGACCCTCAGAAACTTTACCTGCTACTTTGCACCCAATTCTACAGCCAAAATTCCAATTATGTCAGTGTCCAGTTTAGTCCCTTAGTGGAGCTCCTAACATTTATTATTATTATTATTTTACTTTACTTTATTAATGTATTAGCAAAGTCATAACATAACAACAATAAAAACAGACAAGTAACACAACAACCGAAAAAGTATGCACAGTGTATCACAATATATCAAAGTTAAGCTGAGATCAGGGGGCCTCTGAGGCCCTTTATCAATATATTAAGTCCTATCTGACCCTTTAAACAGTAATACATTATACAAAAAGAGGGCAACCCCTTTTGCTGTCTCCTCCTCTTGTTCACTCAAGAGCCTTAACCAAGAAGGCAAGGCACTGGAAAGGCAATCGGTACAGGGGACTAGCCACCTGACCCGGAGAACCTGCATCCTTACACAGGTAAGGAGCATATGTCCCAGAGAGCCCACAGGCTGCTCTGATCCCTCAGAGCAATCGTAAAAACACAGGGAGGGGTGCAAGCCCAAGAACCAGCCTTCTGTAGTGGCCCCCTAACATTATAGTTCTGGGACCAAATCCACTGCTTTATTGACTCCGATGGAATAGGGTGCTGGATATGCAAATTTTAGAGGACACATGAGAAATACAGGTTGCAGAGTTGCACTGGCTCCAATGCAGCCCTGCAACCTGTATTTCTCATGTGTCCTCTAAAATTTGCATATCCGGCCACCCTACAATAGAGTTGTTTTTTCCAGTGCCCACGGTGAACTATGCTCATGGGCCTGGTTCTGAAAGGTGCATACAGGTGCCTGTGCTTAGCTTAGTTAAGGAGGGGAGGGGAGAAGGAGGCCCTCATAAAATCGGGGCAGAGATTAATTGGATAAGGACTGGGTCTGGGAAAGGCTGATGGAAGAGGTAGGTTTTCAGGAGGGATGTAAAGGTTGGGAACAAACAAAGTATTCAGGGATAGCATTCCAGGCATGGGGGGCAACAAGGGAGAAGGGGTGGATGCATTTTGAGGAGCAAGGGAGTCATGAGCAGGTGAGGGTGGTAGTAGCAGATGTCACCATTGCTTTGCTAGGAGCCCTATTGTTTTCATGGGAGGCAAACATCACCCTATTACGAGCTTCTGGACAGGTTCCTGTGTGTGGATGGCATCTTCGCAAGGGGCCAGAAGCAGCTGGATGTGACTCCCTCACTGCCCATTCCCACTTCAACCATTTCCCCCCATGTGGGCCGCCAGTGCAGGCAGACATCCTGCCATGCCTGTCCCTGCCCCAGAGCCAACATAGGTGGACATGGTAGGGGTGTGCATGTCGTTTTCGTTATTACAATAATGATAATGAAAATTGTTTTCATTATCGTTATTGCAATAACGAAAACAACAAATAATAACAAAAATAGAAACGAAAAAGACATTTTGTTTTTGAAATAAAGGGAAAGAACTGAAAAACGTATTTCTGGCTATTTTTTTCTTTTCTTATTCAATTCTGATAAAACCTGGGGGGATTGTACCCCAAATGGAGGGTACTATGTGTACCAGGTTTTGATATGATTAGATAAAGGGAACTTATTTTAGAAGCAATTGAACATTATGACTTTAAGAAAAGCTCCATACACATTCATGGCTACAACTTCTTTATCTTCCATTCACTTTACATGAATCATGTTAATATTATGTCCCTCCACAAGCTGAACACTCCTGCCAGTTTTCAGAAAGATTGGATAAAGGGTCCTGATGGTATAAGACATGAACTTGGAAATACATTTCCAGCTCTAACATTTGTATATTCCATCCTGTTTACAAGATATATGGCAAGAATGTACCACATGCCCTCCCTGTCATCTCTGCTAAACTACAGGACAAATTGATAAAGGGACCCAATTTTATAAGCAATTGACGTTGTCCCTTTGAAGACCATTATTAAGATAAATAGCAGCACATCCAGTGCCAGTCAGAGACAGGCACCTGGCATGGCAGGGTGAGAGAGGCTGTAGGAGGGAAGGATGTGGAGCAACCCAAAAGACTGACAGACACATTCACTGGCCAATTACTGCATGCTTCCAGCTTTACAGGACCAATCAGTAGTGGCTTCGAGGCGGGCATAGTGGGTAGCCCTCAGGCGGGCATAGAAAGGACATTTTCATTTCATTTCATTTTTCATTTCTACGCCGCACTCTCTCGCCCAAAGGCGACTCGAGGCGGCTCACAACATATCATAACAAAAAAATAAGATCCACAAAAGACCAGTACAATTCACAATGCAGAACAAAACCCCTCTCAATTTAAATAATACAATTCAATATTATACATAATATATAACAATATAGCTCTCTCCCTTTTTCCTCCTATCATTCCAACACTCTTTCCCATCCCCCACCGTGCTGCCACCAGGGGGAGGGTTCCCTTCATAATATAAACATATCCAACAGTCTTAATAAACAAAACAAAAACCCATACAATTTAAATAATACAAATAAATGCAGCATACAGCAAAATATCAGTGTCTCCCTTTTACCTCAATACCATATTCTGTATCTAGCCACCCTCATCATTACTTCCCATCCCCCCACCCTGTTGCCACCAGGGGGGCCCCGTCCTCCTCCCCTCCTACTCTCACCAGGCAGGCAAATTCCTCTATGTGCTAATTCCCCTTCCCACCACATACTTATAATATCAACCTTATTTCCTGGCCCCAGCCGTCAGGCCCAGCCAAAGGGCAAGCCCCTTTGGATGTGCCCCTTCGGCATGTGCTGCCGGCACGGCCATCGGTCGCCCCCTGATCTTCTAAGAGCGGCCCGGAAGCCGGCTGTCCCAGGCCCCGCCCCCTTACTAACAGCGGGAGTGGTGACATCCCTCTCCAGCCACCAGGTGTGGATCCCTGAGCCTGCTGATATGCAAGCTCTAGGGGAGGGAATAGTAGACACCGCCTATCACAGTCTTCACGGGGGAAGGGGGCGCTGACACCTGCACCCGAGCACACCTTCAGGGACATGAAGGGGCCAACCTCTCTCCTCCTCCTCTTCCATCTCCAGAGAGGGCTTTGGCTGCCATACACCCCAATATAGCGTCTCAAGGGGTGCAGGGGCTGGCCAAAGTCCATCGCTTCCTCCACAACACGCCCTCTGCCCGACATATCTCCACCAGTCCTGCTATTGCAAATATCGGCATGGGCCCCTCTCCGTTCTCCTCTGCTGCTCCTGAACTCCGTGTGAGCTGGAACCAGGCTGCTTGCTGTTTGTCTGCAGACCCTCCACAGGCCCCTGATCTTCTAGGGGTGGCCCGGAAGCCAGCTGTCCCAGGCCCCGCCCCTTTGTTAACAGCGGGGACGGCAGCATGCCTCTCTGGCCACCAAGCATAACTGGGACTTTGGTGATAGCATCCCAGAAATCAGGAGACATAGTTTACACATCCAGGATGGCCAGTTATCATCGCAATCACATCCTGCAGCACTGTGACAGAGGACATAAGAGAATCTCTATTGGCTCTTTCCTAAACAGATGCTTTTGACTTTCCAGTAACAAGTGTGGGAGAGATGTTGGGATGGTCACAGCACAGAATGAGGCTATTTGGTTGACATTTCTGCTGGCCAATTGGCATCACAAACCCATCTTATACCACAGTGACAAGAGAATTCCTGGCATAGGCTCTTCTGCATATGCTGTGCAGGCATATAAAATTGGGACACTTTATCACATCTTTCTGATATTTGGCAGAGATGATCGTGAAAATATGTTATACAGCCCTGCCCAATTTCATGTACACTGGTTGGACTACAAAGATATTACAGTCAGACATACATTTATAAGTTAATTGCTTATATCACCAGGACCCTTTATCCAATCTTCTGAAAGTTGGCATAGATAGTAAATATGGAAAGGGGTATAAACATGCCAAGTTTCATCTACATTAAATGTGAGGCAAAGAAGTTACACCTAAGAATGTATATGAAGACTTTTGCAAAATAAAAGAACTCAACTGCTTCTAAAATTTGATTCCTTTATTCAATCATTTTGGAATTTGGTACACATAATGCCTTCCATTATAGGTATAAAGCCTCCAAGTTTCAGTAAAATATAGTGTCATAAGGTGATACTGGGCTACATTGTCACGGGTTGGAGGTCCGCACCCCCACTTTACCGGGTTTGAGTGACTTAGTTTCCCTTATTTCCTGGCCCCAGCCAGCGTACAGCCCACTTGAACTAATTTTTCTCTCTGGCCGGTTCAAGCCTGCCGCAGGGACAACCCCTTTGCCACTCAAGGGCCCGATCCTTCCCATTTACAGACTCTTTGCTCTCTGGGTTCGCAAGAGCTTGAGAACTCTTGTTGCTCACTTGTGTTCCAATGTTAGACACAGACACTTCTTCATAAAGATAAGAAGTAAGTTTATTGATTACATAAGCAAGATAGTTGATACAGAGTGGTTATTAGAAATCAAAGGTAAATATAACACATTCCTGATCTATACTGGTTGAGTTCCTAAATAAGCATCTTACCCTACAAAGGTCCATAAATTCTTCTCAGCCCTTGATGTAAGCAACTAGGCCTTCAGCCTTAGAGTTGCTAGAGAGCAAAGTCTTGTCTCTCAGTTCATGGTTTCCAGCCTTGCTGGCTGCAAGATGGTGAGTGAGTTCCTGATAGTCCCTCCCCCCTCTGGGGTACAATTCCTTATATCCCCAGGAAGAAACTCCTCATATCTTCTCGAGGTTTCTAGAATTTCCTTTGTTCTCGTTATCAGCCTTCTCTGTCTCTTGCACGTAGGCAATGGCTTCCGGCATTAGCATTGTTAATGTTTCTGGCCAACCATCTGGGGCAATCAACAAAACTGTCTTTCCATTTCCTGAAGCTTGGTCACGTGTCACAGCTCTGATCTGGGTTTTATAGTTCTCAATTGTAACATTACATACATGTGGAACCTTTTGCTTTACATATCTACCAGGCCTGCAGTCTACATGTGGGCCCGTGTTACATGTGTGTGACCCTATGTTCCTCTGTGACAGCCCCCCTGTAAGATTGCATGTGAAGAGGGCACGACAGAGTCCCGTAACATGCTGAGACTAGTGTGTCCTACCGGTGTGTGTAGGGATATGTAGCCCCCCTTCCCCATTTCCATGTGGTTGAATCCTATTTAAGTTAGACCTTTGGTTTTTTAAACCCTCTGTCAGCCCTGTGGGGCTATCATGTTCACATGTTTTCCACCATGTCATAGTGGAGTGATCCTCAGGATTCAGTGTTTTTGGGTTCACTCTCTTGTATGGGTATACCCTGAGGTGTGTGAATAAGACTGTGACAAATGGGTGGGAACGCCATGTTAACAACCTTTGTTCCCCATTTACAAACTTTGGCCATGTTTCCAGATTATCTGGCAGCCTGTTTTTTATTCGCTGTATGTCTGTTCTCCTTGGCATACCTTTTATGTCTGATTTACCTGGACTATCCAGACTGTAGATCAGAAGTATTATTAGGAGACACAAGAGGGAGTGTGGAGTAAGTGTGATACCTTTTACACTACTGAGTGCCCCCCTTCTGTTGTCTGTGTAACTCTGCATTTGAAAACACTTTTCACCAGGAGCAATGCTGTAATTCCCAGTGAGTAGACTGTTGTTGTTTGTCATTTGCATTTCCCCCATGGCTGTGATGCTGTGTGTGGATGTCTTTGCATTCAAATCAATCACCCAGCCAAAAACTGCTTCTGTGAAGGGGCTATTTTCAGCAGCCTTTCTTGTGCCCGCCCCCAACTTCTGTTTGTCCCTCCAGGATCCCCTGGGTCCGTATAACCATATTTTTCTCCTTCTTGGGAGTCTGACTTTGTGACATGGGTGTGAGAAACCCCAAGTGTCCCTTCAGACCTCCCCGCACAAAACTCCAGATGATTCAGTTTACCAAGTGCAGCGGCTTGACCCTGTTAACAGTTTCCTCCCCTCCAGTCTCTACTTTAGCAGCGTTTCTCTGCTCCTTCTTAGGTAAGGCAGAGGTGCACAGTTCACTCTTAGACCCATGCTCCTGGCCTTTTAGAACTACAGGTTGGTGCATTTCTATCCCTGGGGAAGAGACACCCATTGTTCCCCCCTCCATCCCGGGAAAGGTTTCCTGCATCTTCTCGCCACCTCCTAAGGTAGAATCCTCCACCTCCCAGCTTGCCTGTAACCCTTTGGGTTCAGTTAGCTGCTTCCCACCTTCTTTTAAGGTAGGACAACAAACCTCCAGGCCATCCTGCAACCCCCTGGGTTGAGTAGGGGCGTCTGCAGCCTCTAACTCTCCCCCTGCGGTGGTTACTCGGTTTGATTCTGCAGGATTTGGACCCTCCTGTGTAAGGTGGGGTGCCAAGTCCTGGGACTCAGAATCAGGTTGACCCATTGGCTTCACCCCCTTCAGTTCCCCATGTGAGATGGGAACATGCAGTTCACCCCCTGAGTCTTGTCCTCCCCTGCCTTCTGGCTGGTTTGGGACTCTTCTTTGGGGTATTCCTGCCCCTGAGTGGAGTTCACAGGTTGGGTGCAGGATCTGTAAAGCCTTCCTGTAACCCGTCCCCTCCACTAGGGTTGTTCTCTGTCTCCCCATGTTCCAGGGGTAGAGGTGCAACTTGTTTAGGACTCTCTGAGTCTTCTTGCCCCTCTCCCTCCCTTCCTGGGTTTCTCTCTGGCTCCCTGTGTTTCTGGGATTGGGCTTTTTCCACCCTCCATTCCAGCATCCATTTGTTTATAGTATTCCCTACCAACATTTCATTTTGTGCCTTTCTGGGGAGTACTGCCAACTGGATGTGTCATTTTGAAGCTTCCCATTCTAAATCTACAGTTGCTGTGGGCAAAATATCCTTGATTCCCATTGCCAGGGATACCACAACCTTTCTATGAGTGTTTATTTTATGTTTTGGGATCAAGTCCTCCCATACCATGACCATGTGTGCCCCATTGTCTAATCTCCCCACACAGTTTACGCCGTTAACCTTAGCAGGTTTTCGTAGCAATTGATCTCCTGTGGGTGAGTTAGGGATGAGATAGCACTCATCGACACCTTTGGGGTGTGTGGGGTGTGGGTTGAAGTACAGACACAAAATTCGCACTGGCAGTCCCGATAAACTCATCAGGCTCTCTTTTCAGGTTATGAAACTCCCTCTTTTGGGGGCAATCTCGTACCACATGCCCTGTTTGCTTACAGTTGTAGCACTGTCTTGAATCATTAGTAGGGGATTGGGACGTGTGTGTTCTTTGTAGTCTGGGTGATCCCTGTCTCCCCCCACCTCCATTCTTGTTTGGTTTGTTCTGGGTCAAGTTTCCTTGTTCAGATTGTGGATTTTTGTATCCATTCTGCTTATGGTAAAACCGTTGTTTGGATTTCCCCCCATTATTTGGCTTCTTTTCCCCATTATTTGGCTTTCTTTCCCCATAAGCTAAGATAGCATTTTCGGTGAATGCTTCAGCCCTTGTCCCTGCCTCTTTGAGATTTGTGATCTCCTTATTCAGCAAGTGCGCTTTTAAATTCGGGCTGCACAAAATATAGAACTGTTCAAGCAATACAGAGTTGATAATTTGTTCCTTAGTGGTATTCCCACATGCATCTAACCATTTCAACCCATATTGTTTCAACATATTACAAACATCTGAATATGACATACCCTCTGCCTTCTTGAAGCGCCGTAATTTTTGGCAAAAAGTTTCTGGAGTAATCCTGTAAGCCTGAAGAACTGCCTTTTTGAAAGCATCAAAAGTCAGCACTGGATTCGCCTCCATTTTTGTGTTGTAAACTTCTTTTGCCTTCACTGGGAGTTTGGGTAACACTAATTTGAGCCACATCTCTTGCGGGATCTGTTCTTGAAGAAACACATAACGCATGGTTGTGAAGTAGTCTTCTATGCATTGATTTCCATCGCATTGTGGGATCAATGGGGCGTAGTCTCGAATTCTGCCTCCTGCGTTGTTTCCCAAGGGTGGTGTGGGCTGGATCCCTGCATCTACCTGTATTTTTAGGAGTTGCAGTTGGTGTTTTCTCTCTTCCGCTTGTGCTTGCCTTTGTTTTTCATTCTCCTCTTGTTTCATTTTCTCCAGTATGAGCTCATGTTCCATTCTCAGTCTGACTATCTCGAGTTCAGGGTTTGAATCTTGTCCCCCTGGTTGTTGGTCAGTTGGAAGGGGATTTTGAGGCACGTTTGGCAGCATATCTCCATCTACTGGTTGCTGGTCAGATGGAGAGGGGTTTGGAGGGGGATTTGCTGCCCCCGCTCCGTTCCCATCTGTTCCATTCGTGCTCATTTCAAATTCTTGTATCAGCTGTTTCAGTTGCTGTTTTGTTTTCCCTTCTACTTCGAGACCTCTCTTTTGGGCTTCCCTGCTTAGCTCTGGCCTTCTCAGGTGATGAAAGTGCTTTGGGAGCCCTATTTTTTTTACTGTCCCTGGCCCAAACTTAAAGCTAAAACAACAAACTCAGTGCACTCTGTTCAAGGATCTGCTTATTCCACTCTCTCAGAGCTGAGTTCCCGACTCCTGGGGCTTTCAGTCTCTGCAGGTATAGGATTTACTCCCCTCAGAGGAGTCCAGTCACCTGGCTATGCTCCTCTACTTTCTACACATTGGTCCACAAACTGAGCTTGACCCTTCTCGTTGGGCGCCAACTGTCACGGGCTGGGGGTCTGCACCCCCACTTTACCGGGTTTGAGTGACTCAGTCTCCCTAGCGTACAGCCCACTTGAACCAGTTTTTCTCTCTGGCCAGTTCAAGCCTGCCGCAGGGGCAACCCCTTTGCCACTCAAGGGCCCATACCTTTCCATTTACAGACTCTTTACTCTCTGGGTTCGCAAGAGCTTGAGAACTTTTGTTGCTCACTTGTGTTCCAATGTTAGACACAGACACTTCTTCATAAAGATAAGAAGTAAGTTTATTGATTACATAAGCAAGATAGTTGCTACAGATTTATTCATTAAACTTCTTTTTACTGAACTTCGCATTGTCCAGTGGAATTGTTAATCCTAACATTGGTGGGACACAGTTTGGGGTTAATTCTGTGTTTACAAACATAGACGAACCTAGAGAGAAGGAATCTGTGCTGGGAAACTCTGTGGCTGAAAAGGTGACAAGAAGGTTCACCCGTTGCAGGCTGAATCAGTTCTAGAGAGAGAGCTGATCCAGTAAGAGCTGCAAGTCAGGGAAACTGAGTCATGACAGTCTAGAGTAGGGTAGTGAGCCTCAATCCCATGACATATAGTGAAAAACAAAAAAAAGTACAGCCAAAAATGTATTTTCCATTAAAACCAATGGAAAATGAAAACATGTATTAAAATAACATTCAAAAATTGTGTGGCCTTGTTGCTTGAAACCTGTAGGTTTGGGCAGTTGGTTATTGTCAACGTATATATCCCCCAGAAGTGTCAACCTATTA
This sequence comes from Sphenodon punctatus, assembly GCA_003113815.1. NCBI lineage: Eukaryota > Metazoa > Chordata > Lepidosauria > Sphenodontia > Sphenodontidae > Sphenodon > Sphenodon punctatus. The sequence goes on along the minus strand of QEPC01008045.1, from coordinate 608,636 downwards.
TGAGGAGAGCTGTTGGGGCCAGTTGAATGAATTACTCGCCCATATAAGTTCGAGCTACCCACAAATCCCAGTAATATTGTTGGGAGATTTTAACACTAGAATTGCGACTAAGGAGGAGGATGGTTATAATCCTTAGATGCTCTCTTCTTGGGGCCTTCCGCTTAGGCAGTCAATGGACGAGCAGGTAAATAGGCATGGAGAGAAATTTATTGCCTTATTAGCAGAAGAAGGGCTGGTGGTAGCGAATGAACGGGTACCCCCAGATTTTGGGGGGGAATTTACTTTTGACTCCCCTAGGGGGGCAAGTGTTATAGACTATGCATGTCTATCCCCAGCGTTCTTTGGTAGAATTATAAGTTGTCAGATCATTAAAAGACCAGAGGGGTTCCATTTCCCAGTGTACTTGCAGTTTGGTCAGCAAACTGGCCTTCCGGCTACAGAAAAGTTTCGTACAACCCAAACCACCTTGAGAACGCAATGAACACAGACTGGGAGTAACCAAATAGCACAATTGTTACTATTCACTTCAGGGATGGCTATTAGAAATGGACTGTTAAATGTGATAGACTTCCATGAGTTCCACGCCCATCTTAAATCAATGTTGGCACACCTAGTAGAGTGTATTAAGAAATCGCCCCCAGCCGCCCAGCTAGGGAAGGGTACTTACACGAAGAGTTGGTATGATACTGAGTGTAGGCAAACAAAACGAGCCTTAATTAAGGGAAGGAGGAAATGGACTAGATACAGGTTGGTAGAAGATTGGAACAAATGTATACAAATGAGGAGAAAGTACTGTCTTCTCCTCCGAGAAAAGAAGAAAGCTAAGGCTATGGTGCTTTGGGCAGAAATTCAGGTGGCAGCTAAAACCAACGATGTTAAAAAGTTCTGGAGACTGGTAAACAGCTGGCATGCTCCAAGTGGGAGCGTGAGGGGTTTGCCGATATCTGAGGAGGTGTGGCATAAGTTCTTTAGTACAATGTACCAGGGTTCTGATAGAACATCGGCAGTTATAGAGAGTGGGATGGAGTATGTGAGTGTGGGAAGAAACACTTACATATTCGTTCCACTAGTGACAGAAGAGGAGGTTGCCTTGGCTGTAAGGAAGATGGCCGCAGGGAAGGCCCCAGGGGAAGATGGAATACCCCCTGAATTGTTTAAAAGTTTTGCAAGCTGGTGGATCCCGCTCTTAGCAAGATATTTCACGCTAATAAATCAAACAAAGAAGATTCCCCAAGAATGGAATAAGGTAGTCATAATCCCCCTTTTTAAAAAAGGAAATCCTTTAGATCCGACCTGCTATAGACCTATCAGTCTCCTCTCTGTTTTGGGTAAATTGTACACCAGGGTGTTGTTAGTAGCAGTAGAAAAATGGATTGGAATGGATCACCCACTAAGAGAGGAACAGGCGGGTTTTTGCAAGGCCAAGTCTACTATGCATAACTGCTTCATGTTAAAGCATTTGATTGATAAATACACCATTATTAAACGTGGGAATCTCTACGTTGCTTTCATTGATTTCTCGAAAGCGTTTGACACGGTAAATCGAGATCGGCTGTGGGTTAAACTGAATAAGATGGGGATTCCGCAAGGATTACTTACATTAATAGTTCAGTTACATAAAAATACTAAGGCAGTAGTGAGGATGAATGCACAAGGGAGTATTACGAGAGAATTTTGTATGTGGCAGGGAGTGAGACAGGGTTGCCTCCTCGCCCCATTACTTTTTAATCTGTACATCGATGATTTAGTGCCTACATTATCAGCAACTAATCAAAAGCCACCAAGTATTCGAGAAAGGGCAATATCGTGTCTAATGTACGCCGATGACATTGTTATCTTTTCCCAGACCAGGCATAGCCTCCAGCAGATGTTTACGTCGTTATATACATATTGTCAAGCTAATGCTGTAAGGAAACATGGGACCGCATCCCGCATAGTGGACAGGCAACCCGCTTGCCCCCCCAGGGGAAACCCTCTGCTAGTAGAGCCCCCTACCTCTCCCCCGGAAGTCGGTCACTGCGGGGAACTCCCCGTGGTCGGAGACACGCTGCCTGCAGAAGCTCTGCCCCCTGCCGAGAGTAGTAACGGCGCCACACCCACTGGCCTCAAGCAAGTGGCAAGGGGAGGACACAACCACACGCAGGCGCTGGAGGCCACGCCCCCACCTGTGCACCGCTCAGCGCGACTGCGGCAACGCCTGGGGCATTAAGATAAAAGGACGCAGCTGAAAATCCTCGCCGCTGGTGATCGGAGCCTTGAGCCCGTGAGACCGGCCCCCTTTCGTTGTTCCTCCTTGATTGGCGATTCCCTGTTGCGGTAGAGACATACGAGATTGTGTGGAGTGTGCACGGTGAGAGATTGGGTGAGTGCTTGGGTGTGTGGTTGTGATTAGGGGTGGGTGGGTGCGTTGTGTGTGTGTAAACCCGGGATTGCGGGGCAGCACACCCTGGGCCCCGTCCTTGTTGTGCAAGGCCTGTCCTTCCCCACCCCGTTCCTGGGCTGTGCACTGGTCCCTGGCCCTCACAGCGTGCACCACCTGGATACCCTCCATTTCCCTGTTGTGTGGATAGTCAACCCAGGCAGCAAACAAGGTGTACGCTCACTCACAAGCCCTGTGATGAGACACGCTGGGGACTTATCTACCCGATAGCCCTATCCCAACCTGAGGGCACGTTTTCCAGGTACTGCCATGCTGCTTCCCTTCAAACCCCTGGTGTGTGCGTGTATGTTCCTTTCCCTACCCCCTGGGGATCCAAGCCTTCCCCCTTGGAGCCTCACAAATGCACTTTCTGTTAATATGAGTAAATCCAATGTGATGGCTTTTGGTAACTCCCGTATCCAATATAAATGGTGTTTAAGGGGACAAGAGTTACTATCGGTGCAGCAATATACATATTTAGGGGTCGTATTTACTAATCGGAACAGGTGGCATAAGAGTAACAACAAATTGCTAAAGCAAAGCAAACTGTCGGGGGACTTCTTAGGTTATATTTTGCAGCGCCAACAGCATCAATAAAACAATTATTAGACATTTTTCAGACCAAAGTTATTGCCGCTTTGACGTATGGGGGTGAAATAATTGTTATTGGATACAGGAGTATTATGGAAACCCCACAGAACCTCTTTTTACGGGCAATCCTGGGAGCCCCTAAGGCAACTCCTCTCTCAATGCTTAGGCTTGAGACAGGAATGTCAACTATACTGGCTCGGCTGAATTCCAGATTTCTTATATTCTGGGATAAACTGGCGAGAGGGGAAGCAAGACTAGCGCAGAGTTGCTACTTCAAGCAGAAGCAATACCAGGGTGTCCCTTCATATCCCTGGATAAGGTATTTAAAGAAGCTCACTAGCGCTGTCCACCTCCCTGCAGAGGAGGATGGAATCCCAAAACACAGTCTCACCAAACAGGAACTTAGGGTGTACGCGGAAAAATGGGCTCACAAGATGGATCTTGATTTGCTAGCCCTCAATAAAATTTCGAGCTACTACCCCAGGATTAAAACAGAGGCTAGGCTGGAGATGTATCTGCAGCAAATCCAAGATGTAAGGCTTAGGAGAATGGTGATGCTGTTTCGTTTTAATCTCTTTGAGACTGCTGAAGTTAGAGGGAGACGACGAGAGCAAATCCCTAAGAAAGAAAGAGCTGTTTAAATACAGTAGAGACTCTCCCACATGTACTTTTCCAATGTCCACAATATGCTGTTCAGAGGGAGATATGGTTGACCCCTGAAATTAGGTTGGGCTCACTCTCGCCTGAGGAGAATTACAAATTTTTACTAAGCTCTGTAGATATGGCTATATTAAAAGCAGTGACAATGTTTTTGCTGGTGGTGGAGCGGGAGATTAGAGCCCAG
>QEPC01008045.1:581001-591765 GCA_003113815.1 Sphenodon punctatus | reverse complement strand
AAATATTAAATATTGCTCTAAGCGTGAATTAATTTCTATGTTTTTTGGAGTTTATGTTTTGTTGCAATGTATGAAGTGGAAGGTGTTTTGAATTGTAATTGTACTGAATTGTGTTTTTTGTGTGTATTTTAAGAAAACTCTTGTACATTTAAGTGTCTTTTTAAACTGTTAAGTTTTTTGTTTTAGTGAATGGACTTAAGTTTTAAAATACATTATAATTATAAGATTATTCTAAAGTGGGAGCATTAAGGTAATTTAAGAAAGCTGTTGTTTGTTGTTGGAAACTTGTATATTTCCTCCTTATGCAGATTCTTTGCTATGCTTGACATTGCTGGAGCTAGTCTATTGACCCTTTGTTTTACCTCCACTTCCTGAAGAAGCCGTATGTGAAACATTGGAGAGGAGGGAAAAGATTAGAAGAAGGAACTTTGTTTTTCCCTGGCTTATGGACTTCCACCTAGTTTTCATTTATTACTTTCCAGGCATCTGTTGTGTGTTCAGTTAGCTTCTATATTATGCTACTGTGAATATTTGTTTATTTTTGCATATGTGCTGTATTAAACTGCTGGTCTAATTTCTTATTTGGTTACTGTTGAGATTTGTGCTTTTCTGGTAGCCTTTAGTCATAAAGATAAACAACATTCCTTAACCAGAGGTGGTTAGGACAAAGCATGAAAGTGAAAACCCACCAAACGTAGAATAAGGCCATGCTATGCAAGCCCCTCCGCCCACCCATCTCTAAAGGGACAGCCCTAGCCCTATGCCAGAAGCCCTATCATACTTCCACCCCACCCCCAAAGAGCTTACTGCTTAAAACACTACAACCCCAAATATTTAATAATAAAATAGATAACATACACCCCCATATCCCCTATCTCCTGGGAAAGGCCTACCTCTCTCTCTCTCTCTCTCAAAAAATGCATTTAGTCCCCCTTCATGCAGAGCTATTAAGAAAGAAATAGAATAGCGAGCACAAGCAGGAAGAGAAAAAACCCAAAGGAAAAAAAGTTTTTAAAAGCAAAAGTATTTCCCCATTTATTTTGCAATAGTCATAGAATCAAACAACTTCTTTATGGAAAACCCTCTGTTTTTTCTACATACTTTTCTTATCAAGCATAGTAAATAAATACTCACTGAGAAGGCTCATTATTTTTTAAATTCTCTTTGCTAATGTGTACTGTTTATGTGACAACGTGGTGGTGCGGTGTTTGTGCAGACTGCTTTTTGGAACTAATCTTCCTAGACCTCAGGGTGGGCGTTGGGTAATGGCATACACATTCATACATATTTCTGTTCCCAGGGTTTGGTGCCCAGGAAAGACAGCACTGTGTAGCTGCTTCCTTTAGCTCGGACGGGTTCAGAGCCTTATGCTTGGTTCTCTGACCCTTATAGTGGGCCGGTTTAACACCCCAAGATCATAGCTCACTTTGTTAACAGATCAAAGTTCACAATACTTTCAATTGTGACCCTTTATTTAATTTTTTGGTAACACACACACAGGGCAAAAAGGGGGACCCCTTGAAATAGGACTACTCCTTTTGAATGAGTATTTTAAACAAGCTGTACCCTTAGAGACCCCAAGATACTCTTCCTGCCTGTGGGAATGGAACTCACCCATAGGGAGCCAGGCTACCACCCCACCCCACTGAGCTAATGCTAGCCCCCACCCTTAAAGAGATCAATAGAGTTTCTTACCTGTCATGGGGGGTTGGGGCAGATGGCTGGGCCCTGCTCCAGAGGTTTCCATGAGTTCACTGGGTAGAAGCTGAAGAGCTTTCCTTGAGATCGCTGGTGTAGAAGAAGATTAGACCATGAACCTCACAGCCAATGCTAGTGAAATTCAGTTCTGACCTAGAGACATGCTAGGTTCTGGCTTCCTTTATATACACTTCTTGTGGGATGTGGGGTGTTTACCCCTTCTCCAAATAACCAATGGGTGTGAGGACACTTACCCATCTCTAATGCAGAGTTCATTCAATGGGAGTTGAATCATACCTTCTCCGACTAACCAATGGGGGACGCTAACAGGGAGGCATAGGCGGGTTCATTCTAGCTACCCCATCTCCGTTTATCCAATGGGGTGTGAGCTCCCATTCTCAATGCAAATTCTTGTTACATCTTCTATGAAGGTTTCAGGTCCATGGGAAGATGGAGCAATCCTATTCTCTCACTTTGAGTTTCAATGGGAGTCTTGGAATGTCCCCTTGATAAGAACACACCCAATACAACATCTGCCTGGTTTCACCCTGTTTTGAGAAAAAATGCATCCTGCTGACTTAACCATTAGATTTTCAAAGGTGCTTTTATGGACAAAACAGAGAACCCTTAGCACTGGTTTCACCCTCCCTGATTTGAGAAAGTGCTGCAGGAAAGAAACACACACACACAATTGCAGCCGGAATACAGATAGATTTTCAAAATGTGGGGTTTTTTTATTTGACAAAATTGTTATACCAGAAAGTTAAACCACTTTTAGCTTTATTTACAGATTCTTGTAACTTTAGGATTACAGACGGCAGTTTTTAAAAAAGATTTAAAATGACATTTTTAAATTATGGTCTGCACAAATTCTAATATACGTTTATTTCCCTGCTTCAGGAGCCCTTCCAGTACAGTTTCAGGATCCTGAGAGGATTCAACTTTACAAAACAGCAATAGAGTCAGGTGAAAAGTGTCCTGTGTCATACAAAGACTGTTTAAAGAATAGGGTCACATCATTTGAACATGGAAGATAGATTGTAAGCATAGGTTATCACATATGGATTTAAGTTTTCTGTTCCTGTCCTCAAACATCCATATCAGACAATTGTGGGCCATTTGGCCTGGAGTGTTAAAAACACCCCCCTCACAGTCTGCATAAAGCTTCTCTGTCAGACAGTGCCTTAAAACCCCATAAACACATGCTCTTACTATGGCTCTCATGGCGGTTTTTCGTTTTGAAGGGGTAATATAGTCCTCTTCACAGACTATTAGGCCTAGCTGTTTCTGCAGTGTAATATGTGGTTGTGTGTCCTCATCTTTCCTCTCAGGACAGAAACACTCGGGACGGTTTTCGCCAGACTCTGAAGGACTTTCAAACAAATCCTGGAACAAGATTTAAAAGCCGTAATGAGTTAACAATCTTTTTACAAGGCAACGTTTTGTGACACACAAAGCCCATTTTAATCACCCTGAAAAAATCTTTCTTATCTGTGAGTTTTGAGCTGGGGTGGCTGTGTTGAGTGGGGGTATCGCTTCTTCTATCACCTCTGGAAAAACCAAAGACTCCTCAGGGCTGTGTAGTCCCATCCGGGCTTCTTCATCATAAACAGAAGTGCTAAAAAGAACCTTGGCCACAGGTTCGCTCTCAACATCCTTGTCCTCTGAACATGAAATGTAACGTTTTCTGTATAACCGTCTCACTACCTCTGGAGGGTTAGTCAGCTCCATAGGCCTCACAGGTGTTGTATCAACATGGAAAGCCATTTCAGTTTTTCCGTGTAAGTGGTAGTGATTGCCTCCCGGCTCTCTATTAATACAATACCTTTTATTCGGCTTAGCTTCCGCCATTCAGCCAAAAACATACAATAAAAAACTCATACATCAATAAAATAAAATAAAATAAATAAAACTGGGTTAATACAAATCAATTCACTAAGGGGCTTAGATTTGGGACATTACCAATAACAGAGTGTATGTATATCCCAATAGCGGCAACAGGATATCCATTCTGGCTTATAGAAGCCCACCTCCATTCTTGTTAGCCTACAAGTCTCTCTTCCCTTCTTTTAGCTGCCAAATGGGGGTAGGTAGCAACCGACCATATAATTGTCCCATCCTGCGCCGCCAGTAACTTCTCTAGCTTAGAAAGTATGGGGAGAAAACGGTCCTCCTTGGTCCACAGGGGCAAGAGCCAAGTCTCCCTAATATCATTTATATTCAGTACACACAAAAAGAATATGCTGAACATCCTCAGGTTCAGACTCCCCACAATAACAATGTCGTGCATCAGGCGGTTCATTTAAGTAGCGTCCTTCCACCACCGCAGACTTGAACAATTGCATTCGTAGAAGGATATACCTTCTACGAAGTTCCTGATTACCTATGATGTCCAAGTATTTTTCAAACACATATTTGCGCTTAATACAGTGTTAATACGGCGCAACCTTCCAGTCTGCCAATTTAGCCAAATCCTCCTGTTTCCTGATGTCTAGTAGCCTTTGTTTAATCATCACCTTCTGTTGAGCAGGTACTCTACCTAGCAAAAGTTCAGTTGACAAGCCAATAGTTCCCAGGAAATTCACAATTTTACTAATCCATGGATATGCTGGCTGATGTTGTTGCAACAGCTCCTCTATTAGGCACTGGGAGGTAAAGCAGAACTCTGGCCCAGTACTCAATTTAATCCAATATTGTGCTGCTTTTAATTGCATCAGAGAGCTAATTGAGGGGAGCCCTGTTTCTGCCCTTTCCACAGCAGCCGGAACCACCTGTGGTACGCCCAGAATACTCCGCAAAAATTTGTTTTGAACTATCTCTAGTTTTGAATTGCGCTCCCCTATAGTGATCTCTGCGCCATATGTCGAGACACTTTGAATCTTGGCAGAGTATACCTCCAATACCTGCGAAATCGAGACTCTCGTAGTCTTACTTGCCAGGTTCAAAATGCCCCTGGCTCCGCGGTTAGCTTTCAGGGCAAGCTGCTGTACATGGCGGTCCCAGTTCATTTTTGTGGAGAAACATCCCCAAATATACAGAGCTCTCGACTTGTGGGATCACTTCACAGCCTACTTCCCATGTACAGATTTTATTCTTTTTGCCTAGCACCATAATTTGGGATTTCCCATAATTTATTCCCAGGCCTTTTGCCTCACAATAGCCAGTAAAGGCTGCTAATTGTGCCTTCAATCCCCTCTTAGTTTGTGATATAATCACAACATCATCAGCATACATGAGTGCTGTTATGGCCCTATCTCGAACCTTGGGGGGTGCCCCTCAACCGCCAGCAGATGTTCAATTAAATCGCTCTCTATCAGAAAATGGCGGGCCGCTCTTTCATATGCCTAAGGGTGAGTTTATGGGTCCTAAACCCTTTCCTATTGGTTGGGGTTGGTGGGGTGAGCGGTTTAAGACCCCCCTTTCGAACCATTCTGACTGCGCACACCCCCGTTCACACCCTAGGTCAGATCTTAACAACGGGCTGGGTTAGACCAATGAAACCTTCACCGATTGGTGCAGCTCGGTCTCCTGACTTGTTTGAACCCTCACATAACCCCCTTCGGCCAATCCGACATACCCCATGATCTGCTGCCCCATTGGTTCGACAACTCTTTAGGTCCTAGGTCTAGGTTTACTAAATCCTTTCCTATTGGTCCAGGGGGATGGGTGGAACTGTTTTTGGGGTCACACAACCCCCCTTTCCAGCCTTCCGGTCATGGGGTATAAGTACCCCGGAGGTGTATTTTTGGGGTTTCCGGGGACGTCACTTCCCCTTCCGACAACAGCACTTCCCCTTCCAGCAATGGCACTTCCGTCTCCGGGGCACGTGACTCCCATTTCCGGTGATGTCACATCCCATTCTGGCCATGCGGGGATGCTGTTATGCATATGCAAATTAAGCCCCGCCCACCTCATGAATATTCATGAGTATGCCCCACCTACTTAATTAGTATTCATGGTGTACTCCTTTACTACTGGTGGGTCCTGGGACTAGAGTGACAGCTTCTAGATACATATTGGCCACAGCCCTCCCTGTCAGTAACGTAGGCCCCAGAACCCTGACGGTGGGTCCTGGGACTGGAGTGCCTGGTTCTTTTTTTATATATATCTCTTTTTACACTAAATCTAACTGCTATTAACTATTCTAAAACCTATTGAACTAAATGGAATATCATAATAATTAACTACAAAGGCCTTGTCCTACAAACACACTGTATCTCTATCTAGCTCTATAACTAAGCTAACTAGTATGTATATCTATAGTAACTGTCTACCTAATAACTATCTATCTATCTATACAATATTACACAGGGGGAAACACAAAGAACACAGGGAGGGGTACAAAACTGACATGAAAATCAATCTAATAATATTCCTACTCTAAGTAAATCCAAAACTTAAAACAGGAGAAGGGAATCAGGGATGAAATAAGAGGGAGAGGGAAAAGGATTGAATGGAGGGGGGAGGGAGGAAGGAAGATTGAACACAGGAAACACAGGGGGAATGAGAGAGAGGCAGAGGCCCCGCCAGAAGTGAGGGAAGAAGCAGAGGCCCCGCCTCTCCCTCACTCGTCCCGCCCTCCCCCAGTGCCTGTCAGTCTCTCGCCCAGGGGAACTGGGGGCGAGGCGGGGCCTCTGCCTCTCATTCCCCCTGACCGAGACTGTGCCGGCAGCGGAGGGGGGCAGGGCACAGAGTGTGGGAGAGGCGGGGCCTCTGCCTCTCCCTCACTCCTGCTGCCCCCTTGTCCGACCTGATTTTAAAAAATAAAAATAAAAACAAACAAGCAAACAAAAACAAACCCAAACCTGGAGGGCCCCCCCAAGTGCGGGGCCCTGGGTGGCCGCCCCTAGCCGCCCCACGGTAAGGCCAGCCCTGTTGGCTGCTACTGGTCACGTGGCATTACAGACTGGCTATTGGGCGAAGAATTTTTAATCAAGCTTTGTTATCTTTGTGTGTGAGCCTGTGTGTTGCTACACATGCACTGTCAATTCAGTTGGCAATTAAACTGCATAGCATTCCCATTGCAAGCACATCAGTGCACAAGCCAACTCATCTACAAAATGTTGCAGATTTTAGCACCACAGAAGCATACCATTTAAAAATTATTGTGGGGGAACCACTGCATGCTAAGAGATTATTATTAATTATTAATTTATTATTATTAATAGCATTTATATAGCACCAGCGATGTACCTGGCGCTTTACAAAAAAACAAGATAGACACGGTCCCTGCCAGAGAGCTTACAATCTAAAGACAGGGTGAGAGGAGACAGGGAAGGGGGAACAGAGGCACTCAGGGAGGACAAAGACATTGCAGAGAAGCTAAACGAGTTCTTCGCTTCAGTTTTCACTGCGGAGAATGTTGGGGAGATACCCACGTCACGCCGGAATCCTACTTTGTAGGTGATGAATTGGATGAACTGTCACAAATCAGCGTGACCCTGGAGAAGGTTCTAGAACAAACTGACAAGCTCACAGGTGGCAGAGTAAAAACTAGGGATGGGCGAACGCGGTTCGGAAGTTCGGAGTTTGGCCCGAACTCGGCATGTTCGGACGACCGAACCTGAAGCCGAACACAAACCGACCAAACCGAACTCAATTCCAAAAGCCGAAATGACCAAACAGTTCGGTCGGTTCGGATCGCATTCGGATGAGTTTGTTTGGCTAAAACGACAAAAACGTGGTGTCACTGGAAGGCCAAACGTGGCAGGGAGGGGGAGTCAGCTGAGTCAGGGGGCAGATCCTCTGCCTCTCTCTCCCTCATTCCCCCTGGCCGAGAGACTGTGCCAAGCAGCGGAGGAGGGGGGGCTGCTGTGGGGCCTAGGCCAGAGCACTGGCAGTAGATCAGGTAAGTGATCCGGTCAGAATCCGTATGGCCGCTCAGGCTTGGGGATGGGCGAAGAGGAGTGCCCCTCCGCCCATCCCTGAGCCCAGGCCTGGGTAGTGCACCGCCCCCAGGCCGTGGAGCACCCCCTAAGCCAGGGAGCGCCTGTAGGCTGCCGGCAGAAGGTATAGGGCCCCACGTTTCTTCCCTGCCCTGGGCCTCGCCTACGGTAAGGCCAACCCTGGCACCCAATAAGAGCTCAAGCCTGGCACGCAACCATTCCTCTAGCACCACATGACCAATAGCAGCTCGCATGCAATGCACAGCCAATCCCAGCTATGCAACAGCACAGCTCTTGAAGCTGTTAAACAAAATTGGTGCATGGTCTGCAGAGTTCACAAATGTCAGAACTGCAACCATGGAAATACATACCAAGAACTTCCTTGTGCTCATTATCATGCTCAAGGCCTTCCTTTCCACTGCTGAGTGATCCAACAGATCCAGGCCTACTGCTGTCATTGGCGTGATGGCATGTCAAGGCAAAGAAAGGCTTGCTGTCTCTGTACAGAAGAGTGGGGCAAAACACACCACAGAGGCAGGTCCTGCTTCAGCGCTAGGGATGGGTGAATGTGGTTTGGAAGTTTGGAGTTCGGCCTGAACTCGGCCTGTTCGGACGACCGAACACAAACTGGCAGAACCGAACTCAATTCCGAACGTCGAAATGACCAAACAGTTCGGTCAGTTCGGATCGCGATTGGGTGAGTTCAGGTGGCAAAAACGTGTCACTGGAAGGCAAAACATGACAGGGAGGGGGAGTCAGCTGAGGAGCAGACTTCCAGGCACCAGGGGTGGAGAGGCTTGGAGTAGCAGTCAGCCTGCCCAATCACCATCCCTTTTCGCCTCAGACCACTGGCTTCGCAGTCTGCGATTGGCCACGGACTAGGCTGCATGGAGCCAATGGGGCTTGCGGTGAGGCGGGTGCAGCAAGAAACAAAACTGATTGCCTCCCCCCCCTTCCCAACACCTACTGAGCTAGTCACTGTTCCTGAACAGAAGGCGTTTCAGAAGACTCCCTCTCTCCCAGCAGTTTTTGTTCCTTCCTATTCCTAATCCATTGCCATCCTTCTCCTATTTCACCCATCCAACCCATTTACCTCCATATTATAATTTATTTAGATTAGATTAGATAGATTTAGGTGTTATTTTTTGTTTTTACCCCTCCCTGTGTTTCCTGTGTTCAATCTTCCTTCATCCCTCCCCCCTCCATTCAATCCTTTTCCCTCTCCCTCTTATTCCATCCCTGATTCCCTTCCCGTTTTAAGTTTTGAATTATTTAAAAAAAATAAAAATATTTTTATTATTTTTCATAACAAGCGATAACTCACTTTACATACAGACAAAATGTTATCTTGGACCTGGGCAAACTGGCCATTACAGCGGCAGTCCAGCTCTACAAAGGTGAGTTATTCCCCTTAACTAAATTTTGGTTAAACATAATGATATTCTCTCTTAGTCCAGGTTCAGATGCTGTTGTAACAACTCCCATATGTTATTCCATACAGCGAAAAAGGATTCAAGTTCTTGATGGACTTCAGCGTGAATGCGTTCCATGGTAAGTGTAAGCCAAATCCAGTGTATCCATTTCCTTATCGATGGTTGTTTCTTTGACTTCCAATTACAGATAATAGTGTATATAGCTGCAATCCTTAATTATTGGCATGCCTGTCTCCGTTCCTTAATAACTTGTATCTCTGGAAAAATACCCAACAAAGCGAACATAGGCTGGAAAGGTATCTTTTGTTGGGCTAATTCATTCATATGGGGCCAGACTTCCTGCCAAAACTTATTTATATATGGACAAAACCACCAACAATGCATCCAGGTCCTCGGGGTTTCACATCCCTGCCAACAGTTTTTCGGGTAGTCTGTATTCGTTCCATGCAATTTACACGAGATAAAATACATACGATATGTGGTTTTTATTTGCGGCTCTCTAAGGGTTAAAGATCTGGAGACTTTTTGCATGTTATCCCACATTTGTATCATCTCCTTCTTTTCTATTTTTATTTGCAGGTCTTCTTCCCACTGAGAGATGTACCCTGCATCAGGTAAGTTATATAAGCTATGTCAAACTTTATATATACGTGAAATTATATGCATCTGAGATGAGTCCCCGTACAATACCTTTTCCAGGTCAGTAATTTTTCTTATGTAGTAGGACTTACTATTTTTGCTATTAAACTTGCTTTTTATTTTTGTATATATGAAGGGGTCTGGCACTCTCCCTAAAATGTGTGACATTTATTCTTTGTGTTTCCTCATTTCTTTCTAGCTTCATAGCTTTATGGTCAGAGAAGGGAAGAATTTGAATAGAGGCTTGCATCTCAGCCTTAAATAAATTTTGATTTATTAATATATGATCTATTTTAGTGGAGATTTTATGCGGATTTGAGTAAAAGGTAAATTCCTGTTTGTTTGGATGGAGTGCTCTCCATATATCCATCCAATTATATTTTTCTATTAGCTGAACAATTCTGTTTTGCTGTTTATTTAGTTTCATTTTTGTAGACAGGTCCAAAGATGATAGTGAACTGTTAAAATCCCCACACAACACAGCCCGTCCTGTTATTTTTTGCTCTAGATTTGGCAGCAGCTCTACAAAGTAGGCTGCTGTGTTATTGTTTGGTGCATATATAGTAGGGCTGGGAATACCGGTAAATCCGGAATCCGATAATGCCGGTACTGGGCGTCCCGGCATTATCGGATTCAACCCAGTAATCCGGTCCGGTTACCGGATTCCGGGTACCGGATTTTTTTACATTGCAGCCATTTAAATGAATGGCTGCAATGTAAGCAATCCCCCCCAAAAAGTAAAAAAAAACACAAAACCCTCCCCGAGTCCAGGCTGCGCGGGTGGAAGGGGGGACACCCCCCACCCACCCTGCCCAGCCTGGATTTTTGTTTAAAAAAAGAGCCCACCCCCCAGCACCAGCGGCCGTGGCGTCCCCGCAGCCGCCGGTAAGTATAGACCCGATCCCTGGGTGTGTGTGTGTTTAACACCCCCCCAACCCCCCAGGGATCACCCCTACTAAAGTTGAGTGCTTTGCTTACCTCCCGGAAGGCCTAGAGCGCCTCTGACGCGGGCAGCCACAGCCGGCGCTGAGGCCGCCGGACCGCCCGCCGCCGCAGCTCCGCAAAGGTAAGCAAAGCACTCAACTTTAGTAGGGGTGATCCCTGGGGGG
>QEPC01008045.1:554266-569539 GCA_003113815.1 Sphenodon punctatus | reverse complement strand
TTCGGCAGCCCGGGTGCAGGAGCGGAGGTAGCGGATGTTAGGGGTGAGCCAGGGGCGGGGGTTTCGGGGCCGGACAGGGCGGGAAGAGAAGCGGGCAAGAGAGTCAAGGGTTGAGGAGAGAGAGGTGTTGAGAGTGGAGATGGCAGAGTCAGGGGAGGAGGAGGAGTAAATGGAGGGGAGGGGGGATAGAGAGGAGGCAAACTCCATGGGTGTAAAGGCCTGCATATTGCGGAAGGGGCGTGGGGAGGGGGAGGGGGGTTAGTGGGAGAGGCTGAAGGAGGCAAGGAAGTGATCAGAATTAGGGCAGGGATCAAAGGAGAGGTCAGCAAGAGAGCAATGTCGTGAGAAGATGAGGTCGAGGGAGTGGCCGTCGGAATGGGTGGGGGACTCAGTCCAGAGTCGGAGATCAAAGGAGGTGGTCAGAGAGAGAAAGCGAGAGATAGAGGACGTGGAAGGTGTGTCAACGTGAATGTTGAAATCACCAAGAATGAGAGCGGGGATGTCATAAGAGAGGAAGAAGGTGAGCCAGGATTCAAAGTCTGGGAGGAAAGAGGAGAGGGAACCCGGGGGCGGTAGATGACAGCAACACGAAGGTGTAGGGGGGAGTATAAACGCACAGAGTGGGCCTCAAAGGAAGGGAAGGCGAGGGAGGGAGGAGGGGAAAGGGTTTTGAATTGACAGGGCTTGGCAAGGAGGAAACCCATGCTACCCCCCTGGCCCTCAGGGCGGGGTCGGTGAGAGAACGAAAGGCCCCCGGAGCATAGAGCGGCTGGGGTCACAGAGTTGGAGGGTGAGATCCAGGTTTCTGCAAGAGCAAGGAGTTGAAAGGGGCGAGAGAGGAAGAGATCATGGATGAAGGGGGCTTTAGCCACAGAAGAGCGGCAGTTCCAGAGGGAGCAAGAGAAAGGTAATTGGTTTTGGGGAAGGCATGGGATGGGATCAGACAAGATGCTGTTGTGAGTCACGCGCACGGGATGGGGAAGCACATTCTTTTCAAGCCGCGAACTGACTGGGAGTCTGATTGAGGTAGGTTGTTTGCGGCTTGAAAAGAATGTGCTTCCCCGTTCCGTGCGCGTGACTCGCGGCAGCGTCTTGTCTGATCCCGTCTTGTGGGATTTTGGAAACCACGTGCGAGCGCACCGCGCGCTCGTCTAAAAGCAGCCTCAGTCACAGTAGAAGTCAGACTAACAGTGGGCCTATACTAACTTCCATCCCTGGCACAAAGTCCATAAAAAAGTGCAAAGTGGCCTTGGTGGAGCAGAGAATAAATACTGGTGATGGTTCAAACTTACCCCTTTCCTGAGGTTTATATTTATTAGCAACTCCAACAGCAATGACACATCATTCAAGCTGATGTTCCTATACAATTTCCTCTGTCCTATTTCCCTTTGCCTGTCAGGGCCACTGCAAATTCTTGTTTGGATTGGAGCTAAGGAAAACTACTTTCCAAGATGAATTTGTAGTAATTACTCCACAGCTATAAGCTAGATTGTGGCATCTGAATCTAGGGTGACTCAGCAGGGCAGCCTAGCTTTCCAGGCAGAATCTTGGAATCTATTGCCAGTCTACATACTTGCTACCTGTCTAAAACCAAAATCCTGAAGCCGCTTAGTCCAGAGACGTCCTATTGACTCCGCTGGGTGTTTTTAAACGAGCAAGGCGATGTGGCTCTGCCATAGAGCACCCACACAGATCGAGTGCGCGGGGAGCAATTCTAACAGGTTGTTCCCAGACTGGCAACTGCGGCCCATAGGCAGCCGCCACACACTCCCTCTGCCACAAACCATGGAGGAGAGGGAAGCGCACTGGGTTGGCCGTTGCAAGTGACATGGCATAGGCATGAGTGCTGGGGAACCCGGATAGTTCTTGTGACTTGCAAACACCGCTTCCCCCACTCACAGTGCATATGAGCAGCGGACCTGCCTGCTGGCGTGGCTTGCTGCTGCCATTCATACGGGCAGGGGCTCTGTGGCTGCCCGTTGCCACGCATCCATTGGGCCTGTCGTGCACGGACCACTGTGGATTTCCCAGCAGTGCTCCATGCATGGTCATGAGTCGGTGCTCTGTGGGTCATGGGAGTGTGTATCCGGCTGCTCCACGTTCAGAAGGGTAGCTGAATCTATAGCTCCTGGGTGGCCATCCAGGGTAGCATCTCGTTTGAAAACACCCATTGACTCACTGACTACTCCAGAGTAAGGAGAATGGTTACCTCAAGGTGCTCAAGCAGTAGAATGATGGGGTCTATTTGGGTAATAAGATGAGCAGAATGAAACAGAACCATAAGCAATCTAATAGGGTACTAGTGAACTATAAAACCTTTTAACACTTATGTTGCAAACTGTAGGTTTCTGTGAAAGCAAATGATAACTGATTCTTACTTCTTATTCCTTCATGCCTGGAATAGAACTTCGGCTGGGTAAGTAAGCTGTTCCTGTTCTGTAACACTGGCTTTAAGCCTCCCATGGCAAAATTCCTTTTCACACTCCAAATTCCTTCCAGAGCCACTGTCAATTTTTAAAAAATGACAATATTATAACAGAAGTCTAGCTTGTTTTGTTCTTCTTTTAACACAAAATGTCAGTGTGTTTTTTAAAAAACATATCTTTGTGCAATCCACTTGCTAACAAACAATATGTTTTAGTATAAACAAGCAAGACATGGTTCATGCATTAACTCCACTTAACATACTTCATTTTTTCAGTTCTCTGTTTTTAAATTCACTGCTGACAGATGCTGTGCAGTTTGCACTGGAATGCAATTTTAATTGTTAACCAATTTCCAAAACTATTCTATTCATATATAGCATTTGTTTTTCCTCCCATTATATAGGAAAGATCCAGGGGTCAATAAAAATAACTAGACGTGTGGAAAGACTTTACATGAAGATATTTTTGAAAAAAAAATTAAAGATATTTTTATGACGCCAGTCCTGTGAAGAGTTATATACTTTTTTTTTTGTTTAAAAAAACCCGCTTTATTGAGTTGCACAAGTCAAGTACAAATAGCCAAGCACTGGTATAACACTAGGAGTCCCTAGGTACAGAGCAGGACTCATGAACAGTTACAAAACTTGACTTGGCCAATCATGTATACATTTAAACATTCCCAATTCACCATTTCCCATTCCCAGCAACAACAGAACTAAAAAAAAAATAAAAAAAAATTGCAGAGGAGGGCCGGGGTCTACCACATGTGCTATTTTTATGTTAGTTCCTTCAATGTGAATTTCTACCAGGACACCATCACTACACCCTTCTCAAGATATTTTAGGCGCACCCATGTAGACCTCTCCCTCTCAGTAAAATCGGGTCCTCAATAGCATCCTGTATGCCCAAGTTCCACAGACAGTTGTAGCACTCCAACCATGTACCGTAAAATTCTTCCATGTCACCTTTAGCATCTTCCAAGACCTTCTCCATAGTCATAATAAACCAGACCCTCTGATTCCAATCTCTTATCATTGGAGGCTTTTCATTTTTCCAATTATGTGCAATGATATTTTGTCCAGCCAGAAATAGCTGGGTACATGTTTTTTTTATGAAGAGTTATATACTTAACATTACAGTCATTATTTAAATGGGATTACACACAGGTAAGTGTGTGCTTAAATCTTTGCAGGATTGCAGCATATAAGTGTATATTATTGTGGAGATCAATAATAGGAAATGATAGGAAATAATATAGGAAACATGATAGGAAATAAATAACGGTATGGAAAGGATAAGCTGATTTCTCCTATCAGAATTCAAGAACAAAGGATTAGGTTTCTAAAAAGATACAGCATAATAAGAATATTATCCACAGTTATGTTCAGTGTTCAAGTAAAAAGATATAAGGGATAGCAGTCCTCATAGGAGCCAACCATTAATTGCCTGGTTCCCTCATCTGTACACTATTGTAAAATTACCCATTATGGGATTTTGACTCTCTTCCCTAAAATGTTTCATATTGACCAATGCACAGTGTAGGGAACAGTCTAACTGGACCATTATTCTGGTATGAATGACATTTCCTATGTTCCTATTAAACTGTTATAAATAAAAAAATGCTACAGAGGCCAAATAAACTAACACTACTCTCCTCAAAAGATGAGACAGAAATGGTTGGAAATTAGATTGTTAAATTTTTCCTAAACAAAAGGTATTTCAGAAAAAAACCTGAGGGTCATCTCCCTGTCTGTACACCCCACTCATCTTTTCAATGCTGCACAAGCTTCATTGCAACCAAGCAAAAGATTTAAAAAGGCATCACTCATGGACAAAGAGTTATATAAATAGGAATTCAGGTTGATTTTCAGACATAGCATGACTGCATATTACAAAGTACCTTCTGATTAAAGAAAAGGGCATTTTCTGTGCAGGGAACAGACGCTATAACAATATTATGTTGTAAATGTAATTGTTGTAAAACTTACTTTGCTGTTACAAAATAATGGGCCTAATCCCATGAGATGTTGTGCGCCCTTAACTGATGATGAATTCAGCACCTTGGTGGATCAGATTAGATAATTGTCTTATGTAGATTATGCATTTTGCTAGCCTCCTGCTATTGCAGAATCAAACACACATGTAATTAATGTATTTACATAAGCAATCTTTCACACTTAGGAAAAGAATGGAAGGGTGTACCAAAGAAGAACTGAATTAATTGCAACTGATTTGCAAAGCACAACAAAAAATGCACTCTAAGGAGCAACAGTCGGGGATATGGACTAGACTGCTTATGTCTTTTCCACATGTAATTATTTTATGATGCCGAATGTGATTTGGTAGCTTTATCACAACATTGCTCAATGACAGGCTAATATTCACCCTTGAATGGAAAACATTCCCACATTTCACTAATCTGAAAAAGATAAATTAAGGGGGCTTCTGGAAAAATATTAAACAATAATTAAAAAGGGTAATGAATTGGTCTGTATTTATCATTCTGGTGATGATGGTGCAGGCTTATTTTCCTTGCTAAATGCTTCTCTTGTGTTTACTGGGAACTTAGCCAAATATGCAATTGTCTATTGGGCAAGAAAAAAACAGCCTAAAAGAACAGATTGGAAAAAGACATCGTTGAAGCTTCATTTACTAATAGTCTTTCACATCCGCTACCAGTCAGAGCTGCAGGGCTTGGCTGTAGGAAAACTTAGTACTTAGACAGCCATAATGTAAAAGTTAAATAGTAGCTAAACAAGCAAACAACACTACACTGAGACGTCTTTGAGTGGAGTCTGCAGAGATTTCAAAAGCAACACAATAATAAGAGGACAAGATAGTGAGACTGGGTAACAAATTATTCCAAGGGTGCAATCCTCCATCTTTTAAAGTCAGTGTTGCCGTTTCCAAGCCTCACGGATCCTGCACGAACAATTGAGAACTGTAAAACTCAAATTAGGTCTCTGACACGTCACCATGCTACAGGAAATGCAAAGAGATACCCAAAATGTGTATTTGAGAACACTTGCCAGACAGAACCCTGTGGAGATGTAGATGGACCTTTATGTTTGCCTGACACACTTCAGGTTTTCCCCAAGGTGGGAAAACAGAGACAAAGAAAGAGGAAGACTACTTAAAGAGGCCAGTGAGTCACCTTTGGAGAGTTCTCTCTGAGAGCCAGCAGTTACATCTGCATACGAAAAGCTGCCAGCAGCAAGGCTGGGGAAACCATGAACTGAGAGGCATGATTTTGCTCTCTACCAACTAAGAAGACAGTGCCCAGTCATTCTACCTTTATGACTGAGGAACCAGAAGCTTATGGACCTTTATAGGGTAAGATGCTGATTTAGGAACTCAACCAGTATAGATCAGGAATGCGTTATATTTACCTTTGATTTCTAGTAACCACTCTGTATCAACTATCTTGCTTATGTAATCAATAAACTTACTTCTTATCTTTACGAAGAAGTGTCTGTGTCTAACATTGGAACACAAGTGAGCAACAAGAGTTCTCAAGCTCTTGCGAACCCAGAGAGTAAAGAGTCTGTAAATGGAAAGGATCGGGCCCATGAGTGACAAAGGATTTGTCCCTGTGGCAGACTTGAATTAGCCAGAGAGAGAAACTAATGCAAGTGGGCTGTGCACAAGGGAAACGGAGTCACTCAAACCTGGTAAAGTGGGGGTGCGGACTTCCAACCCATGACAGACTCTCTGGGTTTGCAAGTCTCTAGTAGATCACAGTGTGGGGCAGGGGACCAGCCTCTCAGAGACTGCCTCTGGGCAAGAGAGCAGAACTGTTGCCTCAGACTGGCTAGGAGAGTTCCTCCGGTTAGTGTGGCAGGGAAAGCTCTCTCTAAAGGAGCCTTCTCCTTTCCACTTCTGAAAGCAGTTGCTGAGGTGCCCTAAAGCTAGCAGGGAAGAGTCTTGGTAGATCACCTGAGGTTGACAGCCTGGATCAGGTGGATTGCGTATACCATCAATCTGGCAATCCCTGGTTTTGGGTGTATTTGGATACAGAAGATAGGTTAAAACAGGGGGCTGTTCAATGCCAGTGAACAAATGCAAGAAATTAGCAACAAATAGTATGGCAAGAGAGATAAGACATAAAGGACTAAATTCAGGAGTGAGTCAGTCCATGTCCATAGCAAGAGTCAGGAAAGCCACCCTGGTAGCAGGTGTTGAATGTGTGGCAGCACCCGCTGCTGTGCTTGGCCATAGCTTTATGCAACCCATTTGGGCAGAGCACCTCTCGTTTGCAGGCAGACTGTGCAGAACCAGGGATACTTCTGATAGACCAGGATGGGGCTGCTGCCTCCTATGAATCCTGCTGCCTCCACACAGCCTTGGCTAAAGGGGGCTACTGCTCATTGATTGTTTCCACACAGGACAGTGGGTATGTGAAAACTCGGGGTGGCTATTCCAGCTTCTTCTGAGGCAGCCATCCTGGGTTTAGCACACAGACCCATGTTTGTGTGTTCAGATGAACATAAAAGAACAGGTCCTTGTAGGGCTATTATAATGTGTAGAACTGGCCAGAGTGAATTTAAACTAGTGCAACTTTCATGCTAAGGGGTTTGCAGGAATATATAATTATTTTAAGCTTACCTCTGAATTTAGCTTTTGATCATATAACCAAAATAGAGTGAATCCATGATACAACTGAAATTCAACTGGAAAAAGAGAGGCCCCTTTTATTTATTTATTTAAAAATGTATATCCCGCCCCTTCCTGTTAACAGACGGCTCAGGGCGGCTCACAACAGCTACAGTTTGAAATAAAAATAGTAAATACAATAAAACAAAACAAAAAGGGAGAACCAATTAAATAAGATAAAAACAAGCAACCTAACCCCTCTCCTCTCCCACCCTACCCACTCCCTTCCCCAAAGGCCTGGACGAACAGGCAGGTCTTACAGGCCCAGCGGCACGGCAGGCCAGCAGACCTGGGGCCTTTTACATGAGACGCACCCCTGCATGACTATACAGGTCCACTGCGCGGATGCCTCCCGTGTGAATGCTGCAGCGGGTGGGTAGGCGTGTGTGCCCCCACAAAACACGCATGCCTGCCCGCCCGCCCACCTCCACCCACGCACGGAGCAATTGGCCAAAATGCTGGTAGCTCAGTGTGTGGGGGACCCTCCCCCATACTGCACACACTGCAGAGCGCACACCGATTCCCCCACCTCCCCAATGGCCCGTTTAAAAGAGCCATATACTATAGTTACAGGCACATCACAATTAAACACGGTTTAGGAGGAATTAGCAAAACAGCAGTCGCTTTGTTTGTACAGGAGATTGTTAATCTGATTTGGAAAAGATGGCCTAAAGGTTGTATGTGTCATAAATATAAGATAGCCACAAGAATTTGCATATATTATAGAAATTCTGACTTTTTATTTTGAACTATATGCAAAGTTAAATTTAGGAGTTGAAGAAAATAATACTTGAGGTAAATTTTGAGGCTTGATACAAGATTGCTTTTAAAATCACAGCCCCAGAAGTTTGTTGCAGCTCCTGCTTCAGCCTCACTTATTCAACTAAGAGACTGAAGTACTGTGGAAGCATTTAAGATAATAGCAAATCCACACCCCAAATGGAATGTTGTAAGGATGACCCAGCAGCAGGGAGCTCTGTGTCTCCTGTAGATTAGTGCTTCAATCATGAAACAGATTGTTTGTGAAAAATCCAGACTTCAAAAGGAGACTATTCACCAGTAGGCAGGACTGTAAAAACCCACTCACCTGCTTGCCTCTGGCGAGTATATTTTTTGAGTCAACATATGGATTTTTCCAGCCCTGAGCACCCTGGCCCACAAGTCCCAGGCTGGCAAGTGAATTATTTATATGTATGTTACAACCCTGACAACGAATGATTTCTGGATTTTGGCCTACATGTGCTACTGTAAAGTACATTTTTGTTCCCTGTGACTGCATTTAAGTGAGAGATGGGGCAGTGGAAGGGGACTTCTCTGGTGAGAGGCAAGGGAGAGGTGGGTGGGATGGGTTAGAGGCTTGGGGTTTTTATATATGTGATTTCTTTATATTTATTTTAATGTTTTTATTGCTGTCAGCTGCCCTGAGCCTTTGGAATTGGGCAGGATATAATAATTACTATAAATAATAATTTCTAATTGGACTTCAATGCTAGAGTAAGCCTTGTCTTCTTGGAGGACCACAAATGCACAAACTGAGAATCATAGGCCCTTTTCACACGGGACACCCCCCTCCCATGCCCACGCAGATCCACTGTGCGCTCCTGCACTCCACCAATCTTTACCCACAGCCCATGCACGGAGCAACCAGCGACAATGGCGGTTGCTCCGTGTGTGGAGATGAGTGTGCTCCTGTGTAACGGCTGCCCCCACCCCCCGGCAAACATCCATCCCCCCCCTGCACCGCAGCCTGTTTGAAATGGGCCATAGTCTTGAGTGTAATCTAAAAAATAAAATATACAGCTTGTAATTTTAAAATATGAAATAAAAAGAGCTACTTGACAACTAAACTCATTGCTACTGCAAGATGTTTTCCTTAAAATAAAAAAAAAAGACAATGTAAAGAAGATAATACAGGTGTATTGGTCATAAGTGAGCTGTGTAAATACGCAGCTGATGAATTATATGTTTATATCATGCTGACAGAACCACAGGTTCTATCTGGCCCTATAATGTCAGACTGATGGACCATACCGATTGCATCAGATTTTAAGTATTCCCAAAAGGCTAATGTCAATTCTGTAGTTTTGCATTAGTAAATCTACGTGTGCGTCACAGTATTTTATTTCACAAGCATTTTAGATTTCAGATTTAGATTAGACTTGGTTATTTGCTAGCCAGAGAGATTACCTGCAGCTGGATGCTTGATGTGGCAGTCATCTCTCCGAAAACAAAGCTCTTCTTCAAGTACCTCCTTAACTCTCTTGGGTGGTTCGACATATACAAATTTCTTCCCTGTTTGGAAAGCACGTGGGAAAGCATGTATCGCTTAAAACACCCAAATCTTGAAGAACACTTTGTTTCATCCTTGTCTACTAGTTTTCTTATTCTTATTCCTAGGAGTTTTCATAGTCTACAAGCTCTATACCAATATGCAACAATTAACGCCCCCCTTTTCTTGTGTTGTAAGATAGAGTAGTTCCCAATCTGACTTCTCCATACCATTAATTATTTTATATGCTTTTATCACATCACCTTTCTAAAATACACAATCCCAATTCTAAAATCTCTCTTCATGAGAGTGTTTCTCCAGGTTCTTAAACATTGACTTTGTCGTTCTACAGATGGGCCTCCAGATAAGCAGCATTCTTTCTGAGATGGGGTGACCAACACTGCCAGGGACAAAGCTAGGTTGGAATGGGCTCTGGTGCAGAAGATGGATTGGGTGGTCATTCTTATGATGCCTTTCCAGCAGCAGGGAGATGCCGCTGCAACAGGGAGCATGGGGCCTCAGCTCAT
Source organism: Sphenodon punctatus (assembly GCA_003113815.1). Taxonomy (NCBI): domain Eukaryota; kingdom Metazoa; phylum Chordata; class Lepidosauria; order Sphenodontia; family Sphenodontidae; genus Sphenodon; species Sphenodon punctatus. Next base: position 559,664 of record QEPC01008045.1, on the reverse strand, counting down.
GGGCTCCGCTGCACTGCTTGTCCTGTTAGGACATTTCCCCATCTATTTAATTGAAATCTCCCTTCCTGTCACTTGAGTCCATTGTTTCTAGTCCTGCCCCATGAAGCAATGCAGAACAGTTCCTCGCCATATTTTTGGTGGCAGCCATTTAGATATTTGAAGTCTACCGTGTCTCCCCTTAACGTTCTATTCATTAGGCTAAACATACTCTTCCTTCAATCTCTCCTCACAAGACTTGCTTTCCAGACCTTTTATCATCATTGTTGCCCTCCTTTGAATCCACTCCAGTTTATCAAGGTCCTTCTTAAAATGAGGCCCAGTACTCCAGATGAGGTCTGACCAGAGTGAAGTTATTACTTCTGCCAACTTGGAAACAATGCTTTTTCTGCGAATGCAGCCGAAAATGACGTTAGCCTTTCTTGCAGTTGCATCAGTTTGCTGACTCTTGGTCAGTCTGGGATAAGCCACAATCCCTAGATTCTTACTACATGTGCTGCTGCCAAGCCAGGTATCCTCAATCTTACACTTGTGCATTTGGTTTTTCTTTCCCAAATGCAGAATGTTACATTTATCTCGGTTCAATTTCATTTTTTAAATTTCAGCCCAGATTTCCAGCCTATCAAGATTTTTTCTGAATTCTAGTTCTATCTTCCAAGGTGTTCTATCTTCCCGAGTGCATCCCTTAAGCACCCCTCACTGCTATGTGGCCCTCAGAGCTTGTCCTAATTTTCAAAGTGGTCCCTGGGACGGAAAAGGCTCCTTGCCCCTGCCCTAGAGTATTGCACAGTTAAGATGGCTGAAAAACCAAGGAAGGTATTCTCAAACATTTTGCTTGCATGACCCCATTTTGAGATTTAAATACAATCCTGTAACTCCACATGTCAACAAAGCCATACAAAATATATCAACAATCATTACAACCCCATCTGTGTATGGCACAACCTCACTTGAGGGCTCAACCCACAGTTTGGGAACATTAGCATTACAGGAAGGGCAGTGCCCTACAGTATGGAGATGGCTGAGAATACATGGGGTAGGGAAGTAATCCATGCCAAGTGGAGTAAAGCCTTCAGGGAGAGAAGTGTTGGAAGTGGGGGATAACTGTGTAGGAGTGCAACTAGGTCCTGAACACACCCTAGGTTTGACTTCCAGAAGTGCGAGCCAGAGGAAGGTAAGAGGTGAGACAGAAAAGATTCTCTGCTTCTACTTGGGAAGGGGAGACAGGAAAAGGAGTAGTAAGGCACAACCTTCACTCTCTCTCCCTTAGCAAAATTCTGGTTGTTCCCCTCCTGGTGAATACAGGTAGAATTAATTGTCCTGTGGGAGGATGGTGCTCTCTGCTGGGAGATGGGATTGGATCCCCAGGTTAGGGATGGGGTGCGGGGAGGCATACTAGTGCAGGAGATCTGATAAGCAGGTCAAAGTACCTTGAAGTGGGACGAAAGGATGGAGTTGGACCTCTCAGGGGAAGTTCAGTTAGGACAAGCTCCGAGGCTAAATGAGCCGAGAGCCTATCTGGAGGATTGCAGTACCCACTGTAGACCAGGGTGTGTGATCTCATGGAACAGGCAGGCGATGCCTGAGGATGCCCCCGTAAAAGGGATTCAGCGAGTGAGCAGGACAGTGCCCTCTGTAAGGACAAGTGTGGGGTGAGTCCTCGTGAGATGGGAAATGCCCCCTGTAAGGATAGTGTGTCAGGCCATGGAGGGGGCATCCCCCGTAGGAAATGGGGATGCTTAAGGATGGCAGTGCCCCCTTAGAGGGGATAATAATAATAAATAATATATTTTATTATTATAATGCTCCTTCACGACATAGGTGACTCATAACTGTCGATAGTGGAGGGGCACAGGAGGGGGGGCTGGGCAGGGGGGGTTCTATAGGAATGGTTCTCGGAGTGTTTCACAGCATACAAATACAATGAAATATAAAAACCATTTAAAATATAAATCTGTGTAAAAACAATTTAAAAGGGGAAGATAATAGGGGAGGGGGAAAACACATTAAGGGGAACCAGCGATGGATCCTAAAAACTGGAGAATGTCTCTTTTGAAGGTGAGAAGGGAGGAACAAAGATGGATATCAGGAGAGTGCGAGTTCCACACTGAGGGGACTGCCACAGCAAAGCCCCGATTGCCCCCCAACACAGAACACAACACAGAGATCCCCAAACAGCAGGTGTTTTTTTAACACAACCATCACTACGAGGCTCAGCAGGAGCAAGTCTTGACTACATCCAGGGTCTATACACGGGACAGATGTAATATGATCATGGCTGCCCAAACCAGTCATGCTGTCGCATCCTGAACAAGGTGCGAGCAACGGATAAGCCCATAGAAGAGCGAGTTACAAACATCGAGACTTGTGGTCACCAGGGCATAGGTTGCCGTGGCAAGGACAGCCTGATATAAATAAGGGAGCAGCTTACTTTGCATAGCTGAGAAAAACAACTCCAAACCATGCCTGAGTTTTCATGGACAAAAATGATGGGGTGAGATCTCATGAAGTGGGCAGTACTCCCTTTAAGATGTGTGATCCCATGGAGGGACCATCTGCCTCCCCCCGCCCCCCCATAGGATGGGGATGCCTGAATGCCAGTGCCCCCCTCTGGGAGATGGGGTGAGAGCTCATGAAGTGGGCAGTGTGCCCTATTAAGGAGAATGCGTATAACCCCCTCGAGGCAGATGTGGACATGGGTGTGCTTTGGGGCTCAATTTTGTGGCGGCTGCTGACCCACATAAACTTTGCCCTCCTGTGCCTGCAATTGTGGGGGCGGATATTTGTGCCAGTACTCCCCCCCGCGCCCCCCCCCTTTGCAGGGGATGTGATGAGCTCTATTAGGCGGAGCAGTAGCTCCTGAAGGCCAGGATTGTGTGACCTCTAGGAGAAGGCTGGGGATACCTGAGAGTGCCAGTGCCCCCCTACAGGCGATGGGGTGAGCTCTCACGAGGTGGACAGCACCCGCAGCAGGGGGATGGGGCTCGCCGGCCCGGCACTCACAGGGCTTTCCCCCTCCCGTGTTGTACTCCGAATAGACCTGGCTCCCCGCTTCAGCGGCCGCCGGTTCCTGCTGCTCTCCGGTTGCTTCCCTCATTCCGCTGCTCCTGCCGCTTGTCTGCGCCGCCGGCCGCGCCCAGCCCGCTGAGGGACGCGCAGGCCGGTTGCCATAGGAGCTCGACAAGCGGGGGGAGGAGGAGGGGGGAGAGCGGGAGCTCGCTCAGGTCCCCGTGTGGCTGCTGCCTGGAGCAGCTACTTACAGAGGCGGGGGGAGCTCATCACTCGCCTTCCCCAGGGGAGGAGAAGGGCAGCCCTGGGGGGAGGGGATTTCAGCCTCCCCCGGGAAGGGGGGGAGAGTGGGCATGACACCCAGGCTGGTGAGGACGCACAGACTCTGTCCCCTGGGGTCCCTGCGTTCCCCCCGCCCCCATGCACCGGGAGGGGTTCCTCGAGAAACGCGGCATTCTTTTGGGGTCTGTTTTCAGACCCATCTCTGATCACAAGGAGCCTGCTGCTACACACAGACACCGGGGTGGGGGGCTTTGGGGTTACCCGGGGTTTCAACACGGCCGCCTTTCCGCGCCTGTTTAATGTGCTCTCGCCTAAAGCAAATCACTGCTGGGACCCGCCGCAGTACACAAATGCACCGCTGGATGGAGGGAGAATGACAAAGCTACCGTAAGCGCCTCAGGAGGACACAAACTTAACTACTGAAGTTTTAAGTAGGCAACCGGCTAAGTGCAGCCCCCAGCAATATAGTTTTAGAAACTCTGAAATTAGTGCAGATTCCTGCATTTTGTGTGAATTTCTTTTTAAAAGTGCCTTAGTCCAAACATTCCCAATATTTTGGCCTGTTATCCCATTTTGAGACTTAAATATGATCCTGTGATTCAAGACAGACAGCACCAAAGAGTGCAAAATATATTGAACATCACTCTTCATCTGGAGCTAAGAAGTTCAAGTTCCTTTAAGGCATGACTCATAGTTTGCGAAGGTCTTCCCTAATGATTTTTTAAAGTGGGGCTTAGATGTTTTTGAAAATCCTGCTCTTTGAGACATGGGCTTGGTTACATTTTAATTTGTAGTCAAAATTAGCAAATTAACATCTATGAATGTTAGAGTGGATGACAAACAAATGTGATTAGAATTAAATGTGACAAGCGTTACATCTGTGCCACAGAAATGAAGGTTAATCTCTCTATTAAGGTCCACTTACTTGAAAAGACAAGTTGTGTAGTCCTTGCTGATACCAAGGCCCTTTTTACATGGGAGACACCCACGCATGAACCCCTGAGAGCCTCATGCCTCTCAGGGAAAGAGAGTGAAGTAACCTGGAACTGCCCTCTGCAAGCACTGCCGCTATTGGTTTTGCATATCCTTAACAAAAAGGTTCAATGCCCCTACAGCTAGTTGTGGCTGCTCACTCAACACCGTATCCAGAGTGTAATAAGAACATAGAAGTGTCATACTGGGTCAGACCAATGGTCCATTGAGCCCGGTATCTTGTTTCCGACGGTGGCCACTGTTGTTCGCTTCAGAGGAGTTTCCAACAGGTCTTAATACAGTTATCCATTCAAACGATGCTCACACCATAGATTTGTGTAATGACATTTTTTCTCCCTTTCCAAATAAACGTTTTGTCTTTTTGACCATTGGTGCATGTTGAGCCGAGGTTTTTGGTGAATTACTCACAATGACTACAAGATGCTTTTCCTGCAGCCCCTAACTTAGATCCCAGCACTGTATATGCATAGCTTTGATTATTCTTTATCATGTGCATCACTTTGTACTTGTCATACGTTGAAGTTCATTTGGTGTTTAGTTGCCTAGTCATCCAGTCTTGCAAGATCCTCCTGTAATTCTTCAGTCTGCCCTGATTTTAACTGTCTTGAATAACTTTGTGTCAAAGGAGGGAGGGGCACACAAGCTCACTATTCCAAGGAGCAGTACTGTGGAAAACGTAGCCTCTTAACACTTCAGGCTTATTAAAGTTACAGGGACAAATGGAAGTGGCTCTGTTTTATAAAAATAAGTTACTGTCCTCCGGCTTCTGGCCAACTGTGACAATGCTTCCTCTTCCTTTGGTGTAGCAAGGAAATTTAGATGCCCTTGCTCTAAGCTTGTGCCTCAATTACTGAGTAGAGAAGGTGTTTACAAAAGGAAAAAGTGAATTTATAAGGTACATATGAATAAAAAGTATCAAGTTATGAAGAATTACCTGGGCACAGTGAGTGATTGCAGGATCCATCCCCCAAATCAGAAGCACCAGTAGGTAGTTTTACCACCACCTGCTGGTTTATTTCTTGTATCTTAAACCCCAAAGTGCAGTTTCAGCCATTATAATGTTCCAACCCACATTTTTACTCCACCCTTCTCCATAGACTTGGGGCAGCTTACAACA
>QEPC01008045.1:501811-549464 GCA_003113815.1 Sphenodon punctatus | reverse complement strand
TCTCTCTCGGGTTATTTTCCCCTATGTGCATCACTTTGCACTTGTCCACATTCAATTTCATCTGCCATTTAGATGCCCAGCCACCCAGTCCTCCTACAGTTCTTAACAGTCCGCTTAGGTTTTAAATACCTTGAATAACTTTGTCATCTGCAAATTTGGTCACCTCACTCTTTACTCCTTTCTCCAGATCATTAATGAATATATTAAACGCCACCATTCCCAGTACAGATCCTTGGGGCACTCCACTAGTTACTTTTCCCCACTGTGAAAAATTTCCTCCCAAATCTCTCATGAGAGACCTTATTAAATGCCTTCTGAAAGTCCAGATACACTGTACTGACTGGCTCACCCTTTTCCACATGCTTATTTACAGCCTCAACAAATTCCCAGCCCCAACATCTGGCTCACCAGGCTCACCTCTGGAGCTCTTTTTAAATATTAGCATTATGTTACTGATACAGTGATAGATTTTTACGATAGGTTGCAAGTTACCAATAGTAGGTCTGCAACTTCATATTTTAGTTCCTTCAGAACTCTGGTTGTCCCATGGTCGGTAGGAGCAAAGACCTAATAAACGGGCAGGTGGACACCTACACCGTGTGGGCTACCATCTCATCTGTTTCCTCAATCACTTATCTTTGAGGTCAGCCCACTCACTGGGCTCCCAACCAAGTACCTTTCATCACTTGGTGGAGGTGAACCCCTTGCGTTGGCTTCCTCCTGCTGTGCTCTGTTCCTCTGCTCCTGTGCCCTGTAGTGTGCTGCTTTCAGCCAGCCACTTCTTTCCTAGTGCTCTACATCACCCTGGCTTTGTCCCATCAGCTAGCCATGTAACAGCCATCCTATCACCTATTGCAAGACTCTTCTGCCTGAGTCCTTTCCCTGGTCTTTAGGTCTGTTTGAGCCCTCCTCACTCCACTTTTATAGCTGGCAATCAGCCTCAGCTAGATAGCAGACCTCCTTTGTGGGCAGCTAGACCAATTAGCCATTCCCCACTGGAGGGGGATAGTTCAAACACTGAAGAGAAGTTTTAACAAAAAGTAATAAAGTGGAGGCTGTAAATCCTGAAACTACTTACAAGCTTATAAGTCCCTTTATTCACAAGACTGTGATCATGTTTTAATTTTTTTGTTATAATGGGCTGTCCTAGGCTTCACTGTGGGCTGCAAACACTGGTTAGGCCCTTCTGTAATACAAAGTAGACTATGCTGGAACCAGCTTACAGACAATCATGCAATAAATTTTTCCCCTAATGTGGTTTCACTTGTAGAAAAGTGACACATTTAAACATTTTTCCTTAATCTATTACGGATGTAAAACAGAGCTCTTACTGGCAGTCATATTCAATATACCAGTAACTAGAATTATCTTAACACCATTGGAATAGCACGCTTGCTCATTAAGCAGACGCAGCACTGATTAGGCCTTCAAAACATAAAACCCTCATACAACAGTTTAAATGTGTTAAATATTTCATTTTGATTTTTAAAACAGTAAGTTTTACACAAGATTTACTATATATCTGAAGTATCACCTGTATAAGTTACATTCATTCTGCAGCTTTTGAAAGTTAAACAAGTGCCTCTCAAAAAGAAAAACGTGTTTCAAGTGATATTTGAGTAGCAGTCTCTGCATAGCCTGCTAGCACCCTGATAACAGTGCTTTGGACCCATCAGCTATAGTAGGTGAGTCTTAAATGAAGACCCACTGCAAATTAAGTGCACAAAATTAGTTTAGTCTGACCCTGCGAAGTACTAAGCATCCCCAAATGATAAAAATATGTAGTTTTATAAAAATAATGTAAATAGTGAAATGACACCCCTCTATACTATATCTTACTAAAGCTTTGCAGAGAAGTAGGGGACACCACAAACTGAGTGTGAATAAAAAGTGTATTTAGGAAGGCAGTGAAATTAGCATTCAAACATTTAAGGACTTGGGAGTTTTAAGAATCTGGCACAGAATTAGTGCAGTCTTCTACAATTTCAAAAAGGTAGTGGTATACATCAGTCCTCCTGGCAATGTCATATGCGGTTTCATCCAAGCTATTTTTTAGATTCGGTTTCACGTAACGATTCATCAGCAGAAGTTCAAGGGTTTCCTTGCTATCTCTGGTTCCTGCTGCGAGATGTAAGGGTGTCAGCAGACCATGTGTCTGAGCATTGATGTCTGCACCATGCTGAAGTAAGAATGATGCCACCTTTGTGTTGCTCCACTTACATGCACTATGTAGAGGTGTCCAACCATCCACTGTCAGGGCATGAATATCTGCACCTTGGGCAATCAACTCACGCACAACATGCAAGTGTCCACTGTAAGCAGCTCGGTGGAGAGGAGTGTAGTGATCTTCATCTCGGACATTAACTGGAGCTAGGTTTTGAGAAAGGATTCTTTGTACTGTACCAAGCTGCACAAGACAGACAAAGATACTCTGTTAATACCCTCTTCCAATGAGATGTACTGCTTTTATTTCTATATTTTGGTAAAAGCCATTAACTAACTAAGTTTTTATTTCTGCAGTCTGGAAACTGCCTAGCATGCAGCCAAGGGAAATTTAACTTCGTTTCAGGAAGGCTGCGTGCAATAATAAAATTTAAAATATTACTGTTGCTGTTAACTTTGGGGACTAATTATGAACACATTGTCCATGATTGTACATTCTAAAATGCTCTCCAGTTGGACTGAGGCGGAAACTTGCAGCCCTGGAATTATGCTGTCGGGTAAATGAACTTAGTTAATTGTGCCAAAACTAAGGTTTTGATCTTTGCACACAAATTAGGCTTTCAGGAATGGAGGCTAGGGGAAGCTACCTTGGATCAGGTGCAATCCTACTGCTATCTAGGTGTTACCTTCGCAGCAACAGGAACTTGGGGTTGCCATTTTTTAGTTACTAATCTGAAAATGGCTCGAACATCACAGGTAGTTATGAGATTTTGGAGGAGGGGTTGGGGGACAGCAATGTCTGCCAACAAAAAGGCTCCTCAAACAAAAGCTTATCCTGCTGGCTATATATGGGGCAGACACTGCGAGGGGAAGTTAGAGGGATTTCAAAATAAAGTGCTTCGCACAATTATGGTCATGCCCAAATATTCTCAAACTGCATTGCTTAGGGCCAAAGTAGGAATAGTATCAGTGCAGGCTAAAGTACTCCAAAGTGTTTTACGATACTGGTTCAGACTTCTGGAATTTAAAGCAGAGGCTTTACCAAGCCTTTGCTGGAGAGAAATGGTTAGTAGTGAGACTAAGTCTCTGTGGTCTGAAGCCTTGAGCTCTTTGTTAAATTGATTGGGGTATGGGTGTTTGCTTTACTTACAAACCCCCTCTCAAAAGATTAAGGCTGAATTGATGCAAAGGCTGTTGGACGTCGCAAAACAAAACGACATGGCTAGTGTTAATTCATCAAAGGTCTCTCCCTTTTACCCCCGAATCAAGACAGATTGGGGTAGGGAGTTGTACCTCTGCTCCCTCCGCAGTTTTAAGTTAAGGAAGGCATATACTTTGTCACCTCCAGTTGCTTCCTTCCAAAGTTATTGAAGGGCGCTTTACCTCTATACCGTGGAGGGCACGACTCTGTCCCTGCAGACTGGGCCAGATAGATGAAATTCAATATTCTGCTGAATTGCCTCTATGTAGAGGGAATAAAGCAGTCCTGGCTCAGCAAACTATTAAAGGATAGAAGGTATTGGGCCTGTACTTGCAAATTGGAGTTTATTTTACCGCAGTCTGCTCCTTGTGACCTTGAAGTGGCTGCTACGCATTTAAACCTGGTCATTAAAACAAGGCAAAAATTGGAAAAATTACCTAGGGAATAATTAATTGTAACCCTGATGACCTTGTATTTTCATAAGGAATGGTATGCGCAGGTGTATTTGTACTTGTGTTTGTAATAGGATAATTATTATTTATGATTTTATAGAGGATGGTTACTTATTTTTAAGTCTGGTTTTATATTGTTGGTAAAAGATGATGTAAGAAGTGTTTTATTAAAAATGTTATGTTTTGCTATGGTGTTATGGCTATAGCGAAAGCTTTGCCTAATAAAATGATGATGACATTCTAAAATGCACATTCACTCTTGCTCTACTATGCACCACTTTGTATGAAATTGCATCTCTATTTGTTTTCTTATGACTACATAAGAATTTGGCACACTGAATCAAACCAAGTGCCCACTCAGTACTGCATCTTGAATCTAGCCCACTTCTGTAAAGCACTTACATGCATGTTCAAGTGCTATCTTAACTAGAGACTCTCGAGTGAATCAGAGCCATTACGAGACCTTTCTGGGGAAGGCACAAGTAACCCTGTAGTGGACAATACAGAATAACCTGCCCAATGGGCTTCTTTACAATTCCTTTCTAATAGTGGCTGATCGATGCCTTGAAGCATATATGTTTATGACACTTACCAAAAACATCCTAATATAACCATGCATGGTCTTATTAGCCATACAAATGTCTTAAAAGTTTCTGGCCTTGCTATTATCTTGTGACAATAAGTTATACACGTTACCTACATGCAGTTATCTTTGGCAGTAAGTCAGTCAACTTTATAGCTGGTAGAATAAGGTTTGCTGAATCGCTAATTCTACAATTAACAAAATACATCAAATAAATTACTCAAACATTTTAAAAATTGCTTTTTAAACATTCTAATAGAGACAAAACAGTGAAGTGATATTTTATTGGACCAACTACAGCTGGTGGAGGTATGCGAACTCTCGGAACTCACAGCGTCCTTCATCAGGGTCTTATTCATAATTTAAAGTAACATGCTTTGCTTTAAAATAATAGTTTGCTGTTATCAGAGTATCTGTTAGAGGCCACAGTAACAAAATAACTTGCGAGTAGTTCTACTGAATTCAGAGACAATTTGAGAGTTTTTCAGGGTTGGCACCATAATTTGAGTGAATGTCTTTCAATTCATAACTATTCTAAAGCTCAGTTAGCATTTAAGCTCTAGACACAAACCAAGTCCCTTGATGAAATTAACAGGCAGTGGGGTTAAAACAAACCAAGGGAATTACTTTTTATACAATGTTAACTTGTGGAACTCATTGCCACAGGATCTTATTAAGGTAAATAGTATAACTTAATAAAAAAAGATAGGTCCATCAGTGGCTATTAGCCAATCAATGACTATTAACCATGCTGGTCAAGGGATAAAAACTCAGACTACTAAAAGCTGGCAGTGAACAACAAGGGACGGATCATTCCAGCTTGTTTCTGTACACTTCCCTTGACGCATCTGGTGCTGGCCATTGTCAGGGACAGCATACAATGTTAAATGGACCATTGGTCCATGACTTGCTGTGGTAGTTCTTATTCTGCAAGTTGAGCCACTCAAGTGAACTGCTGCATCGGGATCCAAACGTTTTGAGGTAGAGTCTGATTGTGCTTTGAAGAAAAACTACACCATTGTAATGGTCCTGATTCTGAAAACACACACATGCATGTAGTACACACACGTTTTGTTTCTGCCCCCCCCCGGAAAAGGCCAAATTGCATAAAATTTCTTACCCGATTTTTTTCTGCTGCCCAGAGTAGCAATTTTTCTGAATTTTTCTCCATTTTTTTCTCTTGCATTTTGTACCATTCCTCACTTTTTTCATCCTGATCTTCATCAGACGACTCTCCTGACCAAAGACTATGTGTTCCCGTGGGAATTAGATGCCTGTGTGTTTCCAGCAATTCAAGTTGGTTAAAGCTCTCAGCAAAGTCTCTGTCATCTTTTCTATCATCATTTTTCTCATCCAGTTTCCCACTTTCACTCATTGTTGGAGTTGGCATCCAAGTGCCAAATGTTCACAATTAAATGTTTTTGCTTCTTGTGCCTACTTTTTTCCCCAAATTACTCATCTCTTAAACCTGCCAAAATATAAATTCATAAACCATCAACTGAAGTAAATTAGAGCTGCATTGACAACAGCAACACATGTACATTTCATCAAGCTGGACACTCCTCCTCCTCCTCCTCATTTCTATAGCGCTACTAGGCATACGCAGCACTTTAGTCACAGGTTTTCAAGGACAGTTCCCTGCCCAGTGGACTTACAATCTAAAATGGACAAGGGTGAGGGGAACACAGGGACAGACAACACAACGTAGTCCCATTTTACAGATTGAGAACAGAGGCTGAGAGATTGTGACTTGCCCAAAGCGATCCAGTGTGTTCATGACTAGGGCAGGATTCAAACCCTGGCTTCCCAGGTTCAAGTCCAGCACCTTATCTGCTATATCACAATGACCAACATTGCTACACTTACCTGCATGTTAACTTCTTTTTGACCAAGCACTCCTACAACTGGAATACTGTACTTGTATTTGAAAGATGATATAAAGTAACAGTAGGTACATGATGCAGAACTTACTTGACTGAATTAATGCAGAACTTGCTTGAATGAATGTTGCAACCAATGGCTACATGTAATAAAGCAATAAAAATAAAAAAATCCCAGCTGATGGGGATATTAAAAATAATTTTCTAGTAGTGTTTGATTCTTATTTTTCTTTGAGCTCTAATGATAAAGGCTTATTTATAGGTCTCATTCAGAAGAATCCCCTGCCTTTTGCTGCAGATGGGAAGAGGAGGAGTGTGGATACAACATCGTGCCTTCTCAAAGCCACACAACTAGGAAAAAATCTCAGGACTGTCGTGGGCTGGGGCAGAGAAAAAAAAAGCTTTTGACTGCTTTTCTTCAGAAAGAATTCCTGTTTGAGCGCTCCCCACTCTGCTTCAAGAAGAATTCCTGTTTAAAAAATACAGCGCTCTCTGGTGTCAATGAACCTTTAGCAACAGCCTGACTGCAATCCACGAAAACATGCACAAAATAAACCCATAGATAGAACTCCCACACTGACAATTAGTACAAGCTCTGTGTGGGAAGTTTAAGAGTTGAAGAATGGGAACCTGAAGGACATTTGAGAAGGGAGGAAAGGATCAATCTCCAATCCCCAAATGTATGCCCTTATCTCTAGTCTCTTCCTCCTGAGCGTGCTTGTTCAGTGCTTGAGATTAGAGGCGGGATCTGTGGGTCAGATCCACGAGTGAGGATGGGGCTAAATAAAAACTGATCAGGGGGAGGTTGGAAGCCACTTTACCTACTGATTCCCTAAATGATCTGCCTCTTCTGGGTGCTTCCTTTTAAACAGGAGATCAGACTAGACAGGACTCTGCAGTAACAGAATTATTGATCCTGGTTCCCCAGAGAACTTACCTCCTCCCCCCCCGACCGGCTCAGCACTTTAAGCAGGCTGGGTAATTTGCGGAATACCTCAGATGCGGTAACCTGACCAGCCGAAGCCTGCAAGGTAACCTCCCCCGCCGGAAAAGAGCACCATAAAACACCGTTTCTAACCTGCAGCGCCTAGCGCTCCTACAGGGAAGAGAGTCCCACCCACGCCCTGAACGACTCGGACTCTGCTTAGCTTTATAACCGTGGGCGCCACGCACCCCGTAAGTCTCAGGCCTTTGCTCACGCGAGGGCTGAGAAGCGGGACGGAAGGGAAAAGGCCAGGCTTGCGCAGGGACCGAGGAGGCTTCAGCGGTGCTTTGCCTCGGGCCATTTCCGGTCTCCCAGCTCGCGTTGTTTCCGGAGGCGACCGCGGTTGGGCCAATCGCGGGGTCCGGCGGGCAGTTCTCGCGAGAAGACGTCGGCGCTCTGGAAATTGAAAGTGTGAAGCAGCCGCAGCCCGGGCTCGCGCGCTGGGTGCTGCAGGGTGAGAGCGGGGAAGGGCGAGGAGTGGGGCGCGTGTGTTTCCCCGAGCGCGGGGGTGCCTTGCCTGCCTCCCGCTGCTTCTTGGGTAGGGCGAGGGGTTAGGCGGGGAGAGGCCGAGGGCTAGTCCAGTCCTCCGTGTCTCGCTTCCTTGGCCACCCTCTTCCTTAGTAGGGCAGCCTATTGGGGCTTTCCGCCCACCCGTGCTATGTATCCGCTAGCCAGGGAATCCAATGGCAAAGCTCCCATTGGCTTGGCATCCTTCCGGCCCCCTTCACTTTAATGGTAGAGGATGCAGCCTTAAAGTAAGTTAATGGGAGCTGAGCAGCGGCTTCAGCGGAGAAGAGGACTGTGCTGATAGTGGACTCCCCTGTGAAACATGCAGATGTTGGACTTTCCTATGAGACTAATAGGAAAGTGCAGATGTTGGAACAGCTGGGGGACAGAGCAAGGCACACTGGGGTCTGGGTAGTGCTTGCTAGAAGTTGTAGGGCAGGGCTGGGGAATCTCCACCTTGTAGGCCAAATCTAGCCCATCGCTGTTATTGGTTTGGCCCCTTTCGAGTTCCTGGGTTTACCCTATGCATCCAGTCCCTACCCTGAAGTTCTGAACGGAGGGGAGATGAGGACAGGCACTACCTTTTTGAGTACCTTTTGTTGTATTTAGATGGCATTCTCAGAACCATGATGTATTGAAATTCTGGGATGTATCATTATGGTGCAGCATCACAGAATCTCCCTCTCCCCAGTACAGGGGCTCAAGAGGGAGAACTGTGTTCTGGCATCTTGGCCCCTCACTTCAAGTCTGAAGCACTGCATGCCAAGATGTATACTTACTATGGGTTTGGTTTTCTGTGTTAAGAACAGGGCAGCTCTATGAGTATTATGTTTTCTGAGGGGGAGTTGCCAATATGCCTTCCTCACTTTCATCTGCTCTGAGCAAAACTTGGATTCCACCTTGTGCAGAGTCCGGTTGCGTTATTGTTATAGTGCAGTGTCTCTAACTTGCAAAAAATACCTTATCGAAAGCTTTGGCGTTTTCTTCAGCATCCAGACATGGTTTATGTGTCTTTTGAATGTTATTGTTCCGAAGTGGTGTGCTGGTGGGTTTCCCCACCCCCGTACCTCATATATTCAACAGTAGTTTAGTAAAAAAGTGCTTTTTTAAATACAACTGGATTTTGTAATTTACTTATAAACTAATAAAAACAACAAAAACCTCGCTATAACGTGAACTCATTGTTGTTTAAATTTAGGTTGCCAGGTTATTCTCAACTGTGAGAAAGATGAGACATGGTTCTATCTTACATTGGACCAATCTCTGACCATACTTTTGAGCTTAACTGAGTTCTTCTGAACCTTCTTTCCTTACAGAGCTGCTGCTTATCCACCTGAAGAAGAGCTCCAGGAAGCTTCAAAGTTTGCACCCAATCAACATCAGAAGTTTGTCTAGCAAAAGGTGTCATCTTAACTAGTTTCTCTCTTGTCTCCCTGTTGAACTCAGTGTTTTAAGCCTTTGGTTATAATCCATTTATGTTTTTATATATAGACACTAATCTTTGCAGTTGAAGTTAGAAGTGCATTCTTCTTATTCTTGCGTGGCCTGTTTCTAGAGCTATTTGGTGAGAAGTCCTGTTTATCTTTGAGCCATTTTGAACACAAAGATGAGTCCTTCCAGTTCACTGTAAGTTTCTCTTTTTTTCATGCTTGTAGAATTTCTGTCTGCTTTGGAGATCACAAGCATTTTATGTTTTTCCACTTGTAAAGATGCAGGTTACGGTCCTTAAAGGACTGCACTGTCACAAATGCTGTTCACTTTATGGTGACTTCTTCAAGCACAGCACTATGAGAGTTGGAGCGACACTGAAATTGACATATATTCAGTTTAAAAAATAAAAATCAAGTTTCGGATATCATGTTTGTGCCTGTGTCTCCTTGCTGTTTTCTATGGTTTTGTAGTTGTGTTTTGCTATTTCTTAATATGCGTGTCTCTCCAATATTACTGCATGGTGTAACCATTCAAATAGCTGGGGAAACTAATTATGCAAAGTGCTTTCAAATGTGCAAAGCAAATAGAGGAATATTTTCTTTAGGGTTAGATCCTGCGAGTAGATCTGTGTGGTTGCAAACCTGTGTCTACAGAGAATCCTGTACCAGACCTTCATCTCTTTCATTTATAGTAGCCGAAGATGTTGTATATAACATTAGTGCTTAAACTTTTTGTAGATAGAATTAAGGTCTTTTCCGTTGCTGGGACTCCTTTTACTTAAGAAATAGTTTGTTTTGTAGGAGGCTGCTTGTACATTTTGTGGCTTTGGTGTATTTTTTTGGTGTTTGCAAACCAGCTTGTTGTACTAAAGACTTAGAAATGGAAGATGACGCACAATTTTTGTATTTCAATTCAGGGATGATGAAGACACATTCAAAATTTTAGTTGCTACGGACGTTCACCTTGGATACTTGGAGAAGGACGCAGTGCGTGGAAATGATACATACGTCACGTTTGATGAAATTTTGAAACTTGCTCAAGAGAATGAAGTAAGCTGCCTTTAATTTTTGGAAAATAAAGCATTGCGATTTCAAGAAAGTATTGTCACAGTTTCTGTTCCAATCGCAAAGCTGAGCCCTAGACTTGCAAATGGGTTAGAGCACCACTGAAGATCGTAAGATTGGATCCTTACTTTGAAGGTTGTTTCAGAGGTTTTGTGCAAGAACAGATATGTTGCTGTTCAGTTTTTTACAAAGAAAAAACTGAACAGCCACTCCACCTGCTCACTAGCAAGTATAGTTATTGAGATGGCAAGTGGATATTTAAAGTCCTTGTCCAGGATGGAACCAAGGGGACCCCAGAACTGTTTGCTTCCAGTCAGTCATAAAGGTTCAGTGGAGCGTAAGAGTGCCTCCCTCTGCTTGCGTTACCTGTCCCATCCCAGGCTAGGGCTTGCAATGCTGAATATTGGAATAAAAATTTTAAGAGGTTAGACCTTCAGTGATTCCACTGACATCCTGTACAAGCCTTCCTACATGATTTTACAACGGTTTCGCACCAGTGGTAGTCCCATTCACTTCATTGCAAGAGCCATAGCTTAGGTAATTCAGTTAGTAAATGTCAGTAAAGGATTAAGCTTTCCAGAATAAATCTTGTTTCCACTATTTTAACATGTAGATGTGGGGAAATAATTTTTAAGTGAAGTACGATTTTTTTATTCTCCTGAGGGTGTGCAGAGGAGTATTTAGTTTGATTTAATGTGGAGTTTTCCAATGTACTATCCACTGCAGTCTTGTTTATAAATATTTAATGTTTATAACCTTGATGAAGAGATGTATGTTATGTTGAATGCCTGTTCCTTTATTTAAATTTATATTTATTTAAAAATGTATACCCCTAAGGCAGCTCGGAGCAGCTCACAACATCTTAAAATCATACATTACAAACAATACAAAAAGGGTTACTAAAACAATCAATTCATCATTAAAACAATAAAGGAGGTAAACCCACTGGCAAAACCCCACTCTCGCTCCCCCTCCCCCCCCAAGGCCCGGAGAAAAAGCCAGGTCTTACAGGCCCGACGAAAGACCAACAAGCTGGGAGTTAGGCGAGCTTCCTCTGGGAGGGAGTTCCACAGCCGTGGTGCGGCCACCGAGAACGCCTTCTCCATCGTGGCCCCCCTGGTTCACCCAGGGGATTTCCAAGATGGAGCCCCCGGTAGACCTCAGAGGTCACTCTATGGCCCAGGGAGCGAGGCAGTCAAAAACCAGTCAGAAATCAATTAGACTTAATTAAGACTAAATAGGAATGCATTTTAGATCAATTAAAAATCAGTTATCAGTTTCACCAGTAGGAAGCTTTGCCTTGTCAATCTCACCAATGGGAGCTTTGCTTTGCAGCAGAGAGCTTCATGGGAC
This sequence comes from Sphenodon punctatus, assembly GCA_003113815.1. Lineage (NCBI taxonomy): Eukaryota > Metazoa > Chordata > Lepidosauria > Sphenodontia > Sphenodontidae > Sphenodon > Sphenodon punctatus. Next base: position 537,845 of record QEPC01008045.1, on the reverse strand, counting down.
AAAAGAATCCCCTGCTCTGCACTCTGAGCATGCTATCCTAGCAGTAGTTGCTTCCCATCCCCAGGCCCATGCTGGAGCTCATCTCCACAGCCTATTTCTTATCCCCACTCAATAAGCAGAATGCCATCCTATCTGTAAAGCACCCTCNCCCCCTCCCCCCCCCAGGCCCGGAGAAAAAGCCAGGTCTTACAGGCCCGACGAAAGACCAACAAGCTGGGAGCCAGGCAGAATTCAAAATAGAATTCAGAAATTCAAACTGGATAGGCATTATCATCCAAGTATTGTAAATGTAATAAATGATGATTTACGATGGATAGCAGGAATAAAAATGTCTGGTCTTCACATTATACAAGATGTTATAAATTGCATTGGTAATATATATTTTTTTACTTTAAAAGACAAACAAACGAAACCCCCCCAACTTAGGCTACAATTCTCAAACTACTTGCTCCAAAGTAGTTGCATTCAAACTGGTCAGATTACTCGGGTAAGGTATTCTAAAATTTTGGAACATCTGAAAAATCTTGTTGGCATCTTTTTATGTTGCTGATTTTATAGACTTCTGTGTTGCTTCTGTAAAATTAATTTTTAAAAATTTGATCTTTTAAGCTTGTCTATTTGTAAACGTTATCAGAATGCGAAATATTAATTGGATACATTTGAGATTTCTGCTTGTTTTATAACCTGTACTTATATATTTAAGCTGAAGTCCAGATAAGAAACTCCTTACACGTCAGAATATATGTTTTAGAGAATTTCTTTTTACTCATCATGTAAAAGAATGCAAATACCATTTGATTACAATGTTGCTTTTTTGTTGTCTGCATAGGTGGATTTTATTTTATTAGGTGGGGACCTCTTTCATGAAAACAAACCCTCCAGGAAAACATTACACGCTTGCTTTGAGTTATTGAGAAAATACTGTATGGGTGACCGTCCTGTACCTTTTGAAATTCTGAGTGACCAGTCAGTTAATTTTGGTTTTAGAAAGTAAGTATGTTTGTTATAAGATGTATTATTGATAACTAATTTATTTAATAGACTGTAAAATGCTACTCTACATTCAGACCAGGCCCTTATCCTGCAAGCTGTTTTATGTGCATAAACTCCTGCAAATCAGCTGAACTCTGGTTAGCAGGAGCCCGAAAACCTGTGCGCACATAGTCACTGAGGCGTTGTGGGTATGTAAGGTATTTTCAGGATTGATGTCCAGGGATGTTTCCACAAGTTATCTCCACCCATGCGTGGGCTAGATAGCAACATGTGTGAACTTCCATATGGTAGAAGTTGGCATGTTGTGCAAAACGTTTGGATACACCTACGGCTCTGCTGGCAGCAGCCCCAGATTTTCCCATCAGCTGCTGTCGGCAAAGCACTCCTAGTGTGCCTGCAGCACCCCTATTGGGAAGAGCAGGGATGCTCCCAGGAGACCAGCATGGCCCACACTGGCAGCAATTCAGTGTGGGATGTGGTGTGGGGAGCGAGCAGATCAGCCCCTCTTTTCCAGATACATAGCTTAGGCCCCAAATGTAGCATTGGCTATGTGCTGAACCACAGTTGCTCCAGGGATTACCTCATTTGTTGTTGGCATTGTGCAATCCTGCTTGCACCCTGCCCCCCATGGGCTAGCATCTTTCATTCAATATGCATGGCCTTTAATGGTTCTTAACAGTCCTTTTGAGTGGTGGATGTACGCTTGGCTCAGCTTCCCAGACAGTCTTTTGTAACTAGCTTCGTTCCTGGACATAAATCAGTTATCGGCTTGTACAATTAATAATCCTATACGTATTCTATGCCATCTATCAAATGGAAGTAAATAAATTGATAACCATTTTATACAATCATTAATCAGTATGCATATTCTATATTATATATCAAATAGATTAAAATAACATCTTTCTATGCCTCATATTCCACCTTTTGCGTTGCGCCTCACGGGCCGCGTAACACGAGGTCTATCCATGCTAACAGTTTGCAGGATTGGGAATGCAGTCTGTTTAAGGACGTTTCAAATTCAGATGCTTTTACAAAGTGTTCTTTGTATACTCCTGTAAGTTCTGATAGGCCAGCCTGTGACTTGATTAATTTCGGTCACACGAATGGCTTTGGGTTTCTGTGCAAATGTTTATAGGGAATGTGTGCACAGTTCCATCCAGCTCTTTGAGATTTCAATGCACAAAGTCTGTGGTATTTCAGATTCAACTGGAGCATTCAGGTTGCTCATATTTAAGGAGAAAATAGATTTGGACAGCAGCCAGGTAGTAAAGTTGTAAATTAGACTGTTATCGAATGAAGAATAAAACAGGGTGCTAACTAGGAAACTGTTTTGCAGTCTTAACTGTAACAAATGGTACATTGCAGGACAGGTTTTCAAAAGATCTTAGTACCCACAATTTGGGACTGGATTTTCAAAAGAGCTTAGCTCATATTAGCGCAGGATGCTGAGCTTTCTGAAAATGTTCTTAATTGTGGCACAGTAAGAACTGCTGGGTGTGTATCTCTTCTGAAAGTATGACCTTTATTATGGTGCCTCAATGGGAGTTCAGCAATATGAGAATTTTATCCAGATGTTGAGTGCTGAGCACTTGGAAAATCTGCCCTAACACCCGAGCACATTGAAAAATTCCATCCGTATTTGAACATTAAATCAACTTCATGACCATATCTTTTGGATGGACAAAGTTACCTTCTTTTCAAGACAGGCCTGGGAACCTTTCCCCTTCCCCTCCAGGGACCACTTTGAATTAGTACAAGCTCCGAGGACAACATAAAAGTTGGAGGCAGGGGAGCTTAAGAAAGGCGGGTGAACTCAGGAAGAGGAGGCTCTAGATTACAGTTCTGTGCCATTGATCTGTCCCCTGTCCTTCCTTGTGTGCTTTCCCTCATATCTGTTCCCTTATTCTGAGCTTAGTCTTTCAGTGTTAGGGCGTAGTAACTGGATTCGGGGGGCCAGATCCAGGAACTGGAAAGGGGCCAAATAAAAACTAGCCTTTGACCCCCAGGCCTGATGTTCCCCATCCCTGTTTTAAAGTGAGAGAAATACGGTGAAGTAGGTAATTATTAACATTCATAAAATAGTTTGAGGTGGAAGAATGGACCAGTGGGTAAGGTGCTGTTCTGCAGCTTGAGAAACCTGAGTTCAGGTGCCTTTCTCCCCCACAGATTTTCTGAGCAATTTTGGGAAAGTTACAGACAGCCTGATCATTATAAGATTCCACAGGTGCAAGCTTCATTCTTTCAGTTCCCTGTCTGTAAATGGAGGTGATAGTACTTCCCTGCCTCACAGAGGCCACTTTTAGATGTGCGTGGGGCACCTATGGTGTGAAATCACGCAGCATGTAAAAATCCCACGGGCGGGGTTTAGACAAGACTAAATATATTGAGGTATTTAGTCTGCGGTTTTAAAAAATAATAATGCACGAACGGCTATAATGCGTGAGAAGTCTCATCTAAACCCCGCCAACGGGATTTTTACACACTCTGGGATTTCACACTGCGAGTGCCCTGCACACATCTAAAAGCGGCCAGAGATATTGTGAAGATAAATACATTAAAGAGTACAGACTTTCTCAGAGAGGTATCTGATGGCCACTGTAATTGTGCTAAGGTTTATAGATAGATAAACCTCCCAGAGTTAAAGTTAAAATAACTGCAGTACAGCCTCATTAGAACACTTGCTATTATAGCATGAATTGGGTTATAACTTGGTGCAAGCCATGTGTCACCGGAAATGTAGTGCACTTTGTTTTTCAGTTAAAATCAATATGACTAGTGAGTGTGTGACTTAAACGTCCTGGTTATAAAGTGATGTGATGCATAACTCTCAAATAATAAGATTCCACTGTATTATTAGACTGAAGAGAAAAATATTTCTGGATTGCTTGTGTGTGCAAATAACTTGCAAATAAAGTTAAAACTTTACTTTCCTGTTCAGGTTTCCGTGGGTGAACTACCAGGATGCGAATCTGAACGTTTCTATTCCAGTTTTTAGTATTCATGGCAATCATGATGATCCTACAGGGGTAATTACTATAATGAAACAAGTTATAATTTGGTGGAAACTATTCTTATTGGAGGAGATTTCTTTGAAACCATAATCCTGTTTAATTTTTAAGCTTGTTCTTTAAATTAATTGAGTGCATTTTCCACAGTGTTTTAGTTTGCTCACACCAAATTAAAACTGATTTGTTTTAGGAAATATATTCAGTTATTTGGAGGAGTAGAGACAGGAGAAGTGCAGATGATCTATAGATGTTAATCTAGCCATTCATTTTAGGGATTTCTAGAGTTAGAGATAAATGAAAATATTGGACATCTGTTATGTATCTGTCACAAATATTTTAAAAATATGGCCCCAATTCTGTAAACTGGGGAACCATACATGTGTCAGGATTGCTGCCTTAGGTATTCAACATCCTTTCATGTAGGAAAAGGCTTTGGTATTCTGGGTTTAAAATGTCGCTCCTTTTCTAAAATTATAATAAATCGTTGATATGTTATATTTTGGGTTCCAAATTGGCAGACTTTGATAGCGAACTTCAGTTTTAAAAATAATTTTTTCCAAGCAAGTCTTCATAATGTAGAATAATTGCATTTAGTTGCTTGGTTGTAGCAGAAACTGCTAGATGCAATAAAGATTATTTGATTGCATTTAGTTTATTGATACTTTAATGACTTGGCTTTTTAAAATGAAAAATATCTAATGTGCTTTCAAGCTACTTTTCGAAAGGTTTTATGTACTTTATATTATGGCTCTACAATATAATTCTTCCGTTGTTGTATTCAAAATGCAACAACAAAAGTGAGCTTTTACACAAAGCATAAATGTAATTTGGCAGCTCCTGCTGAGCAATCAATTTAAACTAACGTGGATTTTATTCTGGCATCTTTCTGTAGTACTTTATTGACTGTTATGACTGCGACTAGAATATGATTAGGTCAAACCTGAGAGCGTTACATTGATTCTTTTTGTTCCTTAATTTTTAATAGGCAGATGCACTCTGTGCATTGGATATTTTAAGCTGTGCAGGATTGCTGAATCATTTTGGACGATCTATGTCTGTAGAGAAGATAGATATTAGTCCCATTTTACTTCAGAAAGGCAGTACGAAAATTGCAATGTATGGATTAGGTAAGCTTCTTTTCCCCCCAGGTTTGGTAATACTGCCTAAATAATTTTGAAGTATGTTAAACCCTTGTTTAAGATACAAGACTATTTCTTCCTTTTACTTTTTTATTAAGAAGACTCTTGATGGCAGCAATTCAAGACTGCTTTTAGATGAGCTGCTGGACTTGCCAGCTTGAAAAACACGCTTCCTGAAAAGCCCTGCAGGCTGGCTGTCATAGGAATCCCGGCTCGGGTGGCCTCTTCGAAGGCTCGCTTTCCAAAGACGTTTTCAAAGAGACCGCGCAAGTTGCCATTCCTATGGCGGCCGGCTACTTACGGTGCATCTAAACGCAGTCCGCGTGGCTTTTCAGGAAGCGTGTTCATCAAGCCAGTAAGTCCAGCTGCTCATCTAAAAGCGGTCCAAGTATAAAATTTTAGCATTTCAACAGCAAGATTTTAGACATGGTTCAAGTTTGTACACACCATTATTTACCCTACAATGAATTGGTAATAATTGCATGTACCCTCTTAAAATGAGAAATTCCCCTCTAGCAAAACCTGCTCTTACTTAATCACTCATGATTTTATGAACTCCCCTATACTTTTTTTCTGTCCATAAAAAGGTTATTTGACGTTTAGTTGGGTTTTCTCTTCCAATGGAGTTTGTCTTGTTCTTACTTAAGGCCTCCTAGATGGTCTTTGTCCAGGTTCAGGATCTGTACTTTGACAGCATTCTTCTTCTGAGCTTGAGGTCATGATGTTTGGTGGTAGTCTCAGGGCCGACCTGTCTATCCAATAGTTCGTTGACTGGTTCATTCCTTGTAGCTTGGTTGAGCTTTCCCCTCTGATTGGCTAGCTTGCCTTCCCACTCCCTTCCTCTTGGGGAGCTGGCAGCCAAACAGAGGTGAAGGGGGAGGTTGAATGTTTCCTTTCAAACTCAGCAGTAAACGACTCCTTACTAATTTAAGGTGGGAAAACTAGTAAAAGGTAGTAGTTCTGGAGATAATAATTTATGGTAATGTTACCTGTTGATGATTTACATTCAGAGATACCACAGAGTACTTTCCCAGAGTGCAACGTGTGAACAATCAATCTTCACTGTTTTTAGAACCCACTGGAAATTTTTCTCTTTCAGAGGTGTTGTTATGCAGACCCTTTCTTTTTTAACTTTTTATCCTTGAATCACACCTTTTCTTCTTTGGTGAAGAAATTTGTGTGTTTCACATCAGCAAAAATGAGCTTTACTTATCCAAATAACCTAGGGCTGTAAGACACTGAGTGCTGTGAACAGCTGTTAAAGTCAGGGAGAGTTGAAAGAAGCCAACTCTTTCGTTGTAGTTGAAAATTTCAGGAGCCAGTCCTAGAAGACAAGAAACCTTCACTGATAGCCATTGTTTGTGAACAGAGCGGCAGTTTCATTGTTTTTCTCATGCCATTTTCCATGGTGTTCATGTGGATCTTTCACACCTTTCCAAGAGAGAAATACTTTAAAAAGAAAGCAAAAGTGATTGTAAAATCAGAGACCTTGGCAGAGGAAGCTGGGCGGAAAATTGCCAAATACTAAAGTTTTAATACCTTATGTTTCTTTAACAGTCAAAAGTAAGGTCTGATCTTGCTAGACCATTTACATTTCAGGCTTTTGCTGATAAATCATAATGTACTGTTGTACAGTAATGTTTTAAATTGTTGTTTGTAAATTCCAGGATCTATTCCTGATGAGAGGCTTTACCGAATGTTTGTCAATAAGCAAGTAACTATGCTGAGACCAAAGGAAGATGAAGACAGTTGGTTTAATTTGTTTGTGATTCATCAGAATAGGTAACAATATTGATTAGATTGTGACTTTATTTATTGTAGCTGATACCAAAAAAATTGTCAAGCAGGAAAGCCAGGTTCGTGACCTGATACCTGTTTCTGTTGGGAACAAGTACATGACGTGTTTGGGGAAATCCATATTAAAGGGCTAATTTGCAGTTTCTGTGGCCCAATCCTCTCCAGTTTGGGTGGCTACAAAAAAGATTTAAATGCAGAGGAGCAGAGTAAATACATTTAAATTTGAGTGGAGATTAATCTCTGAATAAGGAATTTGGAAATAACACATTTCCAACAATTGGCTTTCTGGAGGGGTGAGAAATTGCTTGCTACAAGCAACTGTGAATGACTTACCACCTGCCTTCTTAATGTACTTAAAGGAGAGAGATGAGCCCGAGTGTAAATTCTCCTGACCTCCACCACTTCTTCCCCCTTCATTGCCTTGTTTGTTTGAGAATCAGTCTTAAAACTGCTGCTTCACAACTCAGAATAGGAAACATCTTCCAGTGCATAATCACTGTTGGTTATATATCTGAAATAATAGTTCAGCTGCTTGCATCGCTTCCTGTGCTTATTTGGGCTGTTGAATTGGGCTAGAAGACTCGCATTTTTCTTTGCCCTTCCTTTTTGCTTTAAAATTTCCTCTGAGCAAGAGGCTTGTGTGCTAGCCTGTGCTTGCTCTTGCATCTTGAGATTTTCCAGCAGTAACAAAAGACAGCAAAATGAAATATTGCAGAAATACATGATTTCAACTAGAATATCTTTTTGTATTTATATTGTATATATTCACAGGAATATTATTTTTCCAACTGCATTTGTTCTAATACTGTTCTCTTTCTTTGGTACAGGAGTAAACATGGAGCCACCAATTACATTCCAGAGCAGTTTTTAGATGACTTCATTGATCTTGTTGTTTGGGGTCATGAGCATGATTGTAAAATAGCCCCAACCAAAAATGAACAACAGCTTTTCTATGTGTGTCAGCCAGGAAGTTCAGTGGTTACCTCTCTGTCACCTGGAGAAGCTGTCAAAAAGTACGTTCTTTTGTTGGTAATCATTTAAATATTTTTGTTTTTCATCTTGTGTCAAATAAGACACCTCTTAACGCAAAACATAAAATGTGGTGATAAAAAGGAATAGATTTGGATATAATGCAACTCTGGCAGCTTTACTGCCCACTACAGTAAGCCACAGAGTTTTTATCTTGGGTCCTAACACTTAGGATAACATTGTGTTGGTTTCTCCTGGTTAAATTTGCCTTTGTAGGTAGTTGCAATTCTGCTAGTCTAAACAGAGTACAGCTTGAGACCGAGAGTAGTTTTCTTGCACCTCCCCAGTCCTATTATGTCTCACTAGGAACAGACACATTCTGATTTTTAGAACTGCAACCTTCTTAGAGTACGATCCCTGACTTTGGCTCTCAGTATATGGTCAATATTTAATTTTCTTCAATACTGGCACAACTTGGTAAACAAGAAGGTGACTTTAACAGAAGTTTCCTTCTGAATTCTGAGACTTTAGTAATTGTCTGTAAATGGACACACAAATCTCATTCCAGGCATGTGGGCTTGCTGCGCATCAAAGGGAAAAAAATGAATATACAGAAGATTCCTATCCAGACAGTACGACCGTTCTATATGGAGGATGTTGTTCTTGCTAATCATCCAGACATTTTTAACCCAGATAATCCTAAAGTAACCCAAGCAGTACAAGCATTCTGCATGGAGAAGGTAGTTCTTTCATTTTTATTTTTTTAAATGTATGGGGTGGCGTGTGAACTATAGACATAGAGAATAGTATTCTTGTTTTTTGTGTCTTTTGGTAGTTTTGGCCCTCCTCTTTGGTTATACAGGAAGGGAGAGTACGGTGTTATGACTGGGGTCAGATGGACTCCTAGACATTAAGGCCAGTTGTGACCATTATGATAGCACAGGCTGTGGAAATTCATGCATTTCCCAAAGATTCCTGCATCAAGCACAGAATTTCTGGTTGTGCTGTGTTATCTCATTTAGATAGATAACCAATGGTATCTTAAGATGATGGAGAAACAACCACATTGCTCAGTAGGTTGCTCCAATAATTTTTCTGACTAAAGAACTGGTTCCTTACTAAAGAGAGAGTTGAGGCATCTAAATTCTACCTACTATGGCTAAAGGCAGGTGCTCTCACTGTTGTTTGTCTTCATCCATGTATTTATAACCCTCCATAGTCCGTTCTTATAACGACCAGTGAAGTGAGGAATCAGTTGTGACCCAATTCTGTACTTGATACTAAAGAATATATATAATACGGAACTGTACGGAACCTCTACTGTTGCTTTGTTGAGTTACCATGTGGGTTAAGTGTGCTGATGGGGGGGGAAAAACAACTGCAAAAGTAGCTGCAAAAATAGGCTTGTATCTGTGAGACTAGTTTATGCTGCTTTTTTCCTATTAAAATATGTTTCAGGTGAGCTGTTGTGGGGAAGCTTTTTCTCCCATCTACTCACCCTGCAATCCCTGAGCCCGAGGCCACCACAGTAGAGATTCTATGCCCCTGCCCTGAGAGCCCTGCATGGGCTCAAAAATGAAACCCAACAAGATCCCATCCAGGTTTCACTTCAGCCAGCCCACAGTTACACAGTCCTGGTTTCCCCATGTAGTTGCACCAGCCTGAAGTATGCACCCAGACCCAGCTTTTGGCCATGGGCTGCCTCCTTACACAAAAGTCACCTTCCTTCCATGCTTTCTGAGTCCAGGTGAAGGTAATAGGGCGTTTCATTGACCTGTTCCAGCCTGCTTCCCCTCTCCCCCACCAAAACCAGTTTGCTACTACCTACAGTTATGGTGTGTACCCTGCAACTGTCTCCCATGTTAGACCCATTGCCACTAGCTAACATCATTCTCACCGGGGCCCAGAATTTACTGTGCCACCAGGAGCAGAATGGAATTCTCCTTGGGCCGGAGAAGTCCACACCAAGCAGAGCGCCAGTCCTGACAACACCCCCTCTCACTACTCAACTCCTGCGTCTGGGAATTGCAAGGTGTGTGAGAAAGGGGAATTCTGCTTCTTAGGGCAGGGCCGTTTGTGTGTAGGGAGTGACAGGGCAGGTGGCTGCAAAATTATCATGGCTACAGTTTGATCAAATCCTGCCTGGTGTTTGTGTATGTACAGTTGGCATGGATGTCAATGTAAGCTGCGTGCCAAAGAGGATGCAATTTGACTTTTTACAACGGAAGTAAAAACACTCTCCTTTAGTTGTAAATAATGTTTCCGAGAGCTAGCTAACCGCAGAGGAAGAAAATAGTGGTCTGAAATAATAGATTTTTATAGCTAATCCTTGACCATTTCTGCGTGTTAGGTTGAAGCAATGCTGGACAATGCAGAAAGGAATCGTCTTGGAAACACACGCCAGCCAGAAAAACCTCTTATAAGACTACGAGTAAGACATGTCTGATTTCATAACTTCCGCTGAATTGATTATTTTATATGTATTGAAACTTTCTAAAACATTTGTATTTAAAGATTAGTTATTGCTTGTACGCTGTATGTTTTTTTGAAAGATTTTTAATTCTACCCCGTCTTGTTCGTTTGTTTGTTTATATACAAACTTATACCCCGCACCCTTCTGCAATTGAAGCTTGGGGCGGCGAACAATATGAAAATAACAATGATATAAAATTTTAAAATATAAGGTACAGAAATACAAAATAGAATAAACAAACAGCAATGTAAAACATTACGAAAATAGCGCTATAAAATGGTGGTGCACCAATAAAGAACAAAAATGCACCTCCCTAATCCTCAACCCCCCACCCTCACCCATCTCCCTCACCGAAAGCCTGGCGGAACAGCCTGGTCTTACATTTTCGTTGGAAGGAGGAGAGGTCTGGGGCCACACGGACTTCAGCCGGGAGGGAGTTCAACAGCTTTGGTGCGACCACCGAGAACGCGTCCCCTGAGATACCCGGGGGACTTCAAGAAAGGCACCCCTGGCTGGCTGCAAGGGCCGATCCAGAGCCCGGGGGGTGAGGCGGTTCCACAGGTAGATAGGGTCCAGGTCGTATAGGGCTTTATAAGTAAGCACCAGCACCTTGAATTGGGCCAGAAGACTCTCGGTAGCCAGTGCAGAGAACAGAGCACTGGTGTACCTTGGGGTACAGTCCGTATCTTTCAAGTGGAGGAGAATTAGATAGCGCTCCTTCAGTACATGTTACTGGCTTGTGGGACTGAAAGTTCCTATTGAAAAATAAGAGAAAATTAGTATCCTTGCAGGGGAAACATTCAACATTTGCTACACTCCAGATTCATGAGGCAGATGCTAGGATTGATGACGGAGACTGAATATTATTTTAGGGTTGAAGGAACTTTAAAAAAAAATCATTTTAGGCCCTTTTCACACATACTCTACCACTGATCAAATGGGTGTTACATTTTATTATACATGTTGCAGGGCACCCATAGAGCACACCTGCAGCCCTGCAACATGTATAATAAAATGTAACACCCATTTGATCAGTAGTAGAATGTCTGTGTGAAAAGGGCCTTAGTCTTATCTCCTTATCATTAATACCAGACTGGCTCTTTGTGTTCAATAAATAAATATAAGTCTTTTTTTGTTGTTGTTCAGGTGGATTACAGTGGAGGTTTTGAACCATTCAGTGTTCTTCGTTTCAGCCAGAAGTTCATGGATAGGACTGCAAACCCAAAAGACATCATCCATTTTTTCAGACACCGTGAACAAAAAGAGAAAAATGGTATAGTGAACTTAAAACGTTGCCATTTATATTTTAAATTAGATAACTGATGTTATAGTAGTTTAGTGTTTCGTTTAAAGTTAGTAGCAGTGACAATAAAAAATTTGCAATGACACTTTGAAATCTATAGTCCATCTCCGGGATGGTGGGATTATTTTGTTTTAAACCCTAGTACTTAGAAGAACATTCCTTAGTGGTTGCTTGCAGAGTTCTTTATGACCTTGGAAGATGTTTTTCAAGTTGCATGTTAATTTCTGTATATTGTTGCTGCTTCATAATATCAAGAGGAAAAAAATAGTAGGCAGAGCTGCAGTGTTTATGGAAGACTTATGTTCTTCCATAGGACTTTTTCTCGAGGGTTTGTTTTGAATGAGCAACTAGATTTTCCCCTAACTGTTCTAACATGTTAGGCAAGTTAGAACATCTCCAGCTTCTGTGCATGCTCAGACTTTTCCAAAGATGGTGCCTGCAGGCAGGGCCGGCCTTAGGGATTGCGGGACCCAGGGTGGGGGAGAAATGAGGGGTCCTTCTGCTGCTGGCAGCAAAGCAGCTGGTGGGCCTACGGGCGTTCCCCGGCTCAGCCTGGGGACAGGCAGAGGGGACACCTCCTGCCCATCCCCAAGCCCAGCCATTTTTGGGGGGCACTTAACCCATCCGCTGCCACCGTCGACCGCAGTTCTGCTGCCACTGGTCTGGGCCCCATGCCGGGTTGGTTCACAGGTTGTGCTGGGTGCTGCAGTAACTTGAATTTGCCGCTGCCTGTGCCCAACGTCACCGGAGGTGCCCAGGGGGCTTGTTTTTCCCCCCTGTTCGCCTCCGGCCCTCATGCCGACCTCCCCACTTGGAACCCTGGCCCCCTCAAATTCTGTAGGGAAGGTGCTTGAATAACCTTTTTGTCTTCTGTGCTTCTATTGCTTAAATTTAAGCAGTTTTGTGATCTGTGGCTCGCTCAGCTTTCTAAAGGGACCACTTCACTAAACTCTCTCTCAGCCTTCATCTTCATGGAATACGAAGACCATTTTATTCACTGTCAGCCATCTTACCATTCTTTCCCCCAGTTCTGATTCAATGCTCCAGTTCTTTATACATTAATGGGTTTTACTCTGAGATATGTTTTTATTGGTGGTGTAGAGTGCTCTGTTCCCGCCTTAATAATAGAATACTTTGGGTGTGGCGCCTCCTTGGTAACGAAGGCAAATACGTGCACCTGAAACTTCTCATCTTTATAAATGTATCCCTTTCTCTCCCTATGTACCCTTCCCCATGTCCATTCTAGATTGTACGTCACTTGGGGCAGGGACCTATCTCTAACCATGACCGTTCAGTACCAAGCGCTGGCACTATGTAAATAATTAATACACTACAGCAAAAGTTAATGGAACCACTCGGCTTCCATGGAGCCAAAAAGGAAAAGTTTATCTAGCCAGTTGATCATCTGTCAATGATTTGGGACATTATGATATTTTCTGTTCAATTACAGTTGTCCCAAATGCCCTCTTTGCCCAATTCCTCCTCCTCCTCCTCCTCACTTAACCTGATTGTTTATTAACCCTGGTTAAGACTCCACCCAAGTCTCTGCTATTTCCAGGTGGAGGCAGATCTCATGAACCAGGCCCCTCACCACCCGGGACAGCTCCACCGGACGCGAGTTTGCAGATTTCCTTAAAAGACTGTGCTGTGGCTGTGTGGGTGGTGAAGAAATGTTCTTTCCACTACTGTATCTGTAAAATCTTGTATTGCAGAAGCATCCTGACTCGTCAGTAGCTTGGTTAATCCTAGTTACCTCTACTCATTTATGGAGTTGTTAGGTTTCTTTCCCCAACTGTGAAGAATATTCATGTCATTTTGCAGTTAGAATCCACAGCTAGTAAAAAAAACAACAGGGAGGTGTTAGGGATGCTGTGGGTAGAATTATGTACTTGTATGTGTTTCTCCATGCATAGCAAATTCCTGTCTGTTAAGAAAGTTGTTTCAGCACTCTGCTGTGTTATCTGTTTTTATTTGGACCTTGGACAAAGTCTTAACAGTCTGAGTTTATCCAGATGAAAATGAGATAATGTTGGAGAAGAGCAAAGCAATCTGAAGAGCTGCCACCCCTCAGAGTTTGACCCTGAGATTCCCATAGGCCAAAGTCACAGAATCTAACCGCAAGAAGTGGCAATCCTGCTAAAGGACTACCACATGGTTACCAGTTGAGGCATATTGCTAATTCTTGTAGTCTGCCCATTGGAAACTGAGCTGAAGCTGGTGCAGAACAATGAACAGCTTAGCAGCAGAGCTTTTTATTAGGTCTATGTACTAGTAGCTTATTTGGTGTCTGGCTGGCTGTCAGTAAAATTTCTGCGTGAAATTCAAGCCTTCTGTTCATTATCATGCATATCGCATTTTCAGTGTTCAAAGTGTTTTATAATCCTTATTTAGTTTCACCTTCACAACAAAACAACCCTGTGGGGCAAGTCATCATTATTCCTATTTTACAGATGGGGAACAAAGGGTGAGAGAAAGTGACTTGCGCAAGCCACCCAGCAAGTTCATGGTTAGGATGAGATTTGAACTCCAGTCCAACACCTTTTGAGTTATTTTGTTCTGCTTCATTTATGTACCTAATTTCTAAAATATTTTTATTGTGATGAATCTGGATACTGATGAATGTTCAGTGAAGATGTCAAAACTTGTTACAACCTTTTCTCTCTTCTAGATGATGACATTAATTTTGGAACACTTGTTAGCAGGCCTGCTTCAGAGGGAACAACTTTGAGAGTAGAGGATCTTGTGAAGCAGTACTTTCAGACTGCAGAGAAGGTAATTTTATCTTTGGGGTTTTAAATTATGGGTTCACGTAGGAAATCTCACGTTTGATTTGTAAATGCTCCTATGCATTTATTATCTGCTGTATAAAACAATAGCTAGAGGTGAATTGTGCAGATGCATTGGACATGATCCATAAATATAGTATCTTGGTTTTAATAACAGTGTAAATTTTACACATGTGAAGAAATTAAAACGTTAGCATGTAATGTAATGTGGACCAAAATTTTATAATTTCATTCTGCTGCCAAAATGTCTTTGAACACTGACTAAATCAAGTGATTGTTTCTATTTTCCACCAAACACCTTTCTATAGCCTTCGGTTCGTTTATTCGGACCCAGGGAGCGTTCTCCCTCGTGACCACTAGTAGGCAGCACAGACTTTCTACTGGGCATGCGTAGGGAGAGCGCGCCCTCGCTTCCGCAGTCAAAAGTGTGCCTCTGAACTGTTAAGTAGTGCAGCGTGGGTGCTCCGCACCGCATTAGACTTTCGTGCCCCCCTTTTTCTCCCTCTGAGGATGGGGGCTAGTTGTTTGAATAGGACTCCGATCTGCTCTTATCAAAAGCGAAGATTCAAGGTAGAGCCCTTGAATCGGGCCGCTCTCCTCTCTCTGGTGCCGGCTTCTGGGTACGGCCCGGTGTCCCAGCTAGTGGCATTCGACCCCAACGGGGTACGCACGGCCCTAATTCCAAGCGGGGATGGCAGAAACCGCCAAGATCCGCAGAGCGGCCGGCCAGCCGCCCGCTGTGCTGCAGCCTGCAAGACAAATGCTGGGCTCGAAAGTGAAACCACGAGGGAGCTAGAACTAAGAGCCATTCGATTGGCCCTCCACAAATTTCTCCCAATCCTGAAAGGTTGTCACGTAGTTGTCTTCAAGGACAACACCACCACAATGGCCTACGTCAACCACTAGGGGGGATCTCGGTCAAAGACACTCCACAAGGAAGCGTCCCAACTGATTCTTTGGGCGGAACATCACCTTCTTTCCCTGTCGGCCCTCCACATAAAGGGGACGGACAATGTTGAGGCGGACTGGTTAAGTCGAGAGGCTCTGGATCTGGGAGAGTGGTCGTTAAGCCCGGCCGCCTTCCAGCTAATCCGCCAGACATTCGGCTCACCAACAGTCGACCTAGTTGCCTCTCCGACCAACTACAAGTTACCCCGCTTCTTCAGCAGGAACCCTCTCTCTCGACAGTGCAAGATCAGGGCTCTGATATCTTACACACATTCATGACCACGAGCCCTCCTCCGATCGTCGGCCTCCCTGCTAGGTTCCTTCAAGGGGTTCTGGGATCTAATTAAACTCTTCTACCCTCCCCTTCTGAATAAACAGTACTGCTCTGTTATCTCCCTGGGTCCGAATAAACGGACCACAGGCTATAGAAAGGGCAATTGGGATTCTTACCTGTGAATTGCCCTTCTGTAGCCTTCCAGGGAGTTTATTCGGCCCGCCCGGGCTGTTTCCTGGATTCTTAGTTTGATAGTGGTTCAGCCTCGTTCTATGGGGCTCAGTTGTTGTTAACCCTCGAAGTTTCGGGGAAGGTTTTCTCTTTGTTTTTCGGTTCCAGTTTCTTCGGCTGTAATACTCCTGGGGAAGCGAGGGCGCGCACTCCCTACGCATGCCCAGTAGAAAGTCTGTGCTGCCTCCTAGTGGTCATGAGGGAGAATGCTCCCTGGGTCCGAATAAACTCCCTGGAAGGCTACAGAAGGGCAATTCACAGGTAAGAATTCCAATTGCCCTTTTCATAGGGCAGCTGGGAAGCTATAATCAGATTAGGAAGTGTATAAAATACTTTGAATAACATCCTCTGACTGTTTAACACCAGCGTGGGTCCTGTTGAAGTGAATGGAACTCTTGCTAGGACTAAACAGTCACTGGATTACCTGAAATAAGTGTACATAGCCATGTCCGTTTTGTAAGTTTGTAGTGCCCTTGAAATAACTATATATTTACAGTATATTGTCAGTTATGCACAATGAAGATAAGTTATTACTTTTACCAGATTTTAAACAAATTTCTAATTAAAATCTCATTTTTTGTTCTTTTTGTCCAAAATAGATTTGTAGTAAGTGAAAAACTCTTGATAAATTTAAAAGCTTACCATTTGATATCTGCATGATGCTTAGCTATTTCTTCACTCATGATGCTTTCTGCCGTGCATCAAGGTGAAAACTTGACCTATGCCCCAAAGTTGTGTTCTGTTTTTGCCACTTCGTATGTTTAACTTTTATTCAAGGAAAAAGAAAATGAATGAGTTTATGGATGAGTGATCTTGATGTACTTTGTATTTTATGCTAAAGACCTAGATGGGTCACAGCAAACAAATAAAAATTGAATTAAGTGATCTTGATGCTAGCAACAGGAAATTGGAATAGAATTTTTAAGAGTCTGCATAACACTGGATGTGAAAAGGAGGAAAAAATATTGTTTTCCAGAGCTGGATGTCTTTAATGGCAGATTAGCTTGCCATAAGTATAAGTAATGGCTTTTTAATTTTTGCAAATGAACATCTTGTCTTATGTTCATGTGAGACTTTACTGAATTCCAAGAATACCATTTGTGAGAAATGCAGTCAGAACTGTCTTATTCTTAACACTGGATGAGACTGCAAGCTTATTTTAGTAGCTTTAAAAAGGCTTTTATAAAAAGTGAAGTGTGTTTAAATTCATTTCTTAGTAGAAAAGGCCACAGGGTTTCTAACATGCTGGTTATAAAATAGCCTCTAAGGGTAAAGTGAGAAAGTTTGAAAACAATTAAAGATACCTAATGTTCTTGAATATGAGCTTCAGTGCTGTATTATCAAACTGAAGAAAACTTGCTGTTCCAGTTTCAGCATCTGTACCTGCAAATAGGGAGCTTGTGCAAAAAGCATAATGCAAATATCATTAGTAAATTTTACATTTTCCTGGGAGACTAGGATTTATAATTAAAAAGAAAAAATGTAAATTCAGTTTGGTCCCAAATGAAATACAACTTTGGTTTTAGGATTAGTGACATCAAGAAACATTAATTTAAAATATTTGCATCTTGTTCTTCTCTGGAGAATCATTCTCCTCATTTGCTTGCATAATGGTTTCTCTGAAATTAATATGACCAATGTTAGGGAGGCGTGTGTGTTGTCATTTAATTTTAAAGCCCACACAATAATCTTTCTTACCTGCATCTTCAAGAAAGTACAGCTTTCACTTTTGACTGAAAGGGGGATGGGAGAAGCGGTGCAAGAGTTTGTGGACAAAGAAGAGAAAGATGCAATAGAAGAGTTGGTGAAATTTCAGTTAGAAAAAACACAAAGGTTTTTGAAGGAAAGTCGCACGGATGCAGAGGAGGAAAAAATAGACGAGGAGGTTGGTACTGATTCTTCGCCCTTCAAAAGTCTTTGTGTAGAATTAAAAAGGAATTGTAGATCACAATTTTGGGTTACCGATAGCTGTGGGTATCAGGAGGCTTGTGTAACTCCTGAATCTAGCTAGTGTCTTACATAACATAACAATGTTAGTGCCAGACTGGGTCAGACCAATGGTACACAGAGCCCAGTGTCCTGTCTCCGATAGTGGCCAATCTCAGTCGCTTGGGAGAAGTATCCAATCAGGTCATAATGGGCAATTCATTCCCTGTTGTCCACTCCCAACAGTAAGAAGTTACATCCCATAAACCTACTCGGCTAATAGCTGCTAATGGACCTGCTCGCCAAGTACTTATCTCATCCTTTTTTAAACTCAGCTATTCTACTGGCCTTGACCACATCCTCTGGCAACAAATTCCACAGGTTAATTGTGCGTTGAGTGAAAAAATACTTACTTTTATTTGTTTTAAATCTGCTGCCAGTTAGTTTCATGGAGTGTCCACGAGTTCTAGTACTCTTTGAGAGGGTAAATAACGGTTCCCTATTAACGGTTCCACACCACTCATGATTTTAGAAACTTTTATCATATTCCCTCTCAGCTGTCTCTTCTCCAAGCTAAAGAGCCCTAATCTATCAAGCCTCTCTTTGTATGGAAGCTGTTCCATATCCTTTGTAATTCTTGTTGCCATTCTCTTTACCTTTTCTAGTTCCACTATATCTTTTTTTAGATGGGGCAACCAGAACTGCACACAATATTCAGGGTGTGGTTGCATCATAGATTTATAGAAGCATGATATTTAAAAATTTTTATTCTTGATCCCTTTCTGAATAATTAATAACATCCTGTTTGGTTTTTTGGTCACCACCGCACATTGAGCTGAGGATTTTAATGTATTGTTCACAGTGACTCCAAGATCCTTTTTCTGAGTAGTAACCCCTAATTTAGAACCTAGCATTATGTACATATAGTTGGGATTATTGTTCCCTATGTGCATCACTTTGAACTTGTCAGCATTAAATTTCATCTGCCATTTAGATGCCCGCTCACCCAATCTTGAAAGATCCTTCTGTAATTCCTCAGTCTGCTCAGGTTCTAACTACCTTGAATAACTCTGTGTTATCTGCCAATTTGATCACCTCACTCTTTACTCCCTTTTCCAGATCATCAATAAATAGGTTAAATAACACCGGTCCCAGTACAGATCCCTGGGGCACTCCACTATTTACTTCTCTAGCAAAAACTGACCATTTAGTTGTACTCTTTGCTTCCTATTCTTTAACCAGTTACCATTCCACAATGAGACACTGCATCTTATCCCATGACTATTTAATTTCCTTAAGAGTCTCTCACGAGGGACCTTATCAAATGCCGTCTGAAAATCCAGATACGCTATTTTGATCGGCTTACCTTTATCCACATGCTTATTTACACCCTCAGAAAAGTCGAGGAGATTAGTGAAGTACGACTTCCCTTTGCTAAATCTATGTTGACTCTTCCCCATTATGACGTGTTTATCAGTATGCCCAGTACTTATGTTCTTAACCTTCATCCAATTTTGTGAAACAAATGATGATGATGTTATTTATCATGGGGCAACTTTGTATCCTGGAAGCTATTACTGTGAGGTATACATGCACCCGGATCAAACTTCATTTCATGTGACAGCAGAAGTCAGTATGTGTCACAATACACACCCACGCACACACCATTCCATGCAAAAACCCACACACGCAACTGAGATAAGAGTGCCAAAAAGTACCGCCAAAAGAAATGAAGTACTAAAATACTGAAGTGACTAAAGTGAAGAAATGATGTTGTGAATGTTACAACGGTAACGAAGATAAATTCAGATAACTGTTGTAGAAATGAATATGCAAATTACCTTTGTGACACCAAAAAGCTGTATTCATTTCACATCTTGTGTGTGTGTGTATGTATGTGAGATATATATATAATATTTTGTGTGTATGCACACGCACACACCTCATGTGAAGGCTATATTTTGTGGTTATTTTAAGATAAGCATTATTTTCATGTAGTTTAAATTCCTCCTAAAGTCTGCTTCTTCCATCAGGCTTTTCCTTCCATCAGGCTTTTCCTTTCTCAACACACCCATAAATTCCTTGCTTATGACTGTCCATCCTTGGGATCATGTAACTAAGCCAAGGGCATGCACCTGTAACTTCTCAACTTCATGGATGCACCCCTGTCTCTTATATTCTCCTCCCTTGTCCGTTCTAGGTTGTAAGCTACTTGGGAAGGGACCAGTTTCTTATTGCATCTGCTGAGCGCCAGGCCCATTGGTGGTGCTGCTATAATAATTAATAATAATAAAATAGTAATAATGTAAACCATAGCACAGAGAAATAATAGCATGGGGTCTGTGACTGGTCATTTCCAAATCCAGATATACTATGATCATTTGGGGATTTGATAAAAGGCTGAGTCATTGCCTCCAAAGATCTCAATTCAAAGTATAATTACAATATTTATCACTGATTTGCATGTGGGTAAAAGAAGTCTTTAGAAATTCTCTCTATCTAAGGGAGCATTAATCCACAAATATGTTCAGTGTTTTGCCCTTCCTATCTCAAGGTCACCTGTAAGCTACTGTAGCAAGGGCACTTCTGCTTAGTTGTGTTTCAAAAAATTGTATAGTATTAACTATTTTATGTTTCACTTGTATACAGGTGCGTCGGTTTAGGGAGACCAGAAAGGAGAATACTGAGGAAGAGGATGAGGAAGTTCGTGAGGTAATTTCTAGCAAGTCGAATGTGAAATGTGTAGTGAAGATTTTACATAGGAGTCTAAGATAGTCATTTGGTGCATAAGCATAATCTTTGAATGTTCATTTCTTCAGAGAGGATGAAAAAATTGTGAGAAGTTTTTCAGTGACTTCTCCAATGGTGTGTTTCCACGTGGCCTCATTGTCCACAGCTGGCAGCCACATCTGTATGACATGCCTTCATATTTACAGCCTACGCTTCAATAGAACCACACCAGAGTAAGTGGCTTGTGGATTGTGGCCTTTGGTTGCCTTGTTCTTTTTCACCATGACACATCACAGATTTTTTTTAAAGGAAAAGAGTTAGACTCTGTAAGCATCCCTCTCTGCCAACAACAAATTGGGTCTATGTAGAAATCACCCCTCACAAATTTATGTTAGTAAATTCTGTAGTAACTAAAGCCATACATAACCATGGGAATATTACACAGTCATTAAATAACCAATCTTACAAAAAACAGAATTGAAAGAGAAGGAAATTGAGCGCCATGCTTTTTACATGATTTCATTCACATGATTAATGTAAGTAACATGGTTACTTACATGATAGCTTGCATACCTCCACCAACTGGAGTTGGTCCAATAAAAGATATCACTGTACTACTTTGTCTCTGTTGCCATGATTTCTCTTTGGAATACAAGTGGAAGTTATTCCAGGCTTTCAACTGGAAGGGGTAGGTCCTGGGGTGGGGTCTATTAATATTTTATAGGTTTTATTTTGTATTTTATAGTTTTTATGATGTCACCTTGAGCCTTCGTGGATAAGGTGGGATAATAAATAAATTTTAAAAATCATAACTTCCTTTTAAACAAGTTCTAGTCTCTGTTAATTGAGTTCCCCGGAACTCATTCTGGAACTTCACTGATATTTTTCTTTTAATTTGGACAAAAGAATCCCTGGTTCTACTCTTTCCTTGTACTCTCTTGGTTGCAGCCTAGTACTGTATAACAAAGAAGACCTAATGAAGTGAAGATTTTATCTGAAGTCAGTCTATTTCTACAGGGTATATTTCTGGGACATGCACAGCAGAAAAGAAATGGCCTCTCTTCGTTGCCCTGCCTTGGGAAGAAATGCACCACTCTAATTGTAACAGTGTGTTTCAGGTTACCATAGAGATGGTTACTCTAGTACAGCTGGTTCTTGTGGACTGAAAGCTTAAATACCCTTACCAGCAGAAGTTGGTCCAATAACAGATATCATCTGAAGTATTTTGTCCCCATCTATTACTATTTGAGACCAAGATGGCTACCTCATTCCCTTTGGATCTCATATATGCTTTCGATTAAAGCCAGGTAATAGCCTGGCTTGGTTGTAAGCGATACACAACAGTTAACAATACGTTAAAGTCCATTTCACAGTACATTATAAAACAGGACTTTTAGCAAATTTTTGAACTAGTGAGATATGATATGAAAACTCTTGGAGACTCTGTATAGTAAATGAGACTGCAACAAAATGTCTTAAAGAGGAGATATTTCTGACTGAACTAATTTCCTTTGATGTGTCCTCTATCATTGTCATTGAGACCAGGTCACAGTAACATTTTAAATGCTGAGACATTCAACTTCTAAATGTTGTGTATCATTCCTCTCAGGCAATGAACAGAGCCCGAGCCCACAGATCTCAGGAGTTTGGCCGTGCCTGTAGTGATGATGACCTTATGGATATGGGAATATCTGAACAAAAGGCTAATGATTCAGATGAAAGCAACTCTGCAGGGCCCAGCAGAGGAAGAGGCCGAGGAAGAGGTCGAGCAAGAGGTGGAAGAGGGCAAAACCTCACAGCAAGAGGAGCATCTCAGAAGGGAAGAGGTCAGTAGTGTCTTGCACTCCTATTGCAGCTATTCTGGTGATGGGTAGATCTTTCAATAACGAAAACTTTGGAAAAAGTGTGGCTGCATTTACACACAATCATATGCGTTCTCCCGGGTATATTCTTTGATGTGGAAATTTGCATCCTCACATTTTAATTGTCCACACATTCTCCTCTCCCTTTCAAAAGTTCCCACCCACTTTAAAATTAACTGTAGTAGTAAATAGGTGGCCCTCAATGAGGTATTTTTTTATTTTGTGTTTTCTTATTAGCAATGCATTGTCTCCACCAGGCAGACAGTGGAGATTCAACCCCTGAGGGGGAACTCACCAGCAATTAAGGCTGGCTGATATGCAAATGAATCCATTCACACAGTAAGGGAAACATAGGAGGGGAATTTAGGTTGTCAACTCTTACTTTTCTGACTTCACTTTGTTGTTCTACCATTATAAAACGTTCACACTACGACAGTAAGGCACGGGAGGTGCTTTCTGCCAAGCTATCCATCTTATGTGAATGCAGCCTGTTTGGCTGTTTACTCCCTTAAACAAAAAAAAACCCCACCCCCACACACACACACCATGCTCATGGTCCCAAGCCTTCATCTTGGTGCCAGGGAGAGAGGATTCTCTCCCTGTTCACCCCCTTACACATAGGGAGGGAAAGGAGGATTTTCAGGCCCGGTGCTCTCCCTCTGGTTGGCACAGGGGCTCGAAGAGTGGGCCCAGCAGGAATCCAGGCGGTCTCTAGCTGTAGGGCCCTCTTGGCTTTTTCCATGGGCAAACTCCTAGTGATTCTTTTTTGTAAACATTTTTTTACTTGAATCACTGTGGCATTTGGATGTTGTATTCCCTTATCCATAAAGCTGAGACACTTTTTTGACAATATACAATACCATGTACTTGTACTAAAGCAGTTTTAACTTTTATGTTGTTTAAAATCTTTTTGGTAAGTATTGGAAGTCAAGGATGACAGAATGGAAAAGGCATTTTCTATGCCAAAGTAACAAACGACTACCCACTGTATGCTCCCAGAATAACGGACTACGTATTATTCATTCCTTATTCAGGCATGCATCTAGAAAGGATCTTAAAGCATCAGTATAGAACTTTAACCAAAATCCTGAAATAACTTAAAAAGCTGGTATATTCCATTAGAGTTCATAAATATTTCCAGGTTTGCAGCTTGTGGTCCCCACCCCCGTGGAAATGCCTTGACAGAGAAAGCAGCACACACAAGGTTTTGAAGTTTGCCATTTTCCCGGGAGATCTCTCCTGGACAGTCAGTTTGAACACTGGATCGTCGGTGGCCACCCAGTGCGTCCGAGGTACCTCCAAAACCACCACCCCGGATGACCATAGGGGTCCATCCAAGATCTGGGGTGGCCAGGTGGTCTCGTAGTGGGGCCCAGGCTATATAAGCCTTTATAGGTCAATACCAGCATCTTGAATCATCTTGCCTGGCAGACTATAGGTAGTCATTGCAGTTCCCAGAAGACTGGTGTAATTTGCTCGCGTTGTCCCACTCCTCTAAGCAAGCGAGCTGCCGCGTTCTGCACCAGCTGCAGTCTCCGGACAGTCATCCTGGGCAGCCCCACGTAGAGCGCATTGCAGTAATACTAGCCTAGAGTTAATGTAAGCATGGATGAGGGTGGCAAGGTCAGAACTTGACACACAAGGCCGCAGCCGCTGAACAAGATGTAATTACTGGAAAACACTCCTCGCTGCCTGGAGATCCAGGCAAAGCTGTGGATCAAGGAGCACACTCAGGCTACGGACCTGGGAAACCAATGACAGACATAATGGCAGGGGACTCCATCGCACCCAGGTCACCCAAACCCCTGCCCACCAACATCACCTTTGTCTTGTCAGCATTCAACTTCAGATGGCTTACCCTCATCCAGTCCCTCAGAGCTGCCAGACACTAGGTAAGCACCAAGACTGCCGGGCCTAGGTCTGATGAAAATGAGAAGTAGAGTTGGGTGCCAACAGCATATTGATGACACTGCAATGCCTCAAACCCTCTCACGACCTCCCCCAGGGGCTGCATGTACACGTTGAACAGGCAAGGGGACAAGATGGAACCCTGCGGGACTCCACACACAAGGTCTCTGGGGGAAGATGTACAATCCCCCAGGATCACCTGGTGGGTTCCCCCAGCCAGGGTAGAAATGGAATCAATCTAAAATGGTTCCTCCCACCCTGGCATAGTCCCGCAGGTGACTCACCAACATCTCGTGCTCAACAGTATCAAAGGCAGCAGAAAGATCTAATAGTATCAACAGGGTCTGCTGACCCTGGTCCATAGCCTTAGAGGAGCTGTCACCACACAGACCTTTAGGAATCAGGCCCCCTATGAGGAGATTGGCCAAGCAGCCACCTGGTAATCAGTTTTTCACACCTGCCTAGATTAGCCTCCAGGCTAATTCCATTGGGGAGTTATTGCTAGGGCTATGTATTGAAAGTCACAGAAAAGTCATGGGGTGAAAAACCACACACCTTTATTAGCTACATTTAATCCCCCCCCCGAAGTGGGGGGGGCAGCCCGTTAGATTGTAAGCCCTGGGGTATTTAAATGGGGGAATTGGCCCCTTAGATTGTAAACTCAGGGGCATTCAAATTGTGGATAAACGTCTTTGATTGTAAGCCCCAGGGTCCTATTCAAAGCCTTTTAAAAGGAGGGTGGCAGAGGAAAAGTCTTCAAATGGGGGATAAACCCCTTGTATTGTAAGCCCCAGGGCCCTGTCCAAAGCCTATCAAAAACCTTTTTAAAGGAGTGGCAGAGGGAAAGTCCTCAAATGGGGCAGGGTTTCTGCTTTGTAAACAAGGTTCTTTGAGATGGCTCCTAACAGTCTCACAACACCTACCCTTTCAGCCCCGCATGGAATTCTCTTATATTCCTAGAAAGGGTTGGAAGGAACAATCATTCTGAGGGGGAAGAGTGCTTTTTATACTAGAGGAGCTTGAGACCATCACGTGGTCTATTATTTGAATATGGTGAGCATGCCATGCACAGCCTAGTTGTGAGAATGTTCAGAGCCATCTCGGAGAACCTTCTTTTCAAGGCAACAACCTTCTGATCACTCACGTGGGGAGGAGTTGTTTGTTTACAAACAGCTTTATCTTCCAGTTCGATTGGCGGGTGCTGCAGCACTACTAACAGGCAGATGTCTCAGCGGTCCCCGCCCCACCTCAAACAACAAACAGCAGCAAAGTGGCGCTGCGGCTCCAGAAGGAAAAACCCAGAGTTTTCACAGCAGTCACGGGGAAAGGTAAAAAGTCACGGAGGGGGCAATATTTCATGAGAAATGTGATCACTGTGAAAAATACGTAGCCCTAGTTATTTCTGATAGCTGTAGTGTTAACTCCACTCTGTATTCCTGTCTGGCAGAAAAATGCTTGGCTCCTTCCCCATTCTGGGACTGCCTCAAAATACATCCTCTTGTTTCTTATCCATGGGTCCTCAGTGGCAATGGCTAAATGTCTACAAAGGTTTCACTTCTTCTTTTCCATCACTTTGTTAATTGTGGATCTTTTTGTGTCTGCATACCCATTTATGAGCATCTGGCCCAGTAATATTAGGATTGGGAAAGCAGTAATTTATGTGTTAATGTTTCTTTAGAGTCTCATAATTAACAGAGTAAATGTTCAAAGAGAGCTCCGTATTGATTTTGTTTGTTTATTCCTGCAGGAAATACTGGCCCGGAACAATCTCATAGCAGTAGAACATACAAGCCTCTATCTACACATATTAAGAACATGTCTATTGTAGATGGTATGTTCAGAATGCAAGTAAATTAATAGGGTGCTTTCATGTGCCCCTCTAAAATGTTACTCTTTTGTAAAATAACATAATTATTTGCTATATGATGTGTCTTGACAGTCTTACGGGACAGTTACTGTGCATTGTGCAACAACGGGGGGGACGGCGGGGGGGGGGCGTTTACCTGGTATTTGCAACATCAGTGTATAACTTTTGTTCTTTAAGGTTTGTGTAAGTCCTTTGTCAAGCAAAGGGCATTTATGTGCTGCTGCTAGTGCATTTATGTGCCATCAGCAGCTGCCTTTGCATTCACCCCTCAGGTTCTACCAATGTTACGTGACGGTAGTTTGGCAAAGAGGTGTGTGGGGAGAGCAGAAATGTGCGTGATTTTTACATGAATTTTGCATGTTTCCTCTTTATGGGCTTCCAGTGGAGCTTCTCCATTGCCTGGAACTTTTTCAGAATGCGGCAGTGGGACTGCTTGCTGGGTTGGGCAGCTGTGATCAGATTACGCCCAACCTGCGTTCTCTGCATGGGCTGCCTGTAGAGTGAGGGATTGAATTTAAGATTGTGCTGCTGGTTTTTTAGGGCTCTGAATGGTAAAGGCCCTGGCTGTATTCGAGACCTGCTCCTGGAGCCTTGCACTGATGGGTATCTGTGCTCAGAAACCACTTGCTGTTTGGGGATCCTGCCATCGCTTCTTAAGTCACCGGCGATTGGGCCTGTACTGTGGTGGGCGGGCCCCCGAGTGTGGAACTTGCTCCCTCTGGATGTCCGTCTCAGTTCCTCCTTCCTTACCTTTTAAAAAGCACCTGAAGACTTTT
Source organism: Sphenodon punctatus (assembly GCA_003113815.1). Taxonomy (NCBI): domain Eukaryota; kingdom Metazoa; phylum Chordata; class Lepidosauria; order Sphenodontia; family Sphenodontidae; genus Sphenodon; species Sphenodon punctatus. The sequence continues at coordinate 510,852 of QEPC01008045.1, read as the reverse complement.
TCAGGTGCTTTTAGGGTCCACTGCTAGTTCCTCTTAATATATTTTCTCCTCCTCCTTTACCTTCCCCTTTTAAGTAGTTTTTATATGGATATGTATTTTTAATGGATTTTATATTGTTTTATCTTACGTTGTGAAACGCTCTGAGTGCCATTTGATGCTGGGGTGCTGCAGAAATAAAATAATTATTTATTATGATGACGATTATTATGATTTGGCATTTATGACAGTAACTGCGGAAGTGAAAAAATGTGTGCCTGTGATTGTTCAAGAAGATATTACGTACTCATGTGGCTCAAATTTTCATTTCCATGCTTTGTAGCTTTGAGTAAAGGATATTATATGTATAATAACTCCTAGCTCAGTCGCAACAAAAGTATTTATACAGTAGAAACCCCTTAGTTAGACCTTTCTGATCCAGAGACGACTTTATTCTGTACATGGGTTCTGCCCCCTGTAGTTCTCAAAGCAGCGTGTGAATGTTACAGGGGGAACTCCTCCTATCTAGGCAAAAATCATGTTTGTTCTCCAAGATGCTCGGATAGTGGGGTTTCTGCTATATTAATATTATATGGAACTAAGGAATTAATGCCAGATATCCTGGAGTATTACTTTTACCAGCCAGTGAATGACAGTGGCACAAAGCAGTTCCCAAAATTATGAAACTCTGAAAGCCTGTTCCACTAAAAATGTTTGTTAGTTGTGATAAATGCCTGATAATATTAGAGTGTTGCTTATGTCTCATCAGTGTCCCTGCTGACATGAAAGAAGAGACTAAGGGTGTTTGCACATGTTACCTGTGATTGGGGGCGGGGGGAGCGAGAACTTCCGTGAAGGCAATCATGGCTCTGTTGTCACAGGAGTTAGCGCACGTAGGAATGCTCTTGTGGTAAAGATCAGGAAACTAACATGCATGTTACATGTTCACAAATGACTATTGTATTGTATACCATGTTTGGTGTCCTTATTCAATATTAAGAAAGGAACGTAACTGTGATATGAAAAACTGTATAAAAACCTTATAGTATACAAGGCAGAATGAAAGTTACAGTCACAGCTTAGAGAACGGAACAGGAAGCCCTTTGAACTCCCCATTCCCTTATGAGTGTTGATGAGGCAGAGAGCCGTCCATTGTGTGTATTGCATTGATTGTAATCATTAACATGGAAGCCACTTCAATGGCCAGACGCTTAGTCACATAAAAGACATCAGGATAAACTTCTGGTAAGACAATATAATTAACAGCTAGAAAGCAAGCAGACTGACATAGTAAAAAGGCTTGCTTAGGAGAGAAGAGAGAGAATCTTTTGACCAACAACTTGTGAAATGATGTACTGAAAAACATTTTGCAACTGAAGCCAAGCAAGAGTCTAACGCCCTGAGAAATGCTTGAGAAGTGTGATGTGTTTTGATGCTGATTTATCTTACCCAGGATAAAGGGCTTGGGTTTAGCCAGCTAGCAGATCTTCCAGGAGCGAGCATATATCAAATGCTCCAGAAAATACCATGGCAGTTAGAGTTACTTGGGGAAGAAATTCTGCCATCATTATAATAAATGTATATCTACCTCCTGCTAGAGGAATTTTGGATCGAGCAACTTTTTTGATATCTTTGGAATGCTTTCTAACACAACTAAAGGAGGATTTTCCCTCCATGCCCATGATTATGGTTGGAGATTTCAATGCCTGTATAGGGAACAGATGCACTTATTGCAGATGCCATGGGACTTGAGTTGGAGGATGTGTTTTTTTGCCCAGCTAGGAATTCTCGAGATATCTCGCTGTCTGCAGTAGGTCTTCAAATGTTAACATTTATGTATAAAGTAAATTGGAAAATCATAAATGGATGTTCACCTACTGATTTCTACGGCGAATTCATCTCAAAAGCTGGAACTAGTGTTATAGATTTTATGTGTTCCTGACTCATTAATGCAGCCATTTAAGAACTTTACTGTTCTTACAATTGGCTGCAGTGACCATCAATCAATTAGGGTGGAGTTTTTTCCTCATACCGACCCCCTGGAGCTGTATTAAAATCATTTAGGACTAGCGTATCTTATATATACAAGGCTCTAAAATTCAGAAATGGAGTGAAAAGATATCTTAACAAGAGCTGGGAATTCTTGGCTTCAGAAAGAATTATTGCAGTTAGGGAAGCATTTTTGGCTGATGATGAAATGCTTATGGATATTCTGGCCTTATTTAATGAAATAAGAACTATGATCAGGGGAGAGGTTTTGTCAACTTCCAAACCCACAAGTAGGAAAAAGAACTTGCAACCTTTATGTTGAGTATCTGCAGTTAAAAGCTGAGGTGAATACAGCAAAAAGGCATATTAGGGTAATTAAAACTCTGCAGAATATTAAAACATATGTAGATATAAAGTTCTTCTATAGGAAGACTGTTAGGATTAAGAAGCTAGAGTACCAGAGATATTTGTGGGGATGCCTGGGAGATGCTGTTTTACACAAAGATAGTACAAAGTTTTGGAACCTGGTCAACAACAGAGTCCTGTTTAACAACCAGGTGCATTTTCCCATTGTCCCTTCAAATCTGTGGGTTACTTAATTGATATTTTCAATAGATTTCCTGATATTCATGTAAGTGAAGGGGACCCGGATTTAGTTACACTTCCCCATGGCAACCTGTTTTGCCTTTAGAGATAATATTACTTATCTCTAAACTTTCAGCAAGAAAGGCTCCAGGAGAAGATGCCCTACCTGGGGAATTGTTTCATGAGAACTTGAACTGGTGGGTCCCTATTCTATGTAAACTGTTTGACCATATTAACTTTTTTGGTGTCCCGCCTTCGGGATGAAACACCAGTATAGTAGTTCCCATATTTAAAAAAGGGAACAGGCTTGACCCTGGTAATTATCTCCCAGGAAGCTTAATTCATATTCTTGCCAAGCTTTACACAAGATTTCTATTGGATAAATTAGAACAGTGGGCTGAGGATAGTTAATTTTTTTCTTCCAGAGGAACAAGCTGGTTTCCGAGCTGGCCATTCAACTATAAATCATTGCTTTGTGCTGTTACATCTAATTGAAAAATATGTTAATACCAGGGGAGGGAAATTGTACGCCGCTTTTGTAGATTTACGAGCTGCTTTTGATACTGTAGATAGGAATATCCTATGGGCAAAATTGAACCAAACAAATATGGATAAAAGCTTAGTATTGTTAATACAGATGTTGTATAAGAACACCTTGAAAGTTAGATTAATGCAAGCTGGACATCTGACAGAGGCTATACCAGTAGCCAACAGAGTGAAACAGGGGTTTGTGTTGGCCCCTTTCCTATTTAATTTCTTTATTAACAATTGGAATTATGTGATATGTTATACCATCCAGTCCACATTCAGGGGGAGACGACTTTCAGTACTCTTGTATGCAGATGACATGGTACTGCTTTCCACTTCTGAAATCGGCCTGCATAGACTTTTGTGGGCATAGGGTTTGTACTGCAGAAGGAGTACAACCCCTGCCTGTGGAGGCAGGCAGCCTGTGCTGGGCTTTGCTCCTCCAACTCAGGAACTAGGCAGGATCAGGTCTTTGATTGGCTGTCAGGACCTAGGGGAGGAGCAACCCCAGCCCTGCCAGCCCAGATCTGTTCCTGCCTCCACAGGAGAAACAGCAGGAAATTTTCCCCTTGGGGAAAGTCAGGTTAAATAAATAAATAAATAGAGAAAGGATTAGTGGACCAGCAGTTGCTGGTTTTGGGCCCAGAGGAGCGAGGCACTTGCCCCAGATCCCCCCCCCCCCTTCAGGGAGGGCGGCATGGGGTCATACAGAGTTGCTGAAGGCAAGCACTAGGATATCCTCGGGGAAGTGGGCACGGGGTGCAGACCGCCCCCTCAGACTAAGAAGGGGTGCTGGGACGAAGGAGCAGGCAGCTCCATCCCTAGGGCCCCGGAGTCCCCCGCGCCATCTCAGCGGTGCGCGCGGGCACCCCAGCACCAGGAACACCAGGAAGAAGCCCCAGAGCCTCCCGCCATTCCCCAACAGCCGCAGAGGACCCCAGAGGGGTGAGTCTAGGCCACAGAGGCCTAACGGAAGCCCCACCATCAACGGGGCTGGGACCCGCGGAGGAAGGCGGGCCCCCTCAAAATCAGACCGCGCGGCCTAGGAGGAGCCCGGCGGGTCCCCAGCCTGACGTGCTCAAGGCCCCCTAGCAGGGGCGGAACAGGGCTCTCGGGAATAGGCATCCCAGAGCATAGGCCCGGATGGGACCCCGGAGCAGACCCAAGAGGCGAGCCCCGACCACAGCAAGAGCCACGAGGTGGCACCAGCCCTACGCGGCACAGCCCTCGCGGGCACAGTCCACACAGACTGCCCCCTGAATGGCGTTCCCCTCGGCGCCACTCCAGGGGGCACAGCGACTCCAGGCCTCATTCTCCAGAGAAGAGGAGATTAGAAAGGGGAAGGCAGAGGAACGGCGGCTCCACTTGCAGGCCCCCCCACGCCATCTCTCCCTCCTCAGGGTCCCATCACAGCGGGCATGGAAGGGTAAGACAGCCCCACTCCCCCCCTCCGGAGTCTCGTAGCTCCCTCCCTCCAGCCGGCCAGTAGTTTTGAGACAAGGGGTGAGGAAGAGGAAGTCCCACCAGCGGTACTGCAGTAACTGGGGAGACAGCCGATTTCTAAGGGGGTAGGAGGGGTGGCACACCTGGGGGGGAACACCGTCAGCCCCCGCCCCTTCAGTCTTGGATAGGGACTCCTGGGAGGCCACCCAAGGGGGTGCATCCCCTTGGTCTCGTAGGTCCTTATCCCCAGAGCCAGAGGCAGTGAGCAGGGACGGAGCGACCACTGTCCCTCTCCCTGAGAGAGAGACTGAGGAGGGGGAACTCGTGGAGGAGCCCCAGGACCCAATGTCTAAGGCAGGGGCGCGTATCTTCCTGTGAGACTTATTCCTCAGGTTAGTGGCCAGCGTAGCAGCTAGGATCGGCCTGTCCCTCCCCGCCCCCCCCCCCACCAGCCCCCACCACGGCGAAATCAGTGGCAGGTGCCCCATTAGTGCTGCCACCAGAGGTGGATGTCTCCAAACTCCCTCTCCCTTCGCTCTACATGAAGATCCTGAAGGGAGAATGGGCAAAGCCTACGAAGGCCAAGGGAATCCATTCCGTGGCACGACGCTTCTATNTCTAAGGCAGGGGCGCGTATCTTCCTGTGAGACTTGTTCCTCAGGTTAGTGGCCAGCATAGCAAATAGGATCAGCCTATCCCTCCCCGCCCCCGCCCCCAGCCCCTACGGAGGCAAACTTAGCGGAAGATGGTGCCTTAGTGCTACCACCAGAAGAGGTGGATGTCTCCAAACTCCCTCTCCCTTCGCTCTACATGAAGATCCTGAAGGGAGAATGGGCAAAGCCTACGAAGGCCAAGGGAATCCATTCCGTGGCACGACGCTTCTATGCTCTCCCAGAGGATCAGGTGGCCTCCTTTGTCCTCCTTAAGGTGGATGCGGGAGTAACGGACCTCGTGAAGGCCTCGGTGATTCCTGCAGATGGGGAGGGGTTCCCAAAAGACCCGCTAGACAGAAAAATTGAGTCTTCGAGGGCATAACCATGGCTTGCAGGGCCTCCGCTTCTGGTTCCACCTTCACCCACGCGATGGTCCTTTGGATCAAGGACCTGGGCCCATTGGCTACCTCCCCAGAGTTGAAGGAAGGTCTGAAAAGATTGGCTTCGGCCGCTGCGTTCGTCGCTGATGCAGGACTGGATGCGGCCCAGTTCTCGGCACACTCAATGGCCAACAGCATGGCGGCATGCAGAGCGATGTGGTTACGCCCCTGGAAAGTTGACCTATGTTCCAAGATGGTACTAGCTGTTCGGAGAACTGATGGATAAAGTCATGACGGATGAACCGGAGAAGAAGGGGTTACCAGTGAACCTGGGGAAGAAGGAACCCTGAAGGAAACAGCCGTTTCGTCAGTTCTTTCAGCAACATCCTCCCCCCAGGAGGGGAGGTTTCACGTCGTTCAGAGCCAGAGGTGGCAGAGGAAACTCAATTCTCAGGGCCCCGCCGCCAGGGAAGAGCAGAAAAGCAGAACAACCCATCCTCCTGACTCCCTGGGAACAGGTCTGTTGCCATCGTTCCTAGGGGGTTTTCTACAAGCCTTTGCCTGCCAGTGGGACGGAATGATGTCCGACGGTTGCGTCAAAGAGACCATCAGGGAGGACTACGCTCTCGAACTGGAGTCGTGGCCACGAAATCTATTTAGACAAGCGCCTGTACCCAGGCTACCCGCCAAAAGAGCTTGGACCGAGGACGCCATTGATCATCTCCTGACCATAGGGGTGATAGAGGCAGTCCTCTCAACAGAGTGGTTCTCAGGTGTGTATTCCATCTTCTTCACCGTCCCGAAGAAAAACGGAGACACGAGCCATTCTGGACCTCCAGTTTGTAAACAGGCAGCTGAGACACAGAAAATTCAGAATGGAGACCCTGGCCTCAATCGCCCAAGCAATTCATCCACAGGATTTTCTAGCCTTGATAGACCTCAAGGAGGCATACTTACACGTACCCATAAGGCAGTCGCACTGGAGATTGCTGAGGTTCGCTTACGGCGACAGACGCTTCCAATACCGGGCCCTACCTTTTGGACTGGGATCCTCCCCCAGGGTGTTCACCAAACTCCTGGTGCTACTGGTGGCAGACCTAAGGAAAAGAGGAATCCAAGTGTTTGCATACCTAGACGACATCTGGATCAAAGCACCATCAAGGAACGGGTGCCGACAAGTGATAAGAGAGACGGTGACCACTCTGCACCGCCACGGCTTCCTGATAAACTGGGAAAAGCGCTTGCTGGCACCGGAGCAGCGCCTCCTACACCTCGGAGTAATCTTAGACACAGTGCAGGACAGACTCTTCCTCTCCATTGAAAGGGAGCAGAAGATTCGTCAGGAGATTTCCCGTCTCAGGGACAGCAGCTCGGCGTCAATCCTGTCGCTAGCGAGGGTGTTGGGCCTCATGGTGTCCTGTTTGGAGACGGTAGGGTGGGCCTGTTTCCACCTGTGCCCATTGCAAGCGTTCCTAATGCCATGGCAGGACCTCATAGTCTCAAAATCCAACAGGTTGATCCAGCTTACACCAGACCTCCTCTCTTCCCTGACCTGGTGGATAGCCCCCTTCAGATTCGCGCCAGGTCTCCCCATTCAGGAGCCCTCCAGGGTGAGAGTGACAACAGACGCCAGCCTGAGTAGATGCGGAGCACACTGCGAATCCCAGACGGCGCAAGGAACATAGTCAGTCGCGGGAAGAATGTCGCACATCAACCTCCTGGAGCTGAGGGCAAACTGTCTGGCACTGCAGCACTTTCGTCACCTAGTGAGGGACCGCCGTGTCCTGGTGTGCACAGACAGCACCACGGCAATGGCATTCATGAACAGGCAAGGGGGAACTTGATCTCCTCGGTTGTGGAACGAGGTGACACGTCTAATGTCTTGGGCGGAAAACAATGTTCAATCCTTAGTAGCCCTACGCATCAGGGGAGAGGACAACACTTGGGCGGACTGGCTCAGCCGAAGAATGATCGACCCAGGAAAATNCGGCACAGGCACTTTTGGGCGCCGAGTGCTACAGAGGGTACTGGCATGAGTCCGAACATTGTCCTGTGGTGGCGGGCATCCATGTTCCCTCCCGTTAGCGGGGGACATTGCTTGGGTAAAGCCCAGCATCTGTCTCTTATACACATCTAGATGTGTATAAGAGACAGGGCAGAGGGGAGGGATGCCCTTTCCACGCCCTGGCCGAGACAGCTGTTATACACATTCCCACTGACGCCCCTGATTCCCAGAGTGCTGAAGAAAATCAAGCGCGAGGGCACCCAAGTCATATTAGTGGCACCAAATTGGCCTCGCAGACCATGGTATTCGGCCATCAGGGTACTCCAGATCGATCAGGAGTTAAAGCTCCCTATGAGGGAAGATCTCCTGTTGCAGGGTCCCGTGCACCACCACAACCTCACAAGACTAAACCTCACTGCGTGGAGGCTGAGCGGGAACGGCTAGGAGCTTTTGGATACAGCGACAGAGTGCTACAGACCCTCCTGGCGGCCCAATACCCGTCCATGAGCCGCATATACAACACTACTTGGAAAGCATTCCAGGACTGGGCGGTATCACATCAAATTCCCCTTCTGGAGGCTCGAGTGCCGGAAATATTAGCCTTCCTGCAGGCTGGACTGGACAAGGGCCTATCTACCAACACACTCAGACAGCAAGTGTCGGCACTGGCAACAGTCCTAGCAATACCAGGCCACGAGACTTTAGGGGCTCATCCCCATGTCCAACGTTTCCTTAAGGCGGTCACTTCCCTGAATCCGGCAGCTAGACACAGATTCCCATCATGGAAACTCAACATCGTACTCTTCACCAGGTGTCCATGAAGGTCCTCTCCTTTAAAGTAGCTTTCCGGGTGGCAATTACATCAGCAAAGAGCGTTTTGGAATTGGCGGCCCTGTCAGCGGACCCGGAGTTGTGTCGTTTCGATAAGGACAAAGTGTCCTTCCGCTTTAGTCCAACCTTCATTCCGGAAGTGAACACGGCCTTTCATGCTAACCAGGACATAGAGCTCCCCCTCCTTCTGTCCTAATCCCAAGCATAGCAGAGAAGTGGGTTGGCATAAGTTAGATGTACGCAGGGCCCTTAAAATTTACCTTGACAGAGTCAAGGACTTTAGAATAGACTCGGCCCTCTTTGTAGCCTTCCGTCAGCAACAGAAGAGGAAGAAGGTGTCCTCTGCCACCATAGCCAGATGGCTGAGGGGGTGCATCGCCCTTGCTTACGAGTCAAAGGGTCTGTCAATTCCTGTCGGGGTGACGGCCCACTCCCTTCGCAGCGTGGCCGCTAATGCGGCCCTGTTACAGGGAGCCTCCCTGGATTAAATTTGTAGAGCTGCCTGTTGGTCATCTCTACATACCTTTTACAAGGCACTGTAGGATTAATACTTCGACCTCGGCACAGGCACTTTTGGGCGCCGAGTGCTACAGAGGGTACTGGCATGAGTCCGAACATTGTCCTGTGGTGGCGGGCATCCATGTTCCCTCC
>QEPC01008045.1:467935-501049 GCA_003113815.1 Sphenodon punctatus | reverse complement strand
AAAGGTGGCGAGGAAGAGGTGGGTTTTGAGGAGGGATTTGAAGGTGTGGAGGGAGGGGGCAAGGCGGATGTGGGCAGGGAGGGAGTTCCAGGCATGGGGGGCAGCAAGGGAGAAGGGACGAAGGAAGCTAGGGGAGACGAGGGAGAGCGATGGAGGGGACAGAGGAGGAGCGGAGAGCGCGTGCAGGAGTGTGTAAGGAAATTAGGGCTGAGAGGTTAAGCGGGAGCCAGGTTGTGAAGGGTTTTGTAAGTGAATACCAGGAGTTTGTGAAGGATGCATTTGGGAAGGGGGAGCCAGTGAAGTGAGGAGAGGAGAGGCTGCACGTGGTCGAAGTGATGGGCTGAGTGGATGACCCTAGCAGCGGAGTTTTGGATGGAGATAAGGGGGGGGGCAGGTGAGAGCGGGGGAGGCCAGCAAGGAGGAGGTTGCAGTAGTCCAGGCGAGAGATGACCATGGCGTGAACAAGGGTTTTGGCTGAGGAGACAAAAAGAAAGGGGTGAATCCGAGCAATGTTATGGAGGGCAAAGCGACAGGACTTGACAACAGAGTCAATGTAAGGTTTAAAGGAAAGGTGAGTGTCGAAGACGAAGCCCAAGCTACGGGATTGGGGAACGGGACGGATGGTGACCCCATCGTTAAGGATGGACAGGGAAGAGGGAGACACAGGGTAGGGAGGAAAGATAAGGAGTTCAGTCTTAGCCATGTTAAACTTGAGCTGACGTTGGGATATCCAGGTGGAGATCTCAGAGAAACAGTTGATGAGGCAAGCTTGGACAGAAGGGGGGAGAGAGGTGGAGAGAGAGAGGGGTGGAGAGAGAGTTATATAACTGTATAGGGTAAGACTTAGCTTAGAATTCACAGTTAGGTAGTCTTGTGTTACATTTTATGTTTATTTGATTTACTGCACTCTGAGCACAGTTTTGCATTGAATATTAATCTTGTTTATGATAATAAGCTTCTTTTAATTAAGCTGGCGTGCTTAAGTGAACTCCTAACTTTGGGATCACACATTTTGGGGAGAATCTGAGTCATCAGACTCAGATGAACCTGCTGAAGTATTTTCTGTGCTTTGGGAAATTTTGAGGCAAAGGTGACTAAGTGAGTTAAGCCCTTATGGGCTGGAACAGTTCTGCAAAGAGCTGATCCAATAGGAGCTGTAAGTGGGAATAAGAAGTCATAGCTAGTCTCTACTGAGGTAGAGAGGTCTCAGTCCTGTCACAGTGCTAGTCTGCTTTTTTCCTGTTAAAATAGGTGAAAATACCTATTGTAAGGGCTACATCTGGGAACCCAGTCATGGGGCGAGTGTTTTTACAGGAGAAAGCAGAATAGTGCATTCCTATATGTGCTCATTCCCATGACAATAGAGCCATGATTGCCCTCACTGAAGTTTCCTTCCCCGCCCAGGTAACGTATGCAAATGCCCTAATTTCATTGTTGAATCATCTTCCCAGGAAGAATTTGGTTTTGCTACGCAAAGTAAACCTGTTCATTTTATATAAAATAAACTTGCTGATTTCCATTTTAATTAAAAATGGCTAGTATCCACTACGACCCCAGTTCTGCAAGGCGATCATGCTAGAGCTGATGCTGTTGTGGACTGTGGAGGTGCTCTTTACCCTGCTCAGAGCCCTGCTAGCTCCATTTGGGAGAGGCTCCTGCAATTCCAGACACATACAGTTCTGGACATTTGATGTGTCCCCCAAGTCTCCACTATATTATCCAGAATTAAATTTCTCAAGCAGAGCAATTGGGGAGGGATGGGGGGCCCAGGTCCCATCCTTCCCCAATGTGTGTGCTTTCTTTAATACCATTCCAAATACAATCCTCTTACAAAATAGCGTAAGCCTTCAGAATGGAAACTCTGTGTTTCTCTACAAGACCTAAAACAAATGGGGCCTGATCTGATTGAGGCCTGTCAGTGGTACTGCAGTACAAATAAGAACAACATATGATCAAGTAATGAAATGAGAATATGTAAAGTGTATCTTCCTAATTCTTCCCCTTCCTTCCTTTTCCATTACTGTTTCAATATCATCATTTACCTTATCACTCAAGCCTGTAGATTGGGGGTTATTGTTGACTCTGTTTTGGCTCATATTCACACTTTATCTAAACCTTGTTGTTTCCTTCCTCTCATCGTTCAATCATCCCTTTCGTTCGGTCACTATTACCAAGTCTCTCATTCAGACTTATTATCTTGACTACTGCCAATACTACAATATTGTGGTTGTGGTTCGACTGTCGAACGCAGCCGAAAGGTCTAGCAGACCAGTAAGGTCTGACGACCCTGGTCCAACGCCAGATGGAGATCGTCAACCAAGGCCACCAATGTCGTCTCCGTACCATACCTAGGCCGAAACCCAGACTGGGAGGGATCAAGGAACTGGTGCAGTCCAGATGTTCCTGGAGCTGCCTTGCCACAGCCCGTTCAATAACCTTCCCTAAAAAGGCCTAAAAAGGGAAGGTTAGAGACCGGCTGATAACTGGCAGGAGCATCAGCGTCAACAGATGGTTTCTTGAGCAGGGGTCTAACCACAGCCTCCTTCAGGCAGTCAGGCACCCTGCCCTCCCGAAGGGAGGCACTAACCACCCCAGCCAGCAACGACCGTAATGTCTCCTGGCTAGCTCGTCTCCTTACAGGGGTGGGTCGCAGGGAGCACATGACACCAGTGCTCCGGGCTCTGTACTGGCTGCCTATAAAGCATTGGGCCAGGTTCAAGGTGCTGGTTTTAACCTTTAAAGCCCTTCACAGCCTGGCCCCTGCTTATCTGCCTCACTCCCCATGTGCCCGTGCGACCCTTGAGATAGTCCGTGGGAGCCTTTTTGGAGGTTCCCTGGGCGAGGCGAGTGGCCACCAATGTTAGATTTTTTTTGGTGGCCGCCCCTGTGCTGTGGAATTTGCTCCCGGAGGAGGCTCGGTTGGCTCCCACTCTCCTGCTGTTTCGGCGTGTATGTAAGGCCTGGCTGTTCCGTCAGGCTTTTGGCGAGGGATAGGGGTGGAGGGGTTTCCCCACATTGTATTGTGTTTTAAATTGTTTAAATTGCTTTTGTTTTTTTTAAATTATTGTAAAGAGACCCACAGATAAGGGGGGTATTAATCTCCCCGATATTCGCCTATATTACAGTGCCGCATGTCTAGGGCCCCTAAGCTACTGGTATCACCAACCCAAAAATGTGAAATGGACGGAAATAGAGCAAAAGCATGCTATCTACAATAGAGTTAAGAAATATAATAGCAGATGCAGGAACCCCAAATAAGAAGCGATGGGAAGCTCACCCATTTGCGTGGACAGCCTGGTCCAAATGTCAAGGAATAACAAAGAAATTGAGAATAGACAAATCATATTCCCCTTACTCACCAGTGGAGCTCCTGATCCTTCAGCCGCTACAACAGGCAATACACCTAAGAGAGAAAATAAAAGAGAAGGGGGTTAGTGAAAATTAAGCAGATCATGAAAGGCCAGGACATATTAAGTAAAGGGGAGATGGAAACTAAATTGGAATATAGGATTAACACTTATGAGTATCTACAACTTAAACACGCAATCACCCATAACAATAAGGGAGAGAAATACTCAAGGGAACAACAATAGAAAAAGTTTTATTTGAGCATAGCACAATTAAAGGCAGATTGGCAAAAATCTATAGAGTTTTAAAGGAAGTATGGTACAGCAAAGACCTCAGTTACATCAAAATATGGGAAAGGGATTTGAATAGAGAAATAACAAAACAGGAAGAAGCCAGGATTATAGAATATATGCACACGAGCGCATACTCAATGGAAATAAAAGAATGCCAGATTAAGTTGGTAAGCAGAGTTTATATGACCCCAATGCAATTCAAACATGTAGTTGGAAGGAAGAGAGGGGAGTGCTGGAGGGAATGTGGGGAGCAGGGGACGTACGCACACTGCTGGTAGAGCTGTATTAGAGTGCAACCTTCATGGAGGAGTGTATGGTCAAAGATGGAGGAGATCACCAAACTCACCATCCCATATAGACCAGAGATTGCACTTCTTGGACTCTTTCCCGAGTTGAAAGCGCTACAGCGACAGGTGGATTCCTGCTCGGCTTTGATGCAAGCGGCAAAGAAAGTCATCGCATTACACTGAAAGGACAAAGTGACACTGTCTGAGGGTGAATGGATGAATAAACTCTGGTATCACCTCTCCATGGAAAAGATATCCACGAATATATTAGACAGGAAAAAAGCATATACCGCAAAGTGGTTCCCCTGTGTATGCGTAATGAATAAAGAAAAATTACCTGAGGATCAACGCGCACACCTATTTGACTATTATATGTTAGAGAAAAGAGAGACATATAAGCTTCCTGAACCCCGGGGGAAGGGGGGAAATAGTTGGGTTAGTTTAGTTACATTTGTTGAAACTATTATATATCGACAATGTTATGAGATATTAGAATATAAATAAAAAACTTTATTAATAATAATAATAATAATTAATAAAAAATAAACATTATTGAATGTTGTTCGCCGCCCCGGGCTGCCTTGTGGGCAGGAGGGGCGGGATATAAATTTTAAATAAATAAATAAATATTCTTATGTCTGGAGTCCCAAACATTTACTACCTTTTTGCAGCCTGCTCAAATTACAGCTGTTAAAACTTAATTTTCTTAAGCATCAACAATCTGCCCCCTCCCTTTTTGATTCTTTCTGTTCGCTTCATATACACTACTGTATCAAATCTAAGGTTCCTGTAATTTCTTTTGAAGCTTTTACATAAAAAATGCCATACTGGGTCAGACCAGTAGCCCATCTAACTCGGTGTCCTGTCTCTGACCGTGGCCACTTAAGAGAAGCGCATAGCTGGTCATAGCGCAGCAATCCGTTTCATTCATACTGCCCACAGTGTCCGAGTTGAGGCACCATGTAGTTATATAAGAGCATTATGATATTCTCCATATATTCTTCGTATACATAATTGTGTCCCTTCTTGTTTGTATTCTCTTGTTTGGCTTTGCATTGCTCCTCTCTCCTCCAGTCTGTTAGTGTCCTTCCCCTCATCTGCTACTTGTTTCTTTCCCACTAGCATCTCTGTACATAACTTCCACCCGTGCTTGGTCTCGCCAGTCTGATTTTGCTCAGCAGGCACCAAAGTGATCTGTATTTAAGTCCCTTTTGAAATCCTGTCTTTGCCAGGCTGCTTAAGTTGTAGCAAATCTTGTGACTAACTTGCATATCCACTATTCTGTTCCTCTTGCCCTTTTTTAAGTTAGCGGGCTCTTTTATTCTCTGGCTTTGTCTTTTGCAAGTATCCCACTTGTACTGCCAAATGAAAAATAAGTTAATGCTAATCATTTTCTTTGCTTTTATTTTAGCCTTTAAATCATCAAGACAACAGCCTTCCCGGAATGTATCTACCAAGAATTACTCAGAGGTGAGAAACAATTTTATGTTTTAGTGGTTCTACTATTTCTGCTTTGTGTTGTAGTTCCTCCCCCTTCTTTTTTATAAAAGGCCAAAAGTTTCAAATCTTAGTGCTTTCCTAAATCCATATTTTACATAGATTAATTACCTTATTTTTAAGTGTCTAGGCTTTAAAGCTTTGGCTGAAATATTTTAATAAATTAGGAGTAATTTTTATTTTTAATAGTTTAACTTTATTCTGCGATAGTATCTTCAAATCCATACAAGCTGTGTCTAATATGTGGTGGACCTACATACATAGTTAGATTAAACTACTTTTTACAGTCCAGAATAATTAGCATAACCTTTGGAGGAAAAGCCATTTTTACTGCAAAAATGCACATCATTCCTTTCCCCTTTTTCACACTTCAAGCTTGGGAGGAGAAATGCCAAGATCCTTGGACTCACTCACAAAACAGTGTAAAACACCCTCTCCTGCCCCCCCCCTTCCGTAGACGTGCCATGTGTTCCATAATCTGTAGCAGTTGTATGAATCCATTGCTGATTTCTCCAACATATCACTGCCCCTTACCTACCGTACTTTGCTGTGGTATTCCCATAATCCAAAAAGCATCGAAGAATAAATACCCTTGTAATATCCCTGCATGCGATGTTCCAGAAGCAGCTTGGGAGGTGGAGGGGAGAGTCCTTTCTCCAGTACTTGCTAACGGCACCTCTATGGCCTCTTGGAGGTAGGAAGTGATAAACAGGAACAGCGTCTCACGGACTCAGGCTTGTTCGGAGATAAACCAGTGAGGCAACACTATTGCTTTTTGATAGTCAGGGCCTTGGAAGCAAAGCCTTTGCATTGGGTAGCAGAGGACACAGGAAGTGGTACAGGTCTTGCACAATGCTCAGGGTATAGTTTGTGCCATTAATATAGAACATTCTTTTCTTACCATAGTGCTGTGGCCAGAATGTCTGGGAGCAAAGACTCCCTCCTCGGTTCCATGCTACTTCCATAACATTACATGCAGGGAAATCACAAGGGCACTCCTCAATCCCCTTTGCATGTCAGAAAATACTACAGGGAAGTAAGGTTTGGGAGGGAGCAGTAAAATGCTGAGGAACCGGCATTTGTGTGAATGCATTGTGTCTGGACAAGACATACACAGATTAAGGGAACATATGGTGGACTTTCACTTCTCTTGGAAGGATGGAGAATATGGTTGGAAAGTTGGCAAGGCTTTCCCCATTGCCTTTGTTCTTCTGAACATAAAGTAGAAAGGGCATTGGATGCCATGGTAGGCAGCATAGCTGAATGTAACTACTAATAATCATTATTTTTATAGTTTGCCCTCCCCCCAACTTATTCTCTCCTCTACTTCATTATACTCTCTAGTAACTCTGAAAATGGCATTGTTTTTAAGTCCTGTATTGAGTAACAACATAGAACTCATTGACCTCAAGATCTAATTTGTTTTCAAGACACAAAGATATGTGTTCTAATGGTCAATTCTGCATAATTACCCATAGATCTGAAAACCAGCGATGCTCTTATCGCTAATACAGAGTCTGTAATTTGGAAATTAATTGGATCTGTTGCTGTATGGCTGCAGACTTAGTGGATTTATCAGTATGAGGGGCGGAGGGGCAGAAAGAGAGGTGTTTGTTTTTATAAGTGGAGAAGTCAAAGTGAAGAGGAATTGGGCTTTGGGCAAAGTTGTATAGGAAATCCATAGGACAGCAGTTGTAGGAAATCCATAGGACAGAAGCAGAGAGTAAGTTTCTCAGACAACTCAGATGAGCCGCCTCGAGCTGTTTTCAAGAGGGGTGGGATATAAATTAACATAATAAATATAAATAAAAATAAAATGATGATACATGAGCCTGGGAAGAATCCAGTTTTCCTCCCATAATAATGCTTCTGTATTGCTATCGGGAGTGAATGGTAATAAGCTGTTTGTACTTCTGGATGGAAATTAAGCAGATGCAACTATGAAAAAGGTCTGTCCAGTAAGAATGTATTGTGGTAGAAAAACAACTTTATTTTAATCCCACAAATCTTGCCACTTATCTTTCTCCATGCCTTCTAGAAGATTTTAAAGGACTAGTTTACCATCTACAGCTGGCAGTGGACATTCTTCGACTGCTATTTGCAGCAATATCATACTGAATATTTATTTATTTAATCACATTTATACCCCGCCCCTCCTGAAACAGCTCGGGGTGGCAAATATGGACAGACTTCACTCGTTACTAATTTAACTGGTCTTGTGTCCCTTGCTGAATCCCCTGCTGCCACCACCTTGAGATCTATTTATGAGAAGCTGCTACCGTATTTCCAAAGTACAAGAAATGTAGCGAAGTGAAGGAGGGGGCATGTACAGGGACCCTCAATAATCCAGACCTATTGATTCTATTTTGTTACTGTTTTTTTCAGGTCATTGAAGATGATGACTCTGACGTGGAAGAAGTTTCTTTTACTCCCTCTTCCAAAGTGAATCAAAGGTTAGTACCATTATTTAACAAGAGCCTAAGAGCCTGCTGAAAATCTGTTAGTAGCAGTGGAGAACTGCTATAAATAACAAGTGCATATGGCCAGACCCTATCATAAATGCCTTCCGAAGCAGGCCCTGATTAGTACACCAGTCGGGCAATGTGTGTTCTGAAGTTAATTGGCTCTTGCTGGCTAGGGTTCTTTCTAAAACCAAGCAAGCAGCTCAGAATCAGCCCATCAGGGAAAGCTCCAAGAAGTGGGAGCTGGCTGTCCAGAGAGCATGTGAGGAGCCTAGAGACTGGGAAGAACTTACCTCCTAGTGATTGGAGTAGGAGCTCAGGAAGGGACCCAGGAGAAAGGGGCCATCTCTCGTAAAGCACAGGGGCGGCTGGAGGGTTTGGAGGCTGGTGGGGCAGTTGGTAGCATGAACCTGCCGCTGGCGGCAAAGCTACCGGTGGGCCTAGGGGCAGAGCCAGGGCAACAGTAGGCAGACCACGACAACGGTAGGCCAGTGGCATTGCATAACCCAGCAGCAAGGAGTTCCCAGGGTTAACATTGGATGGACATTACATTAGTTAACGCTGGGAACGCTGCTGTGTGAAGCAGTACCACTGGGAGATAGAGGACCCTCTTACTAGGGTCCCGTCCACTCTCCCTTTCCCACTGGGTCCAAACTAACCATAGTAGGTTAGTTTGGTGCTGCTAAACGCGAGGTTGGTGGCGAATACGGCAACAACAGTCCAGGAGGTGATCCTGGTCTGTGTTGCTGATCTCAGTGTATCATGAAACCTGGCTGGACAACGAATTGGGGCCGGTCTCGAACTGGGTGTTCCGTGCAGCACCAGCCGTGGCTGGAGGGGCGGGGCGGTGTAGCTATGATTTTTAAGGAAGGGTGGTCTGTGAGGAGGTATCCAGTGCGGCCCATGGTTGGCATTGAAGGCCTCCATCTTGTGTTTGATTTGGCAGGGGACAGTTGGGGAGTGTTGCTGGTATACCGTGCACCCACCAGTACAGCAGCCTCCCTGCATGCTCTGGCAGAGGCTGTGTTGGAGGTGGTATTGCGGTCCTCCAGAGCGATAGTTCTGGGGGACTTCAACATGCACGCCGATACAGTGCTCAGGGGAGCCGAGCATGAGTTCATGGCCGCCATGGCAACCATGGGCCTGTCCCAGAGGGTCATCGGCCTGACACATCTTGGAGGACATACCTTGGACCTCATGTTTTTCACTGGCCTTGAGGCAGGTGATCCGTTAATGGGGGAGATATCAACTGTGCCCTTGTCATGGACGGATCATTACCTCCTACAGACTTCCCTTCTAGCAAATGTCGGCCCCCAGCAGGGTGTGGAACCTATTAGGATGGTCCGCCCCCAGAGGCTGATGGACCCAGTGTGGTTCCTAGGCACTCTGGGGGAGTTACCCTCTGACCTAGATGACCATCTCATCGATGACCTTGTCAAGCTATGGAATATCTTGCTGACGGGGGCCATTGATCGCATGGCTAGCAGGCGTCCATTGCCCAGAAGATGGGCCCGCAGGCCTCCTTGGTTCTCCGAGGAGCTGAGGGCCCTGAAACAAGAAGGGCGTTGGAGCGACAGTGGCGTCAATCTCGAAGTGATGCCGACAGATTTATTTATTTATTTTATTTATTTTAAGCATTTTTGAGTTGCCCCCCATGCCTACGGCATCTCGGGGCGACGTACAATTCCATAAAAATATCATAAAAACATTTTAAAAAAAGACACAATAATTTAAAGCTAAAACAGGGTTGGGAAACAAAATGAATAAAAATAGAAATAAAAAAGGTAGGGGAAAGCCAAAACCCTAACCCCCCTCCCCCTCCCCAAGGCCTGGGCTAACAGCCAGGTTTTACAAACACGCTGGAATGTCAAAAGGCTTGGAGCCAGGTGAGCTTCGTCCTGGCGGGAATTCAAAAGACGTGGCCCGGCCACCGAGAACGCCCTCTCCATTGTGGCCCCCTGCTTAACACGGGGCGTCTCCAAGAAGGCACCCCTGGCAGACCGAAGGAGGTGCTCTGAGGCGTGGAGGGTGAGGCGGTCCCTGAGGTAGGAGGGGCCCAGACCGTGAAGGGCCTTATAGATCAACACCAATACCTTGAACTTAGCTTGGCATGCTATTGGCAGCCAGTGCAGAGTCCGGAGCACAGGTGTTGTATGCTCCCGATGACCCGACCCCATCAGGAGCTGGGCTACCGCATTCTGCACTAGCTGCAGCCTCCGGACCTGGAACAAGGGCAGCCCCACGTAGAGCACATTACAGTATTCCAGCCTCGAAGTGATGAAGGCATGGATGAGGGAGGCCAGGTCCGGCCCGGAGTCATATGGACGCAGCCTCTGCACTAGACACAACTGGCGGAAGGCGGCCTTCGCCACCCCCTCCACCTGGAAATCCAGGTGGATAGCAGAGTCCAACACCACCCCCAGACTCTGAACCTGCTGAACTATCGGAGGGCGAACCCCCCCCAATCAGGGGGGCCGACACCTCCCTCGCCCTCCCCACCACCATCACGTCTGTCTTATTGAGGTTGAGCTTCAGTCTGCTCTGCCACATCCAATCCGCCACGACCTCCAGACACTGGGATAGCAATGAGACAGCAGGGTCTGGGTCAGCTGAAAAAGAGAGGTACAGCTGAGTATCATCAGCATATTGGTGACATCGCACCCCGAACCCTCTCACGACCTCCCCCAAAGGCTGCATATATACATTAAAACAAAGGAGACCGAATAGAACCCTGTGGAACGCAGGACAAGATTGCGACATAGAGCTAGTTTACGAGCCTATGCCGTGGCTATGCAAACAGCAAAGAGGGAGTTCTTTGCTGTCCTCATAGCATCTGCAAAATCCCGTCCGGCAGAGCTGTTCCGGGTTATATGGGGGTTGGTCAGTCCAGCCTCCCTCAACCCGGGGGTTGAGTCATCTCCTGCCCACTGTGACCTTTTTGCAGAAAAAATCGCTCGTATTCACCAAGACCTCGATGCCGCACTTATAGCAGTGGAGGAGGTAGAAGCCCCAGCTTGTCCAATTTTTATGGGATCACTTTCAGTCAGTGACACCGACTGACGCGGTGGAGGTGCTGGGATTTGTTTGAGCCACCTCTTGTGAATTAGATCTGTGCCCGTCCTGGCTGGTTAAGAGCTGCCGGGAGACAATGGGGCCGTTGCTGGCTGGGGTGGTCAGTGTCTCCCTGCGGGAGGGCAGAGTGCCGAGCTGTCTCAAAGAGGCGGTGGTGCAGCCTCTGCTCAAGAAACCATCGCTTGACGCTGACTCCCCTGCCAGCTATCGGCCTGTCTCTAACCTTCCCTTTTTACGGAAGGTTATTGAACGGGTGGTGGCTCAGCAGCTCCAGGGACCTCTTGACTGTGTCTGTTACCTTGATCCCTCGCGGTCTGGTTTTCGTCCAGGGCATGGCACTGAGACAGCACTTGTGGCCTTGGTGGATGACCTTCGCCGAGAAAAGGACCGGGGTCGATCGACCCTGTTGGTCCTTTTAGATCTTTCGGCAGCATTTGATACTGTTGACCACGAGATGTTGGTGACACGCCTGCGGGACAGTGTGGGGGTGGGCGGGATTGTTCTTGAATGGTTCCGCTCATTCCTGACAGGAAGAACTCAGCAGGTGGTGTTTGGTGATTCTTTTTCATCACACCGAGACCTCCTGTGTGGGGCACCCCAGGGTTTGGTTTTGTCCCCTCTCCTGTTCAACGTGTATACAGCCACTCGGCGAGGTGATCAGAGGGTTTGGGGTGAGGTGTCCTCAGTATGCGGATGACACCCAACTGTATCTCTCATTTTCGACCGACCCAGGCCCAGCTGTCTCGGTGCTTACCCAGTGTCTGGCAGCTGTGGGGGATTGGATGAGGGCTGCGACTGAATCCTGACAAGATGGAGGTGATGTTAGTGGGTAGGTCGGTGCAGTTGACGGCTCCATCGATTGATGGAGTGTGCCCTCTGCTGACGTCCCAGGTGCAGAACCTGGGGGTGCTTCTCGATGCGCAGCTCCGCCTGGATCTCCAGGTGGAGGCTGTGGCGAGGAGTGCCTTCCGCGCTGGTTTTGGTTCCGGACCTGGCCACGATCATCCATGCTTTTATTACCTCTCGGTTAGGCTACTGTGATGCGCTCTATGTGGGGCTACCTATGGTGACGGCTCGGAAGCTGCAGCTGGTGCAGAATGCGGCGGCCCAGCTCCTGGTGGGGCTGGGTCGCCGGGAGCACATTACACCAGTGCTCCGATCTCGGCACTGGCTGCCAATAGTCTTCCAGGCCCAATTCAAAGTGTTGGTTTAACCTATAAAGCCTTACATGGCCTGGGCCCTGCTTACGTGCGAAATCGCCTCACTCCCTGGGTTCTGGATCGGCCCCTGCAGTTGTCCGGGGGCGCCGTGTTAGAGGTTTCCTGGGGGGCTACACAGAGCAGGGCGTTCTTGGTGGCTGCGCCTTTGGAATTCCCTCCCGGTGGGGGCTCATCTGGCCTCTGACCTCCCGACGTTCCATAAGAGCTGTAAGACCTGGCTGTTCCGCCAGGCATTTGGCGAGGGAGAGGGGTAAAGGATGGGTGGGGAGGGTGGGGGTCGGGTTTTTCCCCTGTTGTGTTTTAATGTTTTAAATTTTTTAAAATATTTATAGTATATTTGTATTTATATTTTATATTATTGTTGTTCACCGCTCTGAGCGGGATAGAAATGCATTAAATTAAAAAAAATAGATCACATTGCCATTGCCTACCTTTATCCTGAACCCTCGAATCCTTGATTTTCATGGCATCCCTCGCCACCTGTAGTCTTCTGAAGGCGTAGGCTCTGGGACAAGCCTTCCTTCTGGCTCGGAGAACTGGGAGGACTGAGTTACCTCCCTGTCCTGCAACAAGCTGAATCAGAAGAGAATGAAAGAGAAGGGAAGGACAGGACAGAGGAGAAATAGGGGGGAAAGGGTTTGGTTTTGGTGCGTGAGAAGAGGAAGGGGGAAGAAATGGGTCCTTGTTGTCTGCAGCCTTCTCTTCTGCCCTGCTCCTACCTACTTTCTCCTTTGTTCACAAGGAGAGCAGTTGCAGTCCTGTATTGCGAGCAAATCAGACCCATCCAGACCCGCGTCCCTAGTAGCTACGCCGTATACCCGGCAGCCAAGTGCACGTCCAAGCAAACAGGCCTCTTTTAAAAAGTTTGGCCTATTTCAAGCACACCTGGCCCATCCAGACCAGCATCCCTAGTAGCTACACCTTAACCCCAGGATCCAAATGCCTGTGCAAGCAAACAGGCCTTTTAAAAAATGTTTGGCCAGTTTCAGGACTGCATTGCCACCAAACCAGGCCCATCCAGATCAGCATTCCTAGTAAGTACACCGTATCCCCAGCAGCAAAATGCCCATCCAAGCAAACAGGCCTTCTTTTCAAAGTTTGCCAGTTTCAGCACTGCAGTGCTACCAAACCAGGCCCATCCAGACCAGCATCCCTAGTAGCTACACCGTATCCCCAGCAGCCAAATGCCCATCCAAACAAACAGACCTTTTTAAAAGTTTGGCCAGTTTCAGGGCTGCATTGCCACCAAACACGTGGGGCTGAATAAACCTTATTTAAACAATTCATTTCTGTTTCTCAACAAAGAAAGATGCTCAAAAGCTCACAGTCACAAGCAGAGAGACAAGAAACTACTTTCCAGCAGGAAGCAGCAGTGAAACAGCAAAGGAACCATTTTAAACAAGAGTAGCCATGACCAGTGGACCCACACATTTACAAAACGGCCTCTCTACTCATGCTTGGGAGGAGAAGGAAAGCAGCAATGTATCATGCAATCACAGAGCAAGCAAAACAAACCAGATCTTATCATCTTAAGCAATTGACCCAGCAGTATTACGTGAAGTCCTTAGCACTGCACATCACAAAAACAGCAGCATGGAGTTCCATTTGTCCCCCAAAATGTTCTGTTGCAATGTAAAAGGTGTCTGAGCTGCTACAATGAACATTCCTGCAAGGACTAGTAATTAGTGAACCAACATGTGGCATGACCTTCTCACAGACAAGCCTGCAACATCCTATGAAACTTCAAAGGGCAGGCTAGGGCTATTTTCAAATGCAGAGAATATTCCAGCAAAGATTGGAAACCTTTTCCATCAAAGCCCCTAGGTCCCCACCACCCAACACAGAGAAAGCACACAGTTTAGGCTGAAAAATAGCAAAGAAAGGGAACATCACTGACTTAAACGAACCATTTTGTGGAGGCTCCACAAAATGGCTACTGCCTTTTTTGCACATGCTTGGTGCTTGGGAGAGGAGGGAAACCAGCAGTACATCACTGGCAACATGCATTGCAAGCACAGATCATAGCCAAGCTAGAGGCCAAATATTGAGCTGCTGACCTCAGAACATCAACCAACCCTCTTTAATGAGCCAGAGATGCTATAGATTAATTAGGAAAATGCAATAGTGGCTTCCAAGTGAGAAAAAACTCCTAAGATCACACTAGTAGTAGAGTATCTGCAATAGCCTTTACTTTATTAAAGGTTATTTCAGGGATACTACTATTAGTGTGAACTTAGGATATTATTAGCACTTAGAAAACAATATTGCATTTTCCTAATGGAAATGACTGAAAAAGCTACTTCTGCTACTACTAGTAGTAGCAAAAGTAATTGTATTTTTTAAGTCTATTCCTTCAAGTTAGAGCACACTACACAGCAGCAAGTTCAAGTTGACTGAATTAAAATAGAATTAATGTCTTGAGGCAGCTGGCAGCACAATCATATTTATTTATTTAACTTTTATCCTGCACCCTCCTGCTCATAGATCAGCTCAAGGTGACAAAATACATGCAATCAACAATTCATAATTAAAACATACTCAGTGACAATTTAAAATTTAATTTAAAATATCCTAAAAATATACTAAAAGGGCAGAGCCAATCTGTGTGTATCCATATGTGATATCATTCCATAATAATAATAATTTATTATAAACTCCCTCCTCCTGGGTCCTCCCCTCCTCCTCCCAAGACAAGACAAGTTCCCCTAAAAAAGCCAAGGCCAAACCCCAGATGGGTCCCAAATGTACTCACCCCAGAGCAGGCTGAGCTTGGCAGCGTCACCTCCCCACTGTTGGAAGAGAACAGGATGCTGGGCTTGATGATGGACCTTGGTCTGACTCAGTATGGCACTACCCAACTTCCTTGATGATGATGATGATTATTAATAAATATTTATTTTTTATATTATCTATCTATCCATCTATCCATCCATCCAAGACAAGTGATCTCTGCAAAATAGAAAGTTTCAGTCTGACCACCAGCAGCTGACCAACCGCAATTCTCTCTCTCTCAACATCTGAAAGATAAAATGACGCCTGTGAGAGTCACCTTTATATATGCACTGCCCCCACCCTTACCACGTGAGAGACAAAGCCCACGCCAACGAGTGAAAGACACTGCTGCTGGTTAAAACAAACCAAAAAAACTCCACACAAAGCACTCCCCCTCCCTCCTGTAGTTCCTGTACTCCCAGCCAGTAGCGCGCGCACACATCACAACACAGTCACGCACACACATCCATTGCTCCCCCTGCCCCTCCCCACAGAACGCCGAGGGCTCCTGCCCTGTTAACATTATAAATGCTGCCGATTCCCTTTCCATAGACCTCAATGAAATAGTGCCCCAAGTGATCCTGGCAATGCATTGCTGTTTGCGAACACACGCAGCGGACTGCATTCCCAGCAGCCCAAAGCGCATTCTGCAAACCTTTGACCCTTACAGGTCTCCTTCTGAGTGGCTCTGGTTCTGGCTCTTCCCTCCCAGGCTCCCCCACACAAGTCCTGACCTGCAATGTGACCCCCCTCCCCGCTGCCTGCAAGTGACCAAAGCGGTGCTATTAATAGTTGCGCATGCGCAGAGCCCAGGAACGAGCTGGCGCATGCGCAGTCCTCTAGCATGCAAATGGGAAGTTCAGAGCACCAGAGCGGCTTGAAACAGCCGCGCCGGCCTCTGAATGCGTGGCAGGCCAGCAGCACCTCCAAGGTACTGTGTGTGGGGGGTGTGGGGGCCAGGAGGGGCATTATCCCTCGTGCCCTAGGCGTAGCACCGCGCCTGGTAAAGCGTTTGGTGGCACATCACATAGAACCCAATAAATGCACAAGGAAAAAGGTGCAAGGCCTTCTTCCAGAAATAGTAGGGAGTTGATCCTGATTCTGGAACGATGCACGGAGGTCCCATGCCCATTTAAAGTGTGAACATATGAATTCTAAAAACCAATTAAAATCTCTAAAAACATAGGGAGGGAAAGGCTTCTGCTGTGGCATGTGAGAATTTCATAGAGGAGCAACCGAGATTGGCCACTGTTGGGGACAGATGCTGGGCTCAATGGATTGTTGGTCTGACCAAATCTGGCACTGCTTATGTCCTTATGATCCTGACAGTTCCATTTTATGTAAAACACAGCTGAAGGTTCTGAAAGGAACAACATATAATTACCATCTTTAAGATGAATTACTGGCCAGATTTTGCAAAAGTATTGGGTACCCTCTATCTTCTAGTAGCTTAAATAAAGGATTGGCTTTTCAAATGCTCACCATCCAGCCATTCCTGTTCTTGCAAAAGCAATACTTTCACAAATAGCGAATTAATTTTTGAGAGTAGTGTATGTACACTGTTGGGAAACTGGGAACAACTTGACTTGACCAATTAATGGGACCTACAACTGATATTTCTGATCAAAATTAACACACATGTACCTGTTAGCTAGAATGTCTGGTTCTGTTACAGTGCTTTTTGATAAGTCTGTGTTTCCTATTTGTAAACTCAGGTTGCCAAGTTCATCAGCATCTAGCAAAAGGAGCTCACAAATTCAAACAGCAAGAGGGGTTGACTTTGAATCAGATGAGGTAAAATATTGGCTTTTCCTAAGAACGTCTTAACGTTTGTCCCAGTAAAGCTGTCCCCTGTATTAAAATTGAATGTAGGAATGTCTATCTGTTTTTCTCCTCCCCTTTAAAAAGCACCTGAAGATTTTAATTTTTATTCTCCAGGTGCTTCTAGGATTCACTGCTGATTTCCCTTAATGTGTTTTTCTTCCCTCTTTCCCTTTCCCTTTTTAAATTGTTTTTTAAATGGATTTATATTTTAAATTGATTTTGTTTTGTTTTTATTTAAATTGATTTTGTTTTGCTTTATAGCACTCCAAGCAAAATGTGTGGTGGGGAGGGAATAAAATTATTGTTGTTATACCAGAACAGACCCATGGCCCTTTAGTCCACTGTCCTATCTCCAGCAGTATATATTAGAAAAAAGTACAAGAAACTTGTAATTACTTATTTACATCTCTCTCCTGCCCGTCTGCATTAAGGGTTGGGGCCCTTCTGCGTTAAGGGTTGGGGTGGGTAATAGGTGGATAGAGGTTAATTTGTTTGCACATGCACGCATGGGAAGTATAATCTGCAAGCTATTTAGCACCAGTGCAAGTCCTCTTCCCCTTCATGTGGCTAGTGCCAGTTCCAGACAGCTGGAGGACCCTGCAGACGGTCTAATATCAAATCCTAAATTGCACTGATTAGAAATTGCCTTTAACCCCTGAAGAACGAGGCTTGTACAAATGCCTAATCCCTTTCTACAAAACTAATTGTTGCAGTTCACACTAAAGGGTTAAGAAAAGAAAACCGACTGTTGCATTTTCTAATTCTCATCCACTATATAAATCTTTCTGGGTTTACAGACATGCAGGCAAGTGTTTTAATAACCACCAAGAACACCTCATTACCAAGACAATAATAGTGTAGTTCTGGGATGTCCATGTCCTGTATGGAAATAGAGTGCATCCAATTTTGTGAACATACGCCTGGAATTAAAATTGATCCTGATCTTAGAAGATCTAGTCAAATCAAATCAAAACTAGCCAAATTATTACTCTGTTATAATTTAGATGTGTTTATAGTTAATAATCTCCATGATATTTGAAAAGAAAAATGACCAGTATTCAGAAATTAACAGATCTGGTCCTTTTGGAAAATATAGTTGTAGCTGGGCGATCCTCCAGGGGTGTGCATGCGTGCGTAATTGCCTGTTTCTGACCAGTATACAAAATGTCCCAGTCCACAATCCCTTACACAGGGTTTTGTCCAAATAAGTTCTCAGTCCCTTTGGTAGGGGTTTGGTCCTGGGATAAGTAGCCTGAAATCTCACCTGCCAGTATCCAATATAGCTAAGACTGGTTTAGGTTGCCACACCTTAATGGGGAAAGGGTCCAAGAGCCTTGCTGAAGATCTGGCCTACAATCTCCTCATACAGCCAGCCTACACCACCACAGGTGTTGTTTATACAGTTCACCATAAGGTGCTCCTGGGCGTATAAAAGGAAAGCTCCCACCTTGCGGTTCCCATGACATTTGGTTCCTCCTGAAAGGAAAAGATTCTTGCTTAGAAGTCCAGTCTTCCCCTGGTTACGTGTGGCCAAAGCTCCCACAGCCCAGCCATTGCTAGGATAGTTCCCCAAGTTTGAGGAGAGCTGTCTCCTACTTCTTCACGCCACGGCCCCCTGGACTCAACTAAGCTTTGGGTTTTTATGTCCCACAAGCCTTTGATATTCCGTTGTCTAGTTTGACTGGCAGGCATGATCCTTTAACTGGCTGGAAGCCTGCATTTCTACAGCAGCATCCCTTAGTGTGATCCTCTAACGTACGAGCACCACGTGTTGGTGCGAACGTGCCCTATTACAGTAGTGTTGGGACATAGTGTCATGTAAGGTTTTTCAAGTAACCAAACCTGGTGACTTGCTTTGGTGTTTAGCTCATTCATCTGTTAATTCAACTTTACTTGATAACACGTAGACGACTCTTAAAAATACATTTCTGAAATTGAATTGCAGGATGAATTTGACCCGTTCAAGAGTGCTGCTACTTCAAGAAGAAACCAAAGATGATTATGGGTTCATTATATAAATATTTGCTGCAAAATTTCCAAGTCTTATAAAGGAATTGAAAACACATATGCAATGTTTGATAGAGCATTTTACTATTAAAATATGTATCGAAAACACGTATGCAATGTTTGATAGAGCATTTTACTATTAAAATATGTTTTGCCTTGATGTTTCACTTTCTTTGTGAAATATTAGCTCTCTGGTACTTGTATAAGCTTGTATTACTCTGGTACTGTATAAGCAATATTGAAGAATGTCTGGTTACTACATGTAAATACCAATGTCTAATAGTAAAATTTACTTTTGAAAAAAATTCCCAGAATATTTGGAAACTCTTTTAACCTTTATAAAATATAATTTTTTATCTCTGGGGCTCTACATTTTTGCTGCTATAAAATTTCACTAATGCAGCATGTGGGAATGGATATGGGTTGTGTTTTGAAGGTTTAATTAGGGGTAGGACACCAGGGAAAATACCGGATGTACCGGTATCTGATCTCCCTGGTACTGGATTTACCAGTATGCCGGTACAGGTAAATATCGGATTTATCGGATTAAGCCGACACACCCAAATACCAGCAATATCGGATCTCAGGAGAACCGGAATTCCCACCCCTATGGTATCCAAAATTGTCCCACAGATGTAACTTTCAGTATTGGAAATTGGACACCAGGTACAGGAGGTTATTTCATTCTGTTACCTTGGTCTCAACTTCCATAAGTCAGGTACTTGGCGGATGCATTTAAAAAGAGCCCTTGTGGCTGCAAAAGCCCCGCTGCAGGCGATTCTGGGCTTATTTTTCCAGCAAGGGAGGAATGCCATGCATCTTGCTCTGAGGGTTTTGAACAGCAAGATGAGGGCCCAGTTGCTCTATGGGGCAGAGCTGTGGGCCCTCCCATTTGCGCAGGAACTGAATGCCGTCCAGACTAAGTTCCTGGTCAAATTATTGGGTAGTCCCAAATCTTTCCCGCATGCGGCGTTCAGATTGGAACTTGGTCAGGAATGGCAAAATTCTGGTGCAAACTTTTTTTAGGGCAGGGATCAGATCTCATGAAGGAGGTAGCCGGAGATAGCTTTGTCAGTCCATGGCAAGCATCATGGGAGATGTATTTGGCAAAGATCGGGATCTCCACAGACTATTTGTCCCATAAGCCACCAGGTACGGTTAGGAGGGAGATCCTCATCAGATTAAGGGACATACATAGGCAGGGGGAGGTAGGGATTATAAATGCCTCCCGACATCTAGGGGACTATGCAGACTGGGTACCAGAACAGGGCTGCATGGCTAGCTACCTCCGGACCGCCATCCCTCTTAGGGCCAAGCATCTTTTGTTTCGGGCCCGTGTAGATGCTCTCCCTTCGCAAGTCTTGGAGGGACGATTTCGGGGTGTGCCCTTTGCCGAGCTTTTGTGCCCATTTGAACAGACTACGGCTGAGACTGTGGGGCACATGATTTTGAGTTGCCATCTTTATGACAGGGCTAGGACTAAATTTCTGGCCTGGCTTTTGGACAAGTATCCAGGTCACTCGGAGGTATTTATACTGAGTGCCCTTCTAAATAATTCCAAGACCCAGGTAATTGAGGCCATTGCAGAATTTCTGACTCTGATGGTTAAGGACAGGGAGAATTTTTTGGATTTTAAGGCCCTATGCTAGAGAAAGTATACAGGTTATAGAGAGGTGTCTCTCGCTGGTGCGCTCTAGAGAATCGAGGGTTCTGTTTTATCTTCAGATATCCTATGCATATTTGCTGGATTATATGTTTAAATTGTAGACGCAGATGTAGGTCCTTCTATCTTGTTTGTCTGTATGTTGTTGGATACATGCAATGGTTTAAAACCACGCAATAAATTGTACTACTACTACAGTATTGGAAATTAGACTATAGCCAAATTTTTAAATTACTGCAAGAACATTCTGCTATTACTTAGTTATAATGGCTTCTAGGATACATCAAAGGTTTTAGTTTGTAGTCTGTCTAACTTATCACTTAAAAGACTTTTAGATCTCTGAATTTTGTGTGAGGTAAAATTCTCAGAAGAATCAGTTTGAGTTTGTTACAGGAAGGATAGAGGATTTAGCCAGTAATGTGTAAGATGTCATCACCTGTATTTTTCTCTAGCTGACACTTTTCATTTACCACTTCTCCCCCCACCCTTTCATTTAGAGCATCTCCCATTGAAAGTGCATCTTAGTTTTCAGTGGCATTTGAGTAATTTAATTTCCAAAGTAACTACCTTGAAATAGAACAACATGATCACAGTAGGAGTTGCAGTCAGTTGAAGAATTACAGTACAAATGACAAAGTCACAGAATATCAACAGTAACTGCATGGCGATGCCTGATATACCACTACCACACCACACTGTCGGCAAAGAGTGAAGTGGAGGTAGTCTGGTCCCCCATTTGGTGAATATTGGTGAATGGTGATCATATTAGGACGAACCCTATCCAATTTTAATAGTGAAAGAGATCTTTTGTATAGGCATTCCTAACCATATTGTAGGATTTAATAGAGAATTTACAGGCTACATAGTGCTAGATCACAGTTAAGTAATATGATTTCATTTCCTAAAAAATAGTGTGTGGTTGCTGTGTTTATCTCCTTCTCTGTCACTTGGGACAGAGGGTGATTTCAGACGTTACGTTTTTGGCATTCACCACAGTCAACCTCAGTCAGACGCGGGGTGTGTGTGAAATAGCCGTGCACTCCTGTTGGCCTGCATCCAGATGTTCACCACAGTCAAACGCGGGCCGGGGTGAAGCTAAACATGCTTCGTGAGGTCGGGGCGGGAAGAGGTCCAGAAGTGTGGTGAATGGTCACCATGGCAGGGGTGAATGAAAAGTAACTTTTGAACGGAAAACCCTGCCCGCGGTGAATGGAAATGACCATGGGCCGTGGTGACGGCACGCAGCATCGTTGCTAGGCAACCAACAACAGGCGGCGCATGGAGGGAGACTTAAAGGGCAGGAAGCAGGAGGACTACATGGCGGAGAAGGCGATGGAGAGGAGGGAGGAGGAAACCGAGCAGAGGATGGAGCGAGAGGAGGAGGAGCAGCTGCAGCAACTGTAGCAGCCGCAGCACCAGCAGCAGGAGGGAGAACCAGGGCCGCTGGGGGACACCCAGCAGCAAACGGGACCACCCCGGAAGAGGGTAAGGGGCGAGGCCAGGAGTGGGTGGGTCAGAGCCAGGGAGAGGAGGGGCACAAGGAGGGAGGGACCACAGCCGGCAGGAGACTCACCAGCATCCCCCTCTGCACCCCCAAACAGACCCGCAAGAGTGCATGCGCCCCGGAGGGTACCGAGGCTGGAGGGAGCTGGAGACAGGCGGCAGTGGAGGAGGAAGAGCCTGCGGAGGGACCGGTACCCAGGCGCTGGTACCACGGGGGGGGCAGTGGGGGCTACAGGAGACCCGAAACCCCCTAGCTATCTGGGCGACACCCGAAATGTAGGGAGAGCTGGCAGTAAATGCCAGAAATGAGCAGGTGTTCACCCAGATAGTCACGGAAATGGGGGAGGCCGGATATGATAGAATGTCCACCCAGTGTCGGACAAAGATCAAAGAACTGAAGATGTCCATAATGTCCATAACTGTTGTCCATAACGTTCAAGGACGTTGTGGACAACAATCGGCGCTCCGGCCGGGCGACACGAGCCTCCCCCCTATATGGACGTGCTGAGCCGGGTTCTCCACCGTAAGGGGTCCATCGTGGCCCTGCGCCCGGTAGGAGGCAGCGCCCGGGAGGGTCGGCCAACAGAGGATGAACCCCCCCTTACAACCGGTGCCGCCCGAGCAATCCCCCGCACTGGGCATATACCATGACGAGGAGATGCCCGGGACCTCGGGCATGTGCGCCCGACCTCCGGGGAGGCAATGTATGGACCTGCAGACTCGGAGGATGTAGAGGGTGAGGAGGAGGAGACCGTCACCCTGACCCTCGCACCCTGTTGACGTGGGGATCAGGCAGACACTAGCGCAAGCGACCATCCAGCCTCGGAGGGAACCAACACCGAGGGAGCAGGTAAGGCCATGGCAGTTGTGAGCACGCGCACAAACACCAAGGGTGGGGTGGGAGAGGGCAGTGGGAAAGGGGCAGGGCGCTGTCTGGGCCAACAAGCCCCAACGGCATGGAGGCGGGACGGGCAGAGGGAGCTGTCTAGGGTGCCCGGAAGACCTTGCCGGAGGGAGGGAGTGCCCTGAGCACTGTGACAGGAGTGGGGGTTGGGGAAACGCACCCAGCACAATGGACCTTCCCTTAAGTTGCCCTACAGGGCCACGCCGAGCACGGGAGGGTCGTAGCCAGGGGTCACCCAACCCCCGGCACAGAGAATGAGGGAACATCGTGTGCGGGCACGCAGACGGAGGGATGACCTTGCACAGGAGCTGATGACCAATAGCCAGGGCCCTGATTCTTCTGCAATTTTTTCCCCAAAATTCTGCGACCCCAAATTGAAAATTTTGCGACCTCAAATTGAAAATTCTGCGACCCAATAAAGTTACAAAACAAGTCTAGCAAAATTGGTGATCCATTTCCTTGTACCAATGAATAAAAAAATCTGCTTATAATTTTTTCTGTGTATGGGTATTTCAAATATCAGGCAACCCCCCCAAACACATGGCACTGCAGAGGGCACAGCAGGCAACCCCCCACAACACAAACGCATGGCAGAGAGCACAGCAGGCAACCCCACAGGAGGCTAGCTCTGTTCTCCTTTCCCTCTCCCCAGCTCCGGGGGGAGCTCAGCCCAGGTCTGTGCTGCCCCCCTTCCATATGGCACCAGGCTCCCTGCCCTACTCTGCCTCTGGCATTCCTCCCCCCTCCCTTCTCCACAGCCCCCCAACCTTCCTATTCACAGCTCCCCCACCTCTCCTCTCAACCCTATAAAAGCCTACACTCCCCTTTACAGCGCCTCTGCCCTCCCACACCCGACACAGCCCAGACTCCCCCATCCCTCAGCCCAGGCTGCCTCCAGGACTCCTGCCTGAACTCCAGCCCCCCACCAGGGCGCAGCGGGAAACCCGAACCCAGGAACCCCCCCACTTACCTTATGGCTTGAGCAGGCAGCGGCAGTGACCCAGGAACCATGGTGGCGGTGGTGGTGGCAGCTACTTCCATGCGCTCTTCCCCATTCAGCTCCTGGCCTCTTCCTGGTTCCTCCCAACAGGGTCTTTCAGGGCGACGCAGCTGGATGATGTCATCTGGCTGCGCTGCTCTGGGAGGCCCTGTTGGGAGGGGCCAGGAAGAGGCCAGGAGCTGAATGGGGACGAGCGCATGGAAGTAGCTGCTGCCGGCTAAGTAAATTAATTTTTTAAACCAGGGGGAGGCAAGCCCTGCAGGCTGGGGAGGGGAAGTCCTGAGAGTTGGTTTATTCCCCTCCCCTTGTGGAATCTCCTGTCCCGCATCTCCCCAGCGCAGGCTACAAATTCTGCGCTGGGGTAAGCAGGAAAGGAGATTCTGCGGGGGGAGGGGAATTCCGCGGGAAATCTGCGAATCGCAGACCCGCGTTTCCCTCGGGGCCCTGCCAATAGCACACGCCAGACGAGATGCTCGGGGCTGTCAACAAGTTGGAGGAAGGGACAACTAGTGCGCTGCAGCAGGTGGAGGGGAGGGACTGTGCTCTGGTGGCAGAGATGCAGAAGGACCGGCGGTTGCTAAAGAGAGACATGAATAGACAACAGGTGGCACTCCAGGAACATTCGGATAGACAGGACCGCCGGTCCAAAGAACTAGGACGCAAGTTGGACCGCTCTCTGGACCAGGGCACATCCCCCCCTCCTGCAGGCCGGGGCACTAAGCACCTTTATAATGGCTGCGGCCCCGCCTGGCGCAGTTCCAGCTCCCGGCCCTGCGCCACTTCCACCCCCTCCACCCGCACCGCAGGCTCTGCCAGCACAGCAACCCCAGCCACTCCAATGGCACCAGGGCCCGAGGATCCATGGCCCAGCGCCCCCCAACAGGGAGACCAGCAGTCAGGCCGCCAGGGTCCGGTCGGGCGCAGGCAGCCCCAGGAGGGGGGGAGGGGCAGGTGCAGGTGATGAGCAGGGGACATGGGTCCGGGCCAGGTATCCCAGCCCCGCTGGTTGACAGGACCTCCTCATCGTCCGCTGACGGGGAGTCGGCAACAACGGCCATCGCGGTAGGCAGGGGTAGGGGCCAGCCTAGGGGCACAAGGGGGCGGATAAGGGTCAGGGTCAGTATAGGGGATGGGGAGGGAGGGGCACTCAGCATCACAGAGGTGGTTGGGAGGGACAATGGGCACAGGGCACCTGGGCGCATCGGGTACCAAGGCATGAATGGGGGTTGGGTGGTTGAATAAAGGATCTCATACACACCTGACGTGTTCTGTGTGCTTTATTATTTGCTGGAACGGGACTACAGCTGCACGTGTGTGCAGGGGGCTGACATGGACTCCCTGATGCGTAGTTCCGGTCTCTGGGGGCCTCAGTGATGTGGCAGGCGATCAAGGTGATGGGTCAGCGCTGCTCTAATGCGCTTGGCATAGCGGTACTCTCAGGGGCTGGGCACATCAGCATATAGAGGTACTGGGCCGGGAAGGCGGCGTGAGTGGGGGTTCTCGAGGGCGGCCCCGTCAGTCTCGCAGATGTTGTGCAGGACACAGCAGGCGCCAATGACCAGTGAGGAAGTCTCCACCATATAGTTCAGTCTGCCGGCTAGACATCGCCAATGCTGCTTGAGGGCACCGAATCCCCTCTTGACCACGGTGCGCGCAGTGCTGAGGCGGGTGTTGTAATGATGCTGGGCCGGTGTAGCGGCCACCGGGTATGCCTTCAGCCAGCACTTCAGGGGATACGCTGGGTCCCCTATGATGCATGGGGGCATCATCACCCCCTCTATGCGGGTCATGCACATGTCTGCAAAGCCCCCCTGTACATGAGGGCGAACAGCAGGGAGATGGTGAGGATGCGTGTGTCGTGGCTGCGGCCTGAGTGCCCAGTGAAGATGTCGGTGAAGCGTCCCTGATGGTCCACCAGGTCTTGTAGCTGGAGTGAGTGGTAACCGTGCCGGTTGATGTACTCGGCCTCATCGTCATAGGGTGGCCGCATGATCTCTATATGAGAGCCATCGATTGGTTCGCGCATGTCCGTCCAGAGGGAGGGGTTCAAGTCACTCCCGCAGCAGCTCAGCAAGGCTCATGAAGGTGCGCCTGTCCATCCTGAAGTGCCTGACCCATGTGGCATCGTCCCAACGTGTCAGCACCCTCTGCCACCACTGCTGAGTTCTCGGCACAGCCCACGTGCGCCTCTAGATGGGCATGGCGAGCTGCAGCGCCAGATACCTGGCAGCCCTATTCCACATGACTCTAGACAACAGGGCCCTGTAGCAGGCCGGGAGGGTGTTTGCCCATAGCAGCGGCCTGCTGTAGGCTATTCCGAGCCGCTGTGCCATTCCCAGGGCTAAGAGGCGTGCGGCCGTGCCTGTTGTGCGACGGGTGCGTGCCCTCACCTTGGCCATATACCACTGGTCCTCGTGCATCCCCACCACACACTCGGTACTGATCGCCATCAGTTCCACGTGCTCCCGGAACCACTCAGCTATCGCTTGTAGCAGGGCTATGCGGCATCCCAGCTGGACGTGGTCCATCCCTGTGGGAGCTCCTTTCCAGTATGTCCGACACAAGCTTACCACAACGTGTGCTCTAATCCACCTCAGGCCTCTCACCCGTGCCCTTTAAGTGCTCACGCCCCCACTCCCATGGGCCTATGAGAGATGGTAGACTCCATCCTTCATATAACCCGGCAGGCTGTGTCTCCCGGTGCGTGCGCACCCCGACTTCACTATCTCCTAATGCAGATGTACATGCGTGGGCCTGTCCGGCCTTGCATGCCAGCAGCTGTGTGCTGTACACTTTCCACGCTCCCCACAACAGGTGCCCCATTGTTTGTTGTGCTGTTATCTGTCGGCCTTGGCAGCCCCCCTACGTACATCCTATGAAGCGCCCACGGCCGCTGTGGCTCATACCCTCCCAGAGCGGACCCATGGCGGCTGCTTTCCATCCCTCGGTCCTGCTCGGGGGCCCTGGTGCTTCTGGCCGGACCTGGACCGCCTGCGAGAGCATGGCCCTTTGTGACCTGTGGCGTTCACCCATCGTTCAGCGCAGCTTCCACTCGTTGGCCACCCGGCCGGCCGCCTATAGATGCCTGAGCTTCGGTATACTGCGCTTTGGCTATGTTGTTACCGCTAGTGACTGCCGGGTGCACTACGATGAGCTTGGTCTCGCCCTGTTCCCTGAGGCCCAAGTTCCGGACACGCTGGGAGGCCTTTCGGCGTGGATTCCCGCCGAGACTGCCTCCGCTCTGTGTGTGTGTGTGTGTGTGTGTGTGTGTGTGTGTGTGTGTGCCTTCCTGGGATATGCGACCTGCCTGTGTGAGGGTGGCCCTGTCCTGGCCGTGTCCTACTTCATCAGCATGCAGGGTGACCGTGGGTACCCATGCTCCCGGGGGGCTGCCTACTACCACCTGCTGGAGCTGTCCAACCTGCCCTGGCCTCCCACGGATGATTATGGCTTGGTCCCCCCGTGGGCCGGAGCTGGCTGCCCTGTCAGAGGTGTGCAGCCGCTCTGATGTTCAGCTCGGGATGAGCTGTACGGATCCTTTTGAGGCATTCTACTTGATCTGCTTCCACATGGCCGGCCGAGGCTTCTGCCGGGGACTGTGACAATGGCCCCGCTTCTTGCACCTGCTCTCGCTCCCGCTCCCTGCAGCCGATGGGGGACCCTGCAGCAGGGTATAGGGCGCTCTGGGTGCATTGGCCCTCTGCCTCCACCGGCCACTGCCTACTTGTGACTACAGGACTCCCTGTGCCCCGCATCTGCCCGCCTGCTTATCGTCTTCTAACCGGCTCCCAGTGCCCTGGATCCCTCCATATGGCCACCTGTGGACCTGTCGCTGCCAGCCCTCAGAGCCCTCCTGGACTGTGCCCCGTGCCCCTCGTTGCTGCTGTCCTCTCCACCGCGCAATTCCACTATGTACGGCTCTGCACCTGTCCGGATGCCGCTTCTGTCCCCAATAAACACCTGTGGTGCTTCCCTGTGCAACGTGCTGCCTCTTGTCTACTTGGTCTGCTGGGGCCCCCTTCCCTGTGCCAGGTGGACTCCCGCCCCCTCCCGCTCCTGCTGGGCTAGCGGTGCCACCCCCCCGTACGCCTGGTCGGCTGTGTCCCTTTTCTCCTATGCCCCTGTGCTCTGCTCCCCTTCTTTGTGTGGGTGTGCTTCGTTGGAGTGTGAGCGCTTCTGATTTTGAAGTATGCGTGCCTTCCGTGCTGCTGCTGTGTGGGAGCGCTGCTTGCTCTGCAGCTCCCTCCACCTCCTCCCTTTGTGTTTTCTTTCCCTGGGCGGGGCCCTCTGGCGTCTGTGGCCCTCAGGCTGCCATGTTTACATCAGTGTGCCCCGTGCCTTGTGGGTCTACCACCGTGGTTCTCGCCACCGCGTCATGTCTGTTGGGATATCCCGGCCCGTGTTCTCGCCGGTTGCCCCCGGGCGGTGGTCACGCCCCTGTCACGTCGGTTGGTGCCGCGCGTCTCACCTTGGCCCGGGGTGAATCAGTTCACACCGGGGTGGGATTCGCTGTGGTGATATTCACCACGTCACATCTGAAATCACCCTAAGTGGTTCAAATGATATCTTTTATCGGACCAACTGCTGTTGGTGGAAATAAGCAAGCTTTCGGGCCACACAGGACCCTTCCTCAGGCATGTATAGCGTAGCCAGTCAGAAATATATAAACTGAGCAAATGTAGGTAGGTATATATGAGGAGGTATCCATCTATCTCCTCATCTATACCTACCCCATATATACCTACCCTACATTTGCTCAGTTTATATATTAGCAATTTGTGAAAATAGAGACGTGTTTCTGTGGGTTGCCACTCCCTAGGGCTTTTCTCTGTGGGTAGCCTCTCCCCAAGAGCCATTAAGAGTGCTTGAAGGAAAGCAATATTTGCTTGAGCCATCAGCTAAGGTTGATAGATGTATTTACATGTGCCATGGAGCACTTTTCTATGTAAAAACACATGGGATGTATTTTCTGTCCCTATGCTTAACATTGGCTGGGGTATAAAATGTACCCCATGGGAAAATCTGTGCATTTCTGGGATAGTTTTTTACTGAAGGTGTACTTTGCTTACAGAACAAAAACGGTAAATGGTAGGATGGTGTACTTTGGGGACAGTGTCCTAGAAGGGCAAAGTTGTAGAGCCACTACGTTTTGTTGTTTTACAAAAAATACACACATGGGGTAGTAAAGATACAATTGTTGTTTTATTGATATAGACAGGTGGAGACCAAGGACTATTGTATAATAATAACATAAACCAACATGGTATACAATGTGTGTATGTATGTGTGTATATATATATATATATATATATGTGTGTGTGTGTGTGTGTGTGTGTGTATGTGTATATAGGTAACAGCCTCTCCCTGTGTTGTACACAGCCGTGTTTCCAAAACAGATATCCTGGCCTTCTTCAGCAACGCTTATATAGGATTTACAATTCTTAGAGGGGCTATCCAATGATGCCTTGGGGTCTAAAGTATCTGAAAAAAATATATATAGGTATATTTTATTATTTACCTTGCACATATCCCTTGCAGGCCAAGCCATATTATATACCCAATGCCCATTCTCTTCTCAATGCCCAATACTCCCTTAATGATGTATTGTTTATGAGGCGAACAATATACAGCAGTGCCTCCATTGTATACCACGTTGGTTTGTGTTATTATTATACAATAGTCCTTGGTCTCCACCTGTCTATACCAATAAAACAACGATTGCTTTTATAATTCTGGCAGGCATTCCTCCGTCATCCCCCCTCTTTGTAGTTTTATCTGTGCTTTGTGGGGGTTGTGTCCTCTCAGATAGTAAAGATACCTCATGTGATTAAGCAGGGTTAAATATGCAAGTTGGTCCTTTGTCCCTCTCTTCCTGCCTTTCCAGATAGGTGGCTGAGGTGATTTAGTCTTTGGATGTGTATTCGGGTCAAATTCTTTTGTCTGAGCCGGGTTTGGCTTATCTCACTTTGATTTACATTTCCTGGTCCATCTTCCTGTTCAGTTTCCTAAGCTTTTACCACAGCATCAAGCTGGTACAATTGATATTTGATGTCTTATACGTTATACCATGTTGTTCTCGATGCGCAGCTCCGTCTGGATGGTCAGGTGGAGGCTGTGGCGAGGGGTGCCTTTCGCCAACTACATCTGGGACGTCAGCTTAGGCTGTATGTTTTGGACTCCGACCTGGCCACCCATCATCCATGCTTTCATCATCCATGCTTTCAATACCTTGAGACTAGACTATGGTAATGCACTCTACATGGGGCTACGCATAGTGATGGCCCGGAAGCTGCAGCTGGTGCAGAATGCAGTGGCCCGTCCTTTGGTGGGACTGGGCTGCTGGGAGCACATTACAACAGTGCTCCGTTCTCTGTATTGGCTTCTGATAGTCTTCCGAGCCCGATTCAACGTGTTGGTTTTAACCTATAAAGCCCTAAACGGTCTGGGCCCTGTCTATCTGCGGGACCACCTCACCCCCTGGGTACCAGACCGGCCCTTGCGGTCATCATGGAATGCCCTTCTTGTGGTCCCCTGAGTCTGCTGGGGGGTCACGTAAGGGAGGGCGTTCTTGGTGGCCGCACCGAGACTGTGGAACTCCCTTGCGGTGGGGATGCGTCTGGCCCCGGACCTTCCCTCCTTTCGAAAAAGCTGTAAGACTTGGCTATTCCGACAGGCGTTTGCGGGGAGGGGAGTGATATGTTTTTATAATTTTATGGTTTTAGATTTGTTATATGTTGTTGTAAGCCACCCCAAGCTGCCTGTGGCAGTAGGGGCAGTGTGGCAAAATGCCACTGACACTGACAAAGACACCCTGCCTGAATCCAAGTCAGGCCTAATAGAGCACTAGGCCTCTAATCCAACTCATGGTTAGGACCGCACATTCCTGAAATTCCTAAGGAATTTCCTAAGGCCAGCAGGAAGCTGAAACCTGATTGGCTTGGACTGGTCAGGGGGGATCTATCTTTGGCCAGGTGACCCGCCCGAACGAATCACAGGGAGGGGGAAGGGAAC
Organism: Sphenodon punctatus; assembly: GCA_003113815.1. Lineage (NCBI taxonomy): Eukaryota > Metazoa > Chordata > Lepidosauria > Sphenodontia > Sphenodontidae > Sphenodon > Sphenodon punctatus. The sequence continues at coordinate 470,186 of QEPC01008045.1, read as the reverse complement.
TGTTAAAAGGAGTGAGCCAGGGGCTTTCGGGTGTCTTACGCTCTTACTCCTTTTGCTCTTGGCTCTTTGGCCTCTCTGCCTGAAGCACACATGGACTGCATGGCTTGGCAGTAACTCTAGCCTAGCCAGGACAAGAACTTGAACCCCATAGGAAAAACATTCCCGATAGAGATCGGATCAGAACTGCCCTGCATGAGTACTTTGCTAGTTTGCCTGCTACTTCTCGTACAGTTGTAGAGAGATACGTTCCAAACGGACTACCAGGTCCAAAGGACTGACTCGCATTGCTCAAAGGGTTTTTCCACCTCTTGGTTCTCGGTGTGAACTATGCTTTTGTTCCTCTTTATATGCACCAGTAAATTCTAAGTTTTGTTTTTACCCTACTCTGTGTGTGCGTGTGTGTTATTGGCTGACCGTTAAATGTCTCCTTAGACCAGGTAACCAGGCCAAGCTACTAAAGAGGGGAAAGCTACCTATTTGGCTAGAAGCCAACAGCTTTGGGACCAAGTGAAGCCTCCCGTGGGTGACTCTGGGGATCGGCCTCCAACGCAGGGGAGGCAATCCCGGGAAAAGAGTGCCAGGAAAGGGGAGTGCTCTTGGGAAGCTGTGAAGCCTATGCCTTTTGGGGTTCACATTTCCTGAGCGGTGTGAATGCCTGCTGGGATACACTCGGGTGGTGGCTGCGGGATACCAAGGGTTTTCGGGGTTTTTCCAGCTGTGGGGACCCCTGGTCAGAGATTTAGAGAAACACAATGAGGTGGGTTGCTCAGCTGTATAGCGCCCCCTGCTAGCGTTTTGCCACAGGCAGGATATTAAATCTTTTAATAAATAAAATAAATAAAATTCTATACATTACAGTGATCAGTTAGAGACCAAACATGGATACACAATACTAATACAAAGTAGTCATTTGTGAACATGTATGTAACATGTACGTTGGCGTCCTGATCTTTACCACAGTAGTCCAGCGGGGAAAAGCCTGGATGCAAAGGGAACTGCCATGGGAAAGCCATGGGCAAAGGCCAGTGTAACAGGGAGCAGACCATTTGGGCTACTGGCCCTTTAAAGGACAGCACCAACGTGGCCAGCAGGTGCTATCTGAGGTTCAGGCTCTGGGTGGAGTAAAGAACAGTGCCTGGATGCCTCACACCTGAGCTTGGGTGTGGCCAGGCCAGCCCGAAGAGCCTGAACTAGGCTCAGTCTGGGGAGAGACTGAGAAGTGGGAGGTAAGAGGCGGATGAGGGGACAAGGGGCTGAGCCAGTCTGTAGCCAAAAGACTGCCCAGCAGCGTGGAGGGCTGCTGACTGGACTAAGCCCAGGTCAGAAGGTTGCTGCCTGACCTAGGATCTAAAGGGGCTGTGAGTACTGTATATAACAGTGAGTGAACTGGAGATGGGGAATAAAGACACTGGGAATGGAAAGACCCGGTGTGGCGTGACTCCTGGGGTGGCATCCTGCTAGCACTCTCCCAGGTACCTCTAGCTGCATGTAGGGTGGCCATACCACCACTTTAAAAGAGGACACTTATGAAAAATACATGTTGCAGGACTGCATTGGTTCCAGTGCAGCCCTGCACCATGTATTTTTCATAAGCGTCCTCTTTTAAAGGGGCGGTATGGCCACCCTGCCTGCATGCCTGTGCTGCTGCACTTCCTATTGGCATTACCAGACCCTACTAGCCTGTAAATGCTAATTGGAAATACACATGGAAAGGCCACCGGGGTGTGTGTGTTGGGTGGGCCAGAGGAAAACAGTGACACACAAAACATTTTTAAAGGCTTTATTGATAATCAAAAAGATCATTTAAAACCGTTCACTGATGCTCATTAAACTGTCACTGATGGTGGGTGGGTCTATTGATGTTCTGGCATAACGTGTCCTGAATATCTCTGACTACGTGCTGTTCTGCTCAGTTCAACTGGGCCCGGAACAGGGGTACTGGCTCGCCGGCTCACCAGAGCTAACTGACGGGGATGGATGCCTCTCGCAGATGGAGAAGACAGGCTGCAGTAGTTAGAAGTGGAGCAGTCTCCTGCTAGAAGTCAGTTCTGGCTGTAATTGATTTCCAGTGCTGCTTTAATAGCCTGAAAAATCTCCCCATAACAGAATGAGTGGTGCTGAGCTGCTGGTTAAAGTATCTTTGCTCCGGGGTGCAAGCAACACTACGTCTTCATGAGCCAGGCAGGGGCGTAGCTAGGTTGGAATGGGCCCAGGGACAAGAAATGGACTGTGGCCCCCCCCCCCCCCCCCC
>QEPC01008045.1:435868-462432 GCA_003113815.1 Sphenodon punctatus | reverse complement strand
CCCCCCCATCCCAGCCAGCGGCGTTTCTTCCCCCCCCGCCCCACTGTCCCCCCAGGCCCAGTGGTGTTCTCCTCTGTACCCGTAAAATTAAAAACACACAGTCACTGACCCGGGTCACCCGGCCCGGCCCCAGGGGGCCCCCCGGCCCCCGCCCTTTCTTACCGGGCACGCCGCCACTCCACTCCACAGTCTGCTCTGCCCGCCGCCGCGCCGCCGCAAGCTTGTGCCTCGACCGAGGCTCGAGTCGCCTGGTTGCAATGCCCACCAGGCAGCAGCAGCAACAACACACACAGAGCAGCAGCCTGAGCGCCTCTCTTAGGCTTTCTAGCCGCTGCGGCGCTGCCGCTCGTGATGAGTTGCCCGCCGCCGCCGGCTGCCTGCCTGCCTCGTGTGTCTGTTCTTCTCTTTCTGCCGCTCTCTCGCTGGAGTCGGATGCCGGTGCATGCGCAATGGACCTGGTTTCCAGGCTCCAGCGCAGCGCAGCGCATGGCGAGTCGTCACGTGGTGGGAGGGTGGGGCTAAGATTAGAAGGCACAAGCAAGCAGCCAGGATAATTCTTCGGGATGGGGGGGCCCGGGCTGGAATGGGGGGCTGCGGGGCCCCGGGCTGGGCCGGGGGGGGCCCACCTCCCTCTCAGCCGGGCCGCTGCCCGCTCCGCTGGCTCCAATGATCCAACCACAATTTAAAAAAAAATAAAAAATGGCTAAGCTATCAGGGACGGACGGACTGTGTGGGCCCCCAACCATGGTGGGCCCTGGGACATATGTCCCGTCTGTCCCTATGATAGCTACGCCCCTGGAGCCAGGGCTTCAGGGGATAGGCAAGGTCCCTAAGAACAACAGGTGTCATGGGCACCCCCTCAATTTAAATTTAAACTTTTAAAATTGTTTTATTGTACTTATCTTGTTGTTCGCTACCCTGAGCTGCCCTGTGGGTTGGAGGGGTGGGATGGAAATCTTTTATAAAATAAAATAAATTTAAAAAACAAAATGCATGTTTCTGGGGCAGGTCCAAAGACTCGGGTGTACATGTGCCCAGAGAAGGGGGACTGATGGAAGATGCAGACATTGTGGTTCTTCCTGGATGACCTGGCTAGTACATCCATGAATCAGGCATGTTAGTCAACTACGGCCTGGAGAGCCGCAGAGAAAACCCCATTTTGGTCCAGGTAGTCATCCTTGCTATGTGGTGTGCAGATGACAGTAAAATGGCTCCTTATTGATTACCCCTATAGAGTTTGGGAACCCTTCCTGCTGAAAGCCTGCTATTACCGCTGCAGGGTCAGCCAACTACACCACCTGATCCAGGAGCACTTCCACAATCTCTGTGAAAGCTCCACTAGTATGGTACCCACCATCGTGGTTCCAATGTCAAATTGCTGGTTGACAGAACAGCAGGAGTCTGAGCTTCCAGATGGCTATGGCACCGCGCTTCTCCAGAGGGATGGACAACTCCAGCTCCGTGCTTTTTCTCCTGTTGTGGCCTGAAGATCTCGGTTATCTGCAGGACAAGGTGACATGGCGTCCATCCACTCACTATCTCCCCACAAGTACAGCACATTCTCCCACCAGTCTGTGCTCTTCTCCTTCACCTAGACCAGCCTCTCAGTGGGGTTGGTGACTGAAGCCGCATCTCCCGACAAGTACCTCTACACACATCAGCTGCCATTGCACAGCTTTGTTCCTCCCCAGCACGGTCAGTTGTTGCTAGAGGGTCGGCAAGCGCATAGTGCCAAAGCTCACCAGACTATCAGGAATATGGCATCTTACATAGGTCAGGCTCCACAAATTAGACAAAACTTCCTGGAGTTAAAGACATCCACAGACAGCCCTTAATTTACTTTCTTTTTGACCACTCTGTCATACCTGTAGATCAGGCAGGGGTTGGACAAAATATTGGACCAGCCAATCGGGTGGGGAGAACTGGGATTGGAGGCTGTGTCAATTCAACTGTGATTATCATTGGTATTATGTATTATGCTTTAAGATCCTCTCATATAAAGTTTATATGCAAATGGTATCTCTGCCCAATAAATTCCCCTGAGTGTTTACCCAAAGGCAGGCGTCTATTGGTTGGGCCAATATAAGGTCATACCCAGGTGTACTTGTGTATAGACCTGGAGTATAAGGTCATGGATGGTCTATCGGATACGGTCTGGGAGCATTAAGTAGATAATGCAGGGGCCAAGTGTCGCCACCACAATCCCCGAGAAGGGTAAGACAGTAGAAAGGAAGAACCCATAACAGGGGCCAAATGTTGCCATCATAAACCCCGGGAAGGGTAAGGCCATGCATGTAATGTGATTCGACAGTATCTGTATGGAATTGGATATTTTGAATTATTCTTTGGAAAAGTATTTTATGCTATTTAAACTGTTCTCACTTTGTTATGGCTTATGGCTAAACAAATACAATTTTACTTTCTTACTAGTGCCAAAGCAGGAGTTGCCTCCGCGGTGTGATGCGCCCTGCTATGTTGGCCAGAGATTGAGCAAGAGCCTTTCTGTGCCTTAGCATCACATAGCGCCAACAGTAGTAGGCTTGGATCTGTTGGATCGTTCATGTTATGCTCAGCAGAAGAAAAGCCTCGAGCGTGGTAATGACCACCAGGAAGTTCTCAGCATGCGTCTCCATGGCTACGGTACCGGCCTCTGGAACTTTGCAAAACCACTCGCCAAATGTTTTGAGCAGCTTAAAGAGCTGGGCGGCTGCCTAGTTAGGATTGACTGAATGCTGCACATGAGCAGCTATTCACAGTTGGAAGGGACCTCAAAGGTCATCTAGTCCAACCCCCTTCTCAATGCAGGAAATCCACAGCTACAGTATCCCTGACAGATGACCGTCCAACCTCTGTTTGAAAATCTCCAGGGAAGGAGAGCCTACCACCTCCCTGGGCAGCTGTTGAACAGCTCTTACCGTTAGGAAGTTCTTCCTAATGTTTAGCCAAAATCTGCTTTCCTGTAATTGGAACCCGTTGGTTCTAGTCCTGCCCATGGGAGCAACAGAGAGCAAGTCTGCTCCATCTTCTCTGTGACAGTCCTTTCAGATATTTGAAGACAGCTATCATTTTTAAAAATTTATTTATAATTTATATCCCGCCCTCTCCTGCCCACAGGGCAGTCTGGGGCGGCGAATAACATTCAATACATTAAAAAAAAAAAAAAAGGAAACAATTTAAAACAATTTAAAATACAATACAATGTGGGGAAACCCCCCACCCCTACCCCTCGCCAAAAGCCTGACGGAACAGCCAGGTCTTACATACAAGCCGAAACAGCAGGAGAGTGGGAGCCAACCGAGCCTCCTCCGGGAGTGAATTCCACAGCACAGGGGCAGCAGATAAGCAGGGCCCAGGCCGTGAAGGGCTTTAAAGGTTAAAACCAGCACCTTGAACCTGGCCTGGTGCTTTATAGGCAGCCAGTGCAGAGCCCGGAGCACTGGTGTCATGTGCTCCCTGCGACCCGCCCCCGTCAGGAGACGGGCCGCGGCATTCTGCACCAGCTGCAACCTCCGGACCAGCTTCTCGGGCAGCCCCACGTAGAGCGCGTTGCAGTAATCCAGCCTCGAGGTGATGAAGGCATGGATGACAGTGGCGAGGTCGGAGTCTGAGAGATACGGCCGAAGCCGCCGGACAAGATGTAACTGCCGAAACGCACTCCCCGCCACGGCCACAACCTGAGATTCCAAGCTGAGCCGCGAATCAAGGAGCACACCCAGACTCCGCACTTGAGACACCATGGGGGGGCGAACCCCCCCAACAAGAGGAGATTCAACCACCCCCAGGCTCCCCAAGCCCTCGCCCACCAACATCACCTCCGTCTTGTCAGGATTCAGTTGCAGATGGCTCAACCTCATCCAAGCCCCCACAGCTGACAGGCACTGGGAAAATAAGGAGACTGCATGGCCTGGGTCGGTGGAAAAGGAGAGGTAGAGCTGAGTGTCATCAGCATACTGATGACACTGCATGCCCTGAAACCCCCTCACGATCTCCCCTAACGGCTGCATATAGATGTTAAACAAGAGGGGGGACAGAATGGCACCCTGCGGGACTCCACACGTGAGGTCCCGGGGGGAAGACGTACACTCCCCCAAGACCACCCGGTGAGTTCTCCCGGCCAGGAATGAACGAAACCAGTCCAAGACCGTTCCACCAATTCCAGCACGGTCCCGCAGGCGAGTCACCAACACCTCATGATCGACTGTGTCGAATGCAGCCGAAAGGTCTAGCAGGACCAGTAAGGTCTGACGACCCTGGTCCAACGCCAGACGGAGATCGTCAACCAAGGCCACCAATGCCGTCTCCGTACCATACCCAGGCCGAAACCCAGACTGGGAGGGATCAAGGAAACCGATGTGGTCCAGATGCTCCTGGAGCTGTCGTGCCACAGCCCGTTCAATAATCTTCCCTAAAAAGGGAAGATTAGAGACCGGCCGATAACTGGCAGGAGCATCAGCGTCAAGAGATGGTTTCTTGAGCAGGGGTCTAACCACAGCCTCTTTTAGGCAGTCAGGCACCCTGCCCTCCCGAAGGGAGGCACCAACCACCCCAGCCAACAACGGCCGTAACGTCTCCTGGCTGGCTTTCACCAGCCAGGACGGGCATGGATCTTGCTCACAAGTAGTGGCACGAACAGATCCCAACAAGGAATCCACATCGGCAGGCGACACCATCTGAAACCGATCCCACAAAACAGGACAGGACAGGGCATCCATAGCCCCAAGATGATCCTCTGCAATAACTGCGGAACCGAAATTGTGGCAGATGCGAGTGATCCTATCTACAAAGTACTCGATAAACCGGTCACAATGGTCACTGGATTGGTCCAGGCAGAGACAGGCAGGACTGACCAAACCTTTCACCACCCAGAAAAGCTCTGCTGGACGTGACTTTGCAGATACAATAAGGGCAGCAAAGAACTGCTTCTTTGCTGCCTGCACCACCACAACGTAGGCCTTTAAACTGTTCTTATGCTGCGATCGATCATACTGGTCGCGAGTCCGGCGCCACCGTCACTCTAACCGCCTGCTCTCCCGCTTCAAATGCCGCAGGTCCTCAGTAAACCAAGGAGACCTGCAGGAGACTCCGGAGGGCAGCGGACGCCTGGCAGCCACTCTGTCAATAGTCTCCACCAACAAGGTGTTCCAGAAGGCTACAAGATCATCAACAGAGCGGGTGTCAAGGTCCAGGTGAAACTCCCCCAGAGCATTCCAGAACCGATCCAGTTCCATAAGTCTCTGGGGGCAGACTGATCTAATAGGTCCTGCACCCTGTCGGGGGCTAACATGCACCAGGATGCACGCCTTAAGGAGGTAATGGTCAGACCATGACAAAGGCTCTACCCCCTTAACTTCTACTAACTGACCCCCCCGCCTCAGGGCCGGTGCAGAAAACCAAATCCAGTGTATGTCCCTTCTCATGTGTGGGGCCATAGATGATTTAGGACAGGCCCATGGTTGTCATGGAGGCCATGAACTCATGCCTCGCTCCTCCAAGATCGATGTCAGTGTGGATATTAAAGTCCCCCAGGACCACTAATCTAGGGGGCTGGAGGATCACACCTAACACCAGATCAGCAAGAGCATGTAGGGATGCCGTCAGGCAGTTGGGTGCATGGTACACCAGCAGCACCCCTAGTCTGTCCCCGGCCAAATCCAATACAAGATGGAGGCACTCAACACCTGGTGGAGCCTGCACCGGATATCTCCTAAAAGACAATGCATCCTTGATCACATTGGCTACACCGCCCTTCCATCCCTCCAGCCGAGGCTGATGTTGCACAGAGAATTCAGCTGGAACAAGATCGGCCAAGATAGGGCCCGTTTTCATTGTCCAGCCAGGTCTCTGTAATACACATGAGGTCGGCGTCCCACTCTGGAATTAACTCCCGGATGGTAGATGACTTATTGACAACCGACCTCACATTCAGCAGCACCAGACCGAGGCCTGGGGTCTCCTGGACCTTGGCCAAGAACCTACCTGGGTGGGGGATCGAGAGGGGAACGGGCACAAGGCACCGCTCCCTTCTCACTGATGGAACACACCACCCCATTGGACCATATCTCCCCCGACCTGTAACAACCTCGATAGCTGCGGAACCTCTCCCCTCCTCAGAAAACCCTGTTAGACACCCACCCTCCATAGGCTGCCCCGACAGGCTGGCGAGAGGGATCCCACCCCCCTGAACCCCCTCCTACCCGTCTCTGCCACTGGCGGGCAACTCTCCCTCCCCAGAGGGTCGCCCCTGCTCACACCAGGGGTTCCCCTCCACACCACCTCCTAACCTCCCTCTCCTGCCACCAGAGGGAGGTCAACAACCCCCGACACCACAGCCCAACCCCCAAAATTCCACCCCTCCAATATTAAAATTCCCCACACCATAAACACAGGACCCCACCCCACTCCTCCGTCTGGCAATATCTTCACCCCCCACTTCCTCCCATGTAGAGGGAGGGGGGGGGGCGAGGCAATGTCCCAGCCTCTATCACCACGCAGGGGTGCTTTGCAGAAAAAATAATGTCTCTGGTAGCCACCTCCTTCCGCTAATGGCCTGCTAACGGCACTTCGCCCTTTGGCGGCACCCTTCGGTTACCTGCAAGGGGAGGGACAGCAGAGTGGTATTGCAGAGTAGATGTAGGTGGGGAGGAATCCCAGGGCCTCAGCACCAGGGAACTAACACCCCACCCTCCTTCCCAGTTCTATCATGTCTCCCTTAGTCTTCTCCAGGCTAAACATACCTTCAACCTTTCCTCATAGGACTTAGTTTCCAGACCCCTGACCATATTTGTCATTCTCCTCTGAACCCATTCCAATTTGTCAGTGTCCTCCTTAAAATGCGGTGCCCGGAACTGGGCACGCTACTCCCAGATGAGGTCTGACCAGCGCAGAATAGAGTGAAACTATTACTATTTGTGACCTAGACACTATGCTTCCGTTAATGCAGCCTAAAATTGCATTAGCCTTTTTAGCAGCTGTATCACAATGACTCGTGTTCAACTTGTGATCAGCTACAACCCCAAGATCCTTTTCACATGTATTTCTGCCAAGCCAGGTATTACCCATTCTATACTTGTGCATTTGATTTTTCTTACCTAAATGCAGAACTTTAAATTTATCTCTGTTGAATTTCATTTTGTTAGTTTTGGCCCAGCTTTCTGTTCTGTCAAGATAATTTTGAATCTTGTTTCTGTCTTCTAAGGTGTTAGCTATCCTTCCCAGTTTTGTGGCATCTGCAAATTTTATAAGCATCCCCTCTACTCCTTCATCCAAGCCCTGAGGTACTCCACTCGATATCTCCCTCCAGATTGATGGGGAGCCATCTGAGCACTCTTTGGGCACGGTTCTTCAACCAGCTGTAAATCCACCTACCGGTAGTATCATCTAGCCCATTTTTAACTGGCTTGTCCATCACGATATTAGTGTGATGTCCCCTCTGGATATCCCAACACATTTTAAAACAACAGATAACTTTAGATAAATAAGAATTGTAAAGCAAGATAAGATCCTACTGTATCTGATATCAGGAGACATTTTGTTAGTTTAAATAGGTGCAACAAACTCAAGGGATGGCTGCTCTGTATCTGTATTAACATAGATCGGTCCATTAGCAGCTATTAGCCAAGTAGGTTTTGGGGGACATAATGTCTTACTGTTGGGAGCTGGGAGTGAACAACAGCAAACGGATCACCCCACTGTGTCCTGCTGGGTACTGCTTCCAAGGACTGAGGTTGGCCATGGTCGGAGACAGGTGCTGGGCTCGATGGACCATTGGTCTCACCTAATATGGTACTACTTACGTTCTTATCTGTAATAAAACAGCTCTGTTTTTCATTCATTGCAATGAAGCATCGTATGGCTGCCTTTATCACTAACTTAAAATACCCTCACAAAATGTCTTAATGTGTCATGGTTGCTATCCTTGCCAATGTACCTAATGGATTTTCAATCATGTCTGTGCCTTGCTGTGTTGCCCACAATGCTCCACAAATGCCGAATGCCACACTATGCAACCACAACCCTAACATTCTACCAAGAGTGAACACTCTCCCAGTGCAGATCCCATTCTATTGGAACTTCTAAAATTTAGTTTTTAAATTCCTGTTCCACCTTTCTTGCCTCTGATTTCTTTCTTTTGGCTCTCTTCCTCTAGGTGTACTCCTTTACTTTACTTGTCGCTATCAGTCTCCTGGAACTGCTGGCGCCAACAGAGCAGCTTCTGTGGGGCTCAGGTACACAAGAATCACTCTCCTTGTCTACATCATACCAACCCTGCATGCATTCTCCTGTTCCCTTTCCCTAGGCAAATCAATCCAGTCAGGCATCCGCTGCTGTAATCTGTCCTTCACAATGTGGATGTGCCATGTGATCCATCATGGATCCTCCTCCCACCCCATCCGCTTACATATCCTCACAAATGCCCCGCTACTCATTACTCCTCCTTCCCGCAGCTGGCTGTGTTCCATTCATCACTGACATACGAGTTCAATGAACGCCCAGAGTTGTCATGGCATCAGAGTGGAGGGGTGGGGCACTGCATTGTCCTTGCTTAGGTAACCAGACCGAGTGTGAATGTCAGCAGTGAATGTGTCCTGCAGCTCACATTAACTGTCGCAGGTGGCTCTGTTCCGTTCTTCATCAACACATGAGATGGTCATCCGCTGCCCAGAATTGTCAAAACCTCAAGGTAGGGGGTGGGACGATACATTGCTCATGCTGACCACAGCCTGGGCAACTATTACCTTGCTTCATGATGTGCAGTAAGCAGGTCCCATGCTATGTGGAGATCCTCCATTGAGTGATGCTCAGACAGGCATAGCCCTGAGGTGACCGGGAGCCACAAGTGTGTTTAAACTGTCAGTGATCAATATGTCCTGTCATTCACAATAACTCCTACAGCTAGTTGCGTTCTTTGTAGACACACTAGCAAAGGCATCGATTGCCCAGAGTCACTTTATTGCTGTGTCACCCTCCTCACACAGGCCTTACCAAGTTCACCTCATGCCTTGCCACTTTGCCCTGCTGACAACCATAACCTCATTGTGAAGATTCACGTCTCATCCCTCTGCCCTGCTGGCAGCCATACCCTCATTCCTGATGATCCGCACCTCGTAAGACTGCCGTGTTTGGAGACACACCCTCCCTCCCTCACGAAGATTCACAACTTGCTGAGTTGCCACTCTGCCCTGCTGGCTGACATACCCTCACCATGTAGATTGCCTGCTACTACTTTTAAAGCTATTGCCTAGAAAAGGAATTCTAGATACAGCTGAACAGAGTTCCTCTCACACATTGCCCAAACTGTTATTTCACATTATGGGCCAAATCTCAAAAAATGCCCATTGCGCATGCTATTTTGAGATACAGGTACAGAGCTCCAAATCTCATTACATTAAATACACATCCAGATACAGATATCAGCTGCACTGCACATCCCTAACCGCCCAATGCAATGAGGCATAGACCGACAGTACATAAAGAGACCTGGCCTACCAGACGTGCACATGTGGGGGACATTTGAAGCCAGTCCCTCCTGTACTGAAGAAAGAACAATCCCCTTTCTCTGAGCTCCAGAGAGGATATTCTGCAGAGCTGGTGATGCATGTGTGGGGAGCTGGTAACAGCTGAGTAAGCAACAGAAGGAGTGGTTGGGACAAGGACAGGGTGGTTGTCTCTAGTGTTAAGTGCCAAGTTTTTAAAAAAGCAAGCTTGTGAATCTTGGATCTGTGTATAACCTCTTACCCTGCCGGATGGAATGCAGCAAATAAGTATTTAGAACAGTGAGAAATATAGGTAGGTTAAATAAATGTTACTTAAATAATTTTATTTGTTCCTAGTATCTGTTTTATTCAGTTTAAATGGATTTTCAAATAGTACAAATGAAGCAGCTGAGTTTTCACTTTGATGTTGGAATTTCACTTAATTAAAAGTCCAAAGTTTCTGGAACAAACATGAGAGCAAAATGTGAATACTTCGTTACTTTGAAACGCATACAGGTGCCTCAGAAGTTTCTACTTTTCCTTCCTGTGGAAGAGAGAGATGGAAATGTTAAGACGTTGTTTAGGACTCTACATAAGGAGAAATCTGTAGCAGAGTTTAATGGGGGCAGGGTTGGACAGGCAGCTGCTGCAGATGAGGTGGTGGGAAATGCAGTTTCAAAAAAAATTATTTGACCCTGGGCCCTGTATTTGGTTTGTGTCCCTGTGCCACCGGCCTGGGGGTATGTTTGATGCCACTTGCTACCTTTGCGAATGCTCGCCCTATCATCTTAGTTCTTACCCTATTGGAGTCAAGGAGCAGGAACTTCCAGGGTAAAGGTCACATGATTTTCCTGTCCCAGGCACAGGAATGTGAAATTACAGTTCTGGTATGCATGTCCCTTGATGAAGTTTTGGGTGCAAGGAAATGATCACACAAAAGTGTTTCAGTCAAGATTTGCTCCATAATAAAGCCCAGGTTTACCATCTTATCTTCACTCACAATGGCTCCAGTCCTCAAAGCCCTCTGCTGACACAAGCCTATTCTCTTCAATGCCATAGGTTTATAAAATCGTGAATTTATAAAATGACAGGTTTATAAAATCATGAAAATTAATTGGCACTGTTATCTGCCATTTCTGATATCAGAACTAGGCAGCACATACTAAAACATGATCAGATTCCAGGTTTAAAACAAACCAACGGAAGTCATTTTTTGCACAGCATACAATCTGTGAAACTTGTGGGAAAAAGCCAATAGTAAAAGTGGGTTTAAAAGGATTAGATAAATTCCTGAACAGCTGCCCTGAGCTGTTTTCAGGAGGGGCGGAATATAAATCAATGAAATAAATAAGTATCCATCAATGGCTAGAAGTTAAAATGACCATGGGGTGCAACCTCTGATTGCCAGAAGCTGGGAGTGAACGGCAGGATGGATCACTCTGTATACATACTTTTTGCACGTTTCCTGAGAAGTATCTGGAGCTGGCCACTGTCAGTGCCAGGAGACTGGGCTAGATGGACCATGAGTATGGCAGATCTTGTACACTTATGTAGTACCAGTGCAGCACTTTGAGGATAAGGATACCTATATAATACCCTACTCCAAGATTCTTCTACCCTTACCTTGAGCAGTAGTTTATTCAGCAGGTAATTCTGTTGATTTTAAAGGCGTACCTGCAAAGTACTTCTCAGGGCACAATCCTCCACCTATTGAAATCAATGGCAAAACTCCCACTGACTTCAATAGGTGGAGGACTGTTCTGTCAGTGTAATCAAAAGGTTCGTAATTTGGTCCTCAGCCCCAGTTTCTGGGATGATCTCCCATTTCCATCTCAATAACGTGGCTGCAGTAGAGAGATCACTCTCAGGTGTAATAAGTTACGTTTTCAAAAGCACGTAAGTGAAATAGGAACCCATTTTCCAAAGTGATGCTGGCAGTTAGGGGTCTAATTCCCAATAACGATCAACGCAACTTGGGATGCATTTGGGCAAGCTTGCAAAGTTACTGGGATAATTTACCAAATGTTCTGGGATAGTGTTTCAGGAGATTGCTATCCCACATTAATCAGGGATTGTTTATATCTGGTAACTGCCCTTTGCCAGACAGTTTCCCTCAGAAATATCTGTCCACCACCATAAAGACTCCCTGACTGAAGAGTGAGGTAAATGTCTGTAACCCTGGTGGAGGTGTTTAATGAGAAGGAACCTTTAAATCTTTTAGTGCCCCATGGTAATTAACACTTCTGTAAATACAGTAGAGATCCAGCTATCCAGATCTCAATGACCTGGGTGTTTCACTCACAGAAGAGCACTGCTTTCCCCCTGGTGGACCAGTAAAGCAACTAGATGAGCCTCGGTGGCTTCAGGGTGCTGATGAGTGAAGCAGGAGCCCTGGCTGCTCTGCTGTCTCTCCTCCGCCTTCTGCAACCACTTCGCCTGTGTCCCTGCCCTTCCTGCACTAGAAGTAATGACCCATGTGGGTGCTGAGGCCAGAATTGGAGACCAGGGGTACTGCACACACCACTTTCTTTCCTAAAACCATCTCTCAGCCCCCATTCTCCCCAGGTTATGAGCCAGGGAAGATTGTGGGATGAAGTCTGAGGAGAGCGTTCATGGGCTGAGATGGCTGCAGGGGTGGAGGAAGAAAGCCGGGAGGATACTTTGTAAGTTTGAGTTAACATCACTTTTTTGTGGAGGGAAGAACAGGAAATTCTAATAACTTAGTTGTACCTTTCTCAGAGTAGTGTTTTGAGGTCAGTGGGTCTCCTTGTTGAGGAAGACACTGGTCAGGGTAAGGGTGACCAAGCCTATCCTCCTTTAACTAGAAAAAAGTTAATGTTTCAGACTGAAATTACCGTATAAACTCTGAATTCCTTGCCTATCGTCTCGTGGGAGGCGAAATGTTGCTGGGTTTTGGTAGCGGTAGATAGGGTACATCAAAGCACCGCCAACGTTGGAATGAGCCAATCCCAAGGAATGGCCAATTTCATGAGCAGCAACAAGGAACAGATTGATTCCTAAACACAGAAAAAGAGACAGAATGTTTTTCATTGATTATCCTAAAAGGGAATGCATGTAGCTGATAGGGCACACCTTGTATCTTTCCTCTCTGAGGAAACCTGATCGTTGTATTGATTTGTATCATAGGCTACCATTTCCTTGGTATGTTGCCCAGAGTTTTAGTAATAATGCTCTACAGTGCAGAAACAGGAACTAGGTGTCATGGATTAAATGGATGGGGCATGGGGCTGCTCCCACCTGGGCTCTCCTTGCCAATTGTCTCCCACATGCTCTCAGCTGTGGACACCTAGTAGAATTAACATTTCTACTCCTTGCAGGCTCCAAGGGTCCTACCTATCCCAGCCCCCCAGCAACTGGAACTCCCAGCTAGTCTTTTCTACCTCAGGCCATCGGTGGTCAGTATCCTACAAATACGATATAAAAACAAGCCCAAAGAACTAGTAATGAAATGCATGTGGAGTTCTGGGAAGCAAATCTGAGGATGTCGTCTGTAGGAGAGGAACTTGCTATGAAGGTTTTACCTCGGTTAGTCTCTGACCATAGCTCATCATAATCAAAATGGGCATCTCCTCCTAATCCTGGTCCAGGTGCGAAAGCATGAGCCAGAATTCCCCCGTTTCCGTCAAAGGGGTTGCCGTCACCATGTTCTAAATTTAAAAGGAAACTTAAGTATCCTCAGTTGACAGGATATAAAACATTGAGTTTGACCTCTTGAAGTCCACAGCTTCCTTATATTGCACACCGCTAACAATGATTTTAGATAGTAGCTCCTTGGTTTATGTGGTGGTTCACTCTATCTAATGATATATGCTTAGCTAACATTGTGCTGGATGTCCTGCGTCTCATCCAGAGGTTGGCAAACGAGAAGAAAGGTTTTCTCCTCCCTGTTTGGCTGTAAGTAGAGCCACACTTTTGTGCCCTGAATGCGGGAATTTGTAGAACAGCAGGGCAAGGTCAGCTGTAGGAAATGAATCACTTGAATGGCACCACAAGAAGACATGTTCTGAGAGACTTTTGAAGGTGAAGCTGGTAGCAAGAATCAGATCTTCAAAAAGAGGTCTGGCTGTGAGAGACGAACTGGGTGTGCTGGTGTGTATATATGCACATATGTGTGCGTACAGGTGTGCTCATGCATACACTTTATGCTTGTGCTTTGGATTTGGCTAAAGAAAATGGTTGTTCATTCATTTGGACTTTAGCATAAGAACTAGGGCTAAAGGTATGCAAATGAAGGCTTGGCAGCCGCCTGAGGTTCCCTAGCATTCCTACTGTGGCTCTCGGAAGAAATGGCTGCATGGCATTGGGGTGTCCTTGTGGTTTTCTCAGTTCCACCTCCTTCACATGCACCACCTGCTCACCTCTCCTGCCTCCTCCATCTGCTGGCAGAGGCCATCCATCCAGCGCTGAGCACTCACAGCAGCGCTAGGTGTCCCTTGCTGGCATGTGAAAGAAGCAAGAAAGGTGGGTTCTCAGTAGTCTATGAGGAGAGGTGACCATTGATGGCAGTTGTGCAGAGTGAAAGAGGTGAGCAGGGAGAGGGGTGGGGTGAGGTGAGGTGGGGCAGGAAGAGGCAGCAGCCTCAGCACTGTGTGTGTGTGTGTGTGTGTGTGTGTGTGGCTTTGTACATGCATGAGGGTAAGGGGACATGAAGATCTCGATGTGTGGCTCTTTGGATTGGGAACACCCTCTCCCCCTTCCCCCCCCCCCCCCACGCCCCTGCTATATGCACAATAAATATTTTAGTCTGAACTTATCCAACTTTTTGTATTTGATAAAACTTTCCCATAATATGTAAGCGTTTCAGCACTGGGAAAAGTGTAGTTGATTGAAAAAGAAATCAAATCAGTTTTACCGCGAACTGCAAAACCCATGATAATGTCTGCGTTTCCTGAGCCGAGTCTCTGGAACCGTAGTGGAGTCACATCACTCCACACCTTAAAAGCCTTTTCTATTTCTTGAACGACCTTTTGGCGAGTCATATCGGGTGTAAAATTCACAATCCTGTCCGCAACAGAGAGAATAAAATATTGTCATTTAGAAAGTAAACAGAGAGAGCATGAATTTTTAAAATAAAAAATTTAAATACAACCAACCTATATGTCAGAAATTTCTTATTCCACTTTGGATTTCCTCGAAATGTACTGTAACTTAACACATCTGGGAATCCACATCTTGGCTGCTTCATCACTTTCATTGTTTCTTGATCTAAATTTCCTGTTACAGTCAGATGAAAGAATTTTTGCATCTCTTTAAATCTTTCTTCAACGCTATGACCGTCTGATTTTTTAATGTCTGGGAAGAACTTGTCAAGATACGTCTGGAACATTTAAAAGAAAGGAAAAAATAAAGAAATGACTTAGAGTATATCTGAAATTGCAGGAGAAAACTGTTTAGGAAGTGGAATTACTTTCAAGAGTCAGTTGGTGAGCAAGCAGAGGACTCACTCCTGTCAGATTAATGCCATTGTTCCTATTAACTTTAACAAGATTTGATGGTACAGATCCTGAGCAGAAAGGAAAGAGGGAGGAAGTGAACAGGGGGGTTTGAGGAGGGAGACAAAGGTGGAGAACAGGCGGCAAGGGTCCCAAGAACAGGACTCAATGCGGGAGGCATGGGACTGCTCTGTCTAGCGAGGGAGACAGCAGAAGTAAGGGAGGAGAGACAGAATTTGAAGTGAAGGAAGTCAGCATGAGAGTGGGATTTGCGCCAGAGGCATTCAGCAGCACAGGTGCAGGAGTGGAGGTGGCGGATACTGAGGGTGAGCCAAGGACGGGGGTTGTGGGAGCGGGCAGGATGGGAGGAGAGGGGGGCAAGGGAGTCAACAGTGGAGGAGAGAGAGGCATTGAAAGATGAGATGGCAGTCGGAGGAGAAGAAGACTGAGGGGAGAAGGGGGGAGAGAGAAGAGGCAAAGTCCAGGGTGTTACTGGCCTGCAGATCACAGAAGGGGCGTGGAGATCGGAAAGAGGAGGGGGGGCAGTGGGAGACGTTGGAAGAGGCAAGGAAGTGGTCAGAAATGGGTTGAGAATCAAAGGGGAGATCAAAGACAGAGCAGTTCCTAGAGAAAACGAGGTCAAGAGAATGACCGTTAGCGTGGGTGGGAGTTGGTCCAAAGGTGGAGGTTGAAGGAGGAGGCTAGTGAGAGGAAGCGAGAGATGGAGGGCTGGGAAGGGACATCAACGTGAATCTTGAAGTCACCGAGGGTGACAGTGGGGGTATTGTTGGAGAGGAAGAAAGTGAGCCAGGATTCAAATTCAGAGAGAAAGGAAGAGAGAGAGAGCCAGGGGTGGTGGTAGATGATAGCGACACAGAGATGGAGGGGGGAGTAGAGGTGCACAGAGTGAGCTTCAAAGGAAGAGAAGGAAAGAGAGGGGGGAGGAGAAAGTGGTTGGAATTGACAGGAATCAGTGAGAAGGAGGCCCATGCAACCAGACTTTTTGTCTGTTTCTTTCTTTTAATTTTTGTGTTGTGAATTGTGTCTTTTTGCAATGTTTTTCTGTATTGTCAACTGATTTTATTTTCTTTGTTATAACCTATGGTTGCAACAATACATTTATTATTATTATATGGGGGAAACAAGGTTGATAGATATGGGATGTGTACACACAGACAAGAGTGGGGGGTACTTGGGCATGGGGAGAAGCGTTTTCGTCAGCTGTTGGGGTGGGGAGTGTTTATGGAGGACAATTCAGAGAAATTGATAATGTGTATGCATAGGCAAGACTGGGGAGTAGGCAACAATGGAGGTGGTGGTGGGGAGTGTATATATCAGGAGAACTCCAGTCCCCTCCAACCTACTGGCCCCCACTCCCCTCACAGAAAACCCAAAATTGTTGGGAATTAGTATACAATGAGCTGTATCTCTGATAAGGAACAGGAGTAAGGGGTGTGTGTGGAATGACAAAAAATAAACTGGAGAGGAGGTGGAATAACAGGGAGGGAGGCTATTGGGAGTGGAACGACAGGGGGACAGCTATGGGAACTGGGTGAAATTATTTGAGTGCTCCCCATGATATCCTATCACTCCACTGAATCAGTTATTTCATTCAAAACCTTTATAATAATTATTATTTTATTAGCAAGCATTTATATAGCACCAGCAATGTACCTGGCGCTTTACAAAGTAATGGGATAGACACGGTTCCTGCCCTAGGGCTTACAGTCTGAGAGATTGGGGGAAGAGGGGGAGACAGAGGGAGAGACAAGGAGTGTAACATTCATGAAGATGCGAAGTCCCAGGTGCACATGCTTGGCTTGGTTACATCGAGAATGATGGCTGGCTGGTCCATGTGGTGAGGATATGAGTACACAGACCTTAGGTAACAGATTGTACTGGATGGAGGGTATCAGCTAGGGAAGGGTGAACAGAACCGAGTTCGTAAATTCAGTTCAGTTCGAAAATCCAGTTCGGTTCGGAAATTCTGTTCGGTCGACCGAACTGGTTGAGTTCAGTCCGAACTTCCAAACAGAGTTCGGAAATTCAAACCCCATTGAACTAAATGGAACATTATCTTCTGGGATGGACGAACAGAGCCGAGTTCGGAAATTCGGTTCGGTTCGAAAATTGAGTTCGGTTCAGAAGTTCAGTTTGGTCGACCAAACTGGTTGAGTTCGGTCCGAACTTCCGAACCACATTCACCCATCCCAAGTATCAGCAGGAGTTAGGTGAGGGGAGCGAGGAATCGGGGAGGGCAGACCAGAAGAGTTGGGTCTTGAGGAGGGATTTGAAGGTATGAAGGAAGGGGGCGAGAAAGATGTGGGCAGGGAGGGAGTTCCAGGCATGGGGGGCAGCTAGGGAGAAGGGAAGAAGGTGGTTAGGGGAGGCGTGGGTGGGCGAGAGAGGGGACAGAGGAGGAGCGGAGTTCACGGACTGGAGTACAGAGGAAAATTAGTGCAGAGAGGTGGGGGGAGCAAGATTGTGAAGAGTTTTATAGGTGAAGACTAGGAGCTTGTGCAGGATTTGTTCAGGAAGGGGAAACTAGGGCTGAAGCAGCAGCAGCTTTTACCACGCCGCGATTCCATTCTGCCATTTTGGAATTGCCCGCACCACACCGTGACTTTTCTGCTGACACTCTGCTAATTCCGCCGGCATTGTGCAAATTCGGAAACTATCGAAAAAATTGCGGAATTGTCAGAAACTGTCAGAAAACCGCTGTTCCGCTATTTTGTGGCGCCAGTGGAAGTAGTGAAAATGGCATGTTTCCGCTATTTGTGAAGCCTGTGGAAGTAGCGGAGTGAAATTAGCGGAACTGCTGAAATAGCGGAATGAAACTAGTGGAATGAAAGCCTCTGCCATGCCGTACCACTAATTGCGGAAACGCTGTTTCCAGTGGAAATAGCTACCGCTGTGAATTTCCACTACAGCCCTAGGGGGGAACCAGTGAAGAGAGGAGAGAAGGAGCTGCACGTGGTCGAAGCGACGGGTGAGGTGGATGACCCTGGCAGCAGAGTTTTGGATGGAGATAAGGGGAGAGCGGGGGAGGCCAGTGAGAAGGAGGTTACAGTAATCAAGGCAAGAGATGACCAGCGCATGAACAAGGGTTTTGGCAGAGGAGACAAAGCGAAAAGGGTGAATCATAGTAATGTTATGGAGGGAGAAGCAACAGGATTTGGCAACAGAGTCGATGTAGGGTTTAAAAGAAAGGGGTAAGTCAAAGATGAAGCCTAGACTATGGGCTTGGGGGACAGGAAGGATGGTGACCCCGTCAATAAGGATTGACAGAGAAGAGGGAGAGGAAGAATGAGGGGGAAGATTTAGTTGAGTTTGAGTTTACGTTGAGACATCCAGGTAGAATTATCAGAGAGACAGCTGGTGAGGCAAGCTTGAATAGATGGGGGGAGAGAGAGAGGGAGTAGAGAGAGAGAGAGTTGAGTGTCAACAGCGTAGAGGTGATATTGGAAGCCATGGGAGGCAATGAGTTTGCCTACGGACAGGGTGTAGATAGAGAAGAGGAGAGGGCCAAGGACAGAAACTTGGGGAACACCAACAGAAAGGGGAAGGGAGGAGGAGGTGGAGTTGGCAAGAGACACCTTAGGAGCAGTCAGAGAGGTAGGAGGAGAGCCACGGAAGCCAAGGGAGTGAAACGAGTCCAGCAAGAGTGAGTGGTCAGCAGTATCGAAGGCAGCAGAGAGGTCAAGGAGGACAAGAATGGAGTAGAGGCGATTAGATTTAGCCTCAAGAAGATTGTTGGTGATCTTAGCAAGAGCAGTTTCAGTAGAGTGAAGGGGGCAGAAGCCAGATTGGAGGGGGTCAAGGGAGGAGTTGGTGGAGAGGAAGTTGAGGCAGCGGGAGTAGACAACACATTCAAGAAGCTTGGAAGCAAAAGGAAGGAGTGATACAGGACGGTAACTAGAAGGCTCAGAGGGGTCGAGAGTGGCCTTTTTGAGGATAGGAGAGACAGTGGCGTGCTTGAAGGTGGAGGGGAAGGAGCCAGTAGAGAAGGAGAGGTTGATGATGTGCAGGAGGGAAGGGACGACCTTTTCATTCTGCCTGTCATGACAAGTATTCCTGAGCATTCCTCTTGTCGTTCCGCCCAGTTCCTTGCTGCTGCACCCTATCCCTGTTTGTCCTTGTCATTCCACTCACTCTTCCTGGTGCCTTCATCATTATTCTACACCCTCTTTCCTCCCCCCCACCCTCCTCCCCAGTTCCAAAGATGCAGCTCTGTTGTATTCTTTCACAGCAAACTTAATGAGATCTGCCAATGACAATAGACATTTCTTTTTGGTAAGGCATTTGGCAGACGTGGTTAGGAGTTAGATTTTTAAAAGGGAGTTTTATTGTACTTTGTATTTTACATAAGCTGCCCTGAGCCTTAGATGACAGGCAGGAGAGAAGTTTAAATAAATACAATAAAATAAATAATAGGATTTATTTCCAAATTTGCATTGCCATTGCCTCCATTCCTTCCACTGGGCATTCCATTTTATTAATTTCAATATGTACCCAACTTTAAATTCTTATTAAACATTTATATAGCACTGTCTCAGCTTCAGTGTTGCCCCCAACCTGTCGAGGAAGAGGATTGGGACTGAAAGACCAAGGCAAAGTGTGGGTGCACGGAGCCTAAATTGTAAGTGAGCACAATGTGAGAGACTGTATAACGTGTTTAATGCTTACATGGCATGGGCATTAAGGCAGGATCCTTAACTTACCATTTCCATGCTTTTTGAATTTTTCAGGGTCTTAACTTCTCTCTCAAACTGAATGTTTTTGAGTATAGAATAATAAGCAATAATCAAAGTAACATGGTCTGTATTTAATCACAAAATCACCACCCATTGTGATTGTTTGATATAAATCAGACAATGCCTTTTTTTAATACCATGGGTCCTACTAATAAAAGCAGTTTGAAAGAAATGTAGAGTCATAAAGGTTTTGTGGGTGTTTTGTATAAGATTTATCCTACTATTGGTTATGTGTCTGTTCCATTACAAGACACATGTAATCAAATCAAGCATTATTATAATGTATCTGTTTTTGTGTTCACTTCATTCTACCAGAGGACATCGCCTCTCCATGTACAGCATATATACCAGGGGTGGATGTCACGGAGGAACATAGGGTCGCACACGTGTAACACGGGCCCACATGTAGACTACAGGTCTGGTAAATACATAATGCAAAATGTTCCACATGTATGCAATGTTGCAATACATGTAGACTACAAGTCTGACAAATATGTAATACAAAAGGTTCCACATGTATGTATGTTACAATGGAGAACTGTAATATCCAGATCAGAGATGTAACACGTGACAAGCTCCAGGAAATGCAAAGAGAGACAAAGATGTGTATTTGGGGAACCCTGGCCCCAGACGGATGGCCAGGGACATTAACAATGCTAATGCAGCCACTGACTACGTGCAAGAGACAGAGAAACCTGATAAAAGAACAAAGGAAATTCTAGAAGCCTGGAGAACATACGAGGAGTTTCCTCCTGGAGATATAAGGAGTGGTATCCCAGAGGGGGGAGAGATTTTTGTAGGAGTTCTCTCCCAGAGCCATCTTGGACATCTGCATACGAAAAGCCTTCCAGCAGCAGGCTGGAGAAACCATGAGGAGAGAGACATGATTTTGCTCTTTACCAACTAAGAAGCCAGTGCCCAGTCGCTTGCATTGAGGACTGAGAGAAACCAGAACTTATGGACCTTGGTAGGGTAAGATGCTTATTTAGGAACTCAACCAGTATAGATCAGGAATGCGCTATGCTTACCTTTGATTTCTAGTAAGTAACCACTCTGTATCAACTATCTTGCTTATGTAATCAATAAACTTACTTCTTATATTTATGAAGAAGTGTCTGTGTCTAACATTGGAACACAAGTGAGCAACAAGAGCCCTCAAGCTCTTACGAACCCAGAGAGTAAAGAGTCTGTAAACGGGAAGGATTGGGCCCTTGAGTGACAAAGGAGTTTTCTTGTGGCAGACTTGAATTAGCCAGAAAAAACTATCCCTCCTTGCTTTCTCAGGTTTGGAGTCTGGTGGTCCTCCTCGACTCACAGCTCTGCCTGGATGCCCAGGTGGCCGCTGTGGTGAGGAGTACATTTGGTAAATTATATCTGGTTCAATGCCTTCAGCCTTATATTTTAGGCTCCGATCTTGCCACCGTCATCCATGCATTCATCACTTCAAGATTGGACTACTGCAATGCACTCTACATGGAGCTACCCTTGGTGATGACCCAGAGGCTGCAACTGGTGCAGAATGCAGCAGCTCACCTCCTGACAGGGACGGGCCACCGGGAGCACATAACACCTGTGCTCGGTTCTCTGCATTGGCTGACGATAGTTTTCCAGGCCCGATTCAAGGTGTTGGTTATTACCTTTAAAGTCCTATATGGCCTGGGCCCCACTTATCTGTGTGACTGCCTCATCCCTCATGTCCTGGATTGGCCCTTGCAGTCGACTGGGGATGCCCTCTTGGAAGTCCCCTGGGTTTCCCGGGCAGCCATGTTCGAGAGGACGTTCTCAGTGACCACACTGTGGCTATAGAATTCTCTCCTGGTGGAAATTTGCCTCGCTCCAGATCTCCCCTCCTTCCATAGTCAATGCAAAGCCTGGCTCTTTTGCCAGGCATTCGGTGAAGGAGACGGGTGGGGGGTATGGGGGGTGGGGTATTTTTCTCAGGCTTTTGTTGTTTTGCTGTCTGGATGTTTTATGATTTTAAATTGATATTTTATATTGCATTTTATATTTTTTGGTATTATATTTTTTATATATGCTGTACACCACCCTGAGCTGCCATTGGGCAGGAGAGGGCGGTATATAAATAAATAAATAAAATGGGATCATGCAAGCAAAAAATTTGGGAACCATTGGCATACAGTAATAACAAGACATTGGATAAAAAACAGATATGTGGCCGGTGATACTCCTCCCCAGACCACCCTGGGGCAAAAAGTCACTACAGACACAGGCCGGGTCAGGCCACCAAACTGACATGCCTGTGACTGGGGAGCCATCCCACTGCCCACACGGCCCATGTAGGGCCGGGAACACAACATATATGCAGACAGCCTTCCCCACCCGCGCCTTGCTTGCAGTATCCTGCTCTTTAGCATGATGGACAGCCAGGGTGGCCAATGAGGCAGGCCATGGTGCACACGCACACACACCCCGGATATGCCACACGGGAAAGACATGGTAACCCACTGTGGCCTGCATGGATGGCCCTTAGCCTGGGCTGTGACTTCGGAGATTTGCCGAGGTCACAGCTTGGGCTAGCCTTCAGTGCTCCCAAGGTGAATCCTGGGCCAACATCTCGCGGTGCATGTTTACATGTGCCGCCGGGTCCCAGGCACAGCGGGCCAAAGCTGGTCACAGCATGTCAAAGTCACGTCTGTTTTTATCCACTGAAATAAACAACCCAGGAGATGGCTAATTATTAGTACCTAGGATTTAGTTCAACTAATGTCATAGAAATACCAGTACTAGGAAGACTTGGGGCACAAGTGTCATTTGTCCAGTGCATTGAGTTCCAAAGTGCTGTCCTAATCTTAAGTAGGTTTCAAGTGTGATGACTTTGCCCATAAACACACACACGCTCTTGCACATGCAATGTCACCCCCTCAGAGCTCAGCACAGCCACTCTGTGTGGTCAGCTGTGGTCGAACCACTTTTAAATATGCTCCCATGTAGAGAAGTGTGTGCTACATTCTCTGATTACTGGCTGAAGCTTGCTGTGGTGATGATTCACAATGATTCTCACTCTGAGCCAGGATTTGGCATCCACTTAAGTTTAGTGTGGCATTTTGGGACATAGCTATCATGTGAACAACACCCTTGTGCACCTGGATAAATGAGGATTGGACTCCTGGTCTCCTCACAGAAGCTAGGGGCTGGGTATAACTAGGTGTAGAGGTATGTCCATTAAAATATTGTTTTGAATCCTGTTAAAATATTACGGATCATACATGGAGTGTCCTGAAAGGAAAATTCACAGGAAGGATAGAATTTTACAGTATTATATATATAACTGCATTGGTCTGGATTCATCACAAGCATCCATAAAATTCCACCAAGGTGGCATTGTCCCCTGATTTCAGAGACTCTCGATGGCTTTGATTCTTCCTGTCGTTCTTCCCTCATTTCCTGCTGTGCTCCTACATGGGAACTTCACTCCTCTTCTGCCACATCACCTGCTCCCAAGTCTCCTGCTCCTTAAACTGGCTTTGCCCCTTTTCCTAAGCTGTCCTTTATGCCCAGAACTCCCTCCCTCCCTTCAAATCCCTCCAAAAAACTACCCGCTTCATCATGCCTACCCGAGCTCTTCACCCTTGCATATTACTCACTGATGTTCCTTCTACTGTCCTGTCATTCAAGGTTCCTTTCTCCCTTTTAACTAAGGAAGGAACGTGCACCTTTGACTTCTCAACTTCATGAACGTATCTGTCTCTCCCTATGTCCCCCCTCTTCTATGTCCCCCTTCCCTTGTCTGGTCTAGGTTGTAAATGACCTGTCTCTCTAATTAATGCCTGTTCAGCACTGACACATTGCTGGCACTATGTAAATTAATGATGATAAATAATAACAAATACCCATTTCAATATTCAACAGCAGGACACTCATGTCATTGTGCAGCTCACAGATTATACTTTTAAAGCTGAGTCTTACATACCTCTATGAACTCAGAGTCATGGGAACTCCATGGCCCACGGTGAAGTGGCACTGGAACGCCAAGACTGCAAGGCAGGAAAACTGCAGTGCAGAGCAGAATGTATTGCATTGTGTGTGCTCCCAATGATCTATGTTTAATTAGTCTTTGGCCTCCAGCGTCGAAAGATCAAAACTAGAAAGCTTATATAGGCCCCCCAGCAATACGTCATAATAGCCTACGTGACTCATTCATAGCTTGTTTTCTGTGGTTTTTCTCTGTTGCTGTAATATTTCTGCGGTGTCATTCTGAAATGTAAATGAAGAAACATTAACTATATCTTTCTGTTGACATCTCAGCTGGTATCATACCAGCCTATCTCCTCTTTCATGCCATTCAGGTGCTGAAACCACCGGGCAAATAGGGAAATTGGCTTTCTTAATCTCTGTCAATCAATAACACAGTTAGGTCATGATCTTCCAAGTGGATAGTGTCAGTGTATGCACGTAACACAAGTGCAATTTCCATGTCTAAGAGCTTGGCTGCTCTGCCATAGGAGACTCAGTAGCAGCAGCAACGGAGGTGTAGAGGTGTTTTCACCTTCCCCACAGTAGTCAAGTGAAGAGCCTACAATCATCTGTGGTTAGCACTGGCTTATAAGTTGAGTTTGTTATTTGGACCACAACTGGTTTCCCTTGCAACAACCCAGGTGAGGAATGATGTGATGGGCAGTATACTATTGGGAAGGTGCCTTGAGAAACATTGCCCAGCACGGGGTAGTGCTGCATGTCAACCAAGTAGGTATCAAGGTTGGCTTTATTGGGCTTGCCCAGCCAGTGTCCAGAGAGGTTTCATAGTTGCTCAGTAGTCTTCTGGTCGCTCCCACCATTGAAGAATGAGTTCTTTTAAGGAGAAATTATTATTTTGGGACCTTAATTCATTGGTCAATGAACATGGCATTCATTGAGGGTGATTTAGCCACTGGGTGATTGTGTGATGGCAGGGTATCATATTCGGTAGGGGAAGAGACCCCTGACCCCCCAGGACTTTCATCTCCTCCCCCCCCCTTTGCAGGAAGTGAGGGGGCGGGGTCAGGGCTTATCCCCTGGGAGGACTTCTGGCAGAAGGGGTACAAGTGGTGGCTGGTCTGGTGCAGCTGCAGGCACATGCCTTGGGTGGGGCCAAGGGGAGACTGGTCATTGTTCTGTGAGAGGAGGAGTTTACTATAGGGGCAGCTGGTTTTATAGGGCGGATATTGTTGGGGGTTTGGGTTTTTTGGGGAATGGGTGGGTGGAGGTGGTTGATTGTTGGATAAGGGTATGGCTCCCTCCCCTAATGTGAGGGGGAGGGACTGGGTTGAGGAGAGAAGGGTCTGTCCCGTCGGTGTGAGGGAGGAGTCTGACCCGATTGGGTTGAGGGTTTTTAGCTCCCCTGTGAGGGGGGGGGGGGGGCTGGAGGTTTGAGGGGAGAGGGTCTCCCTTGCCAGCTGGGTGGGACAGCCATCGGGGAGGGGGGTCAGAGGGGTGGGCCAGGGGGTGTTCCGCAGCCATTGGGGTTGTGATGGGCCGGGATAATTATGGTCCCTCCAGGAGGGTGGTTAAATCTGTGAGAGGGGATAGGTGTTTGGTGCCGATCTCTTTCACTGACCCCCGGGCAGGTGGTGTGGTGATCAAGAATGGGAGGCCCCCTGATCTGGGACTGTTGCTGATTAATGCGAGGTCGGTGGCTAATAAGTCCACAACAATCAGGAAAGTAATCCTGGACTAGTCAACTGACCTTGTGTGTATTACAGAGACCTGGGTCCAGGTCCTGCCTTGTCCAGTTTCATGGGATCAGTTTCAGTGGGTATCGCCTGCTGATGTGGTGGATGTCCTTGGGGCGGTTAGAGCCACTTGTTGCGAATTAGACTCATGCCTGTCCTGGCTGGTTAAGGTCTGCTGTGAGACACTAGGACTGTTGCTGGCTGGGGTTGTCAATGCCTCTGCTCAAAAAACCATCGCTTGACATTGACTCCCTTGCCAGCTACCAGCCAGTCTCTAACTTATTGAACGGGTGGTGGCTCAGCAGCTTCAGGGGCATCTGGATCAGATCAGTTTTCTTGATCTTTCACAGTCTGGCTTTTGCCCTGGGTTTGGCATGGAGACTGCACTTGTGGCTTTGGTTGATGACCTGCACTGTGAATTGGATCAGGGCAGATTGTCTCTTGATTTTATTAGATCCGTCAGCAGTGTTTGATACCATTGACCATGAGATGTTGGTGGCCCATCTGCGGGACTGGGCTGGGCAAAATTGTTCTTTAATGGTTCTGCTCTTTCCTGGCTGGGAGAAGTCAATGGGTGGTGCTTGGGGAGTGTTCATCATCTCCCCAGAACCTCACGTGTCTCGCAGGGTTCTATTCTGTCCCCTCTCCTGTTCAACATGTACATGCAGCCTTTGGGGGAGGTCGTGAGAAGGTTCGGCGTACGTTGCCATCAATACGTCAATGATACACAGCTTTACCTCTCCTTTTCTGCAGACCCAGACCCAGCAGTCTCTGTGCTTACCTGGTGTCTGGCAGCGGTGGGGGATTGGATGAGGGTGAGCCGTCTGAAATTGAATCCCAACAAGACAGAGGTGATAATGGTGGGTAGGGCCAGGGGTGGATTGGGAAATCAAAGTGGCCCGGGAAAACATAGTGTTAGTGGCCCTGTGCCGGCGGCAAAGCCGCCGGCGCGCTGGAAAAGGGCTAAGGGGGCGTGGCTTGGGGCGTGGCTTGGGGTGGGCAGAGTGTACCAGATTTGGGGCCTATCGGAGCTGAGTCCCCAGACTCAGATTCTCAGCAGCTTGGCAGGGGTGAGCGGGAGGTTATGGGGGGATGGCAGGGGGGAGACTGCCACTGGTGGGGGTACTGGCCCTCATTTCAGTGCTCTGGCTCCCCAAATCACTCCGTTTCAGTGCTCAGTGGCCCCCAACCAAAAAAATCACTCTGTCCCTTGCT
>QEPC01008045.1:398631-425905 GCA_003113815.1 Sphenodon punctatus | reverse complement strand
TCTCTCCCCCAGCTCCTGTCTCTCAGATTGTAAGCCCTAGGGGCAGGGACCATGTCTATTTTATTACTTTGTAAAGTGCCAGGTACACTGCTGGTGCTATATAAATGTTTGTTAATAATAATAATAATGAAACCATCTACTAAATCTCAAGCAAGCAATGAAAACAGAGGCTATATTAGGAAATCAGAGTAGAAGTGTTTTTGACCACATATTAACAAACAAAGCTACAGAGAGGATGAAAACAAAACCCAAGTTTTGCTTTCCTTCCATACAGCATATTTCTTGAGTGGTAGTGTTAAGAATGACTAAAGGTGTTTTCAGACGTTACGAGATCACAGTCAACCACAGTGAACCACACACAACCCCGCGCGGGGCCAAAGGGCCCTGAACGTCTGTTTGGCTGGCGCCAGATATTCACCATGGACAATCCCCAGCAGGGGTCAAAATTAACCACCCTTCCGGAGGTCTGGTCCGGACCATCTCCGAAAGGGTGGTCAAAGTAATTCCCAACAGAAAACAACAAAACATAACGTCTGGATGGCAGTCACCAGCCGGAAGCAATCAAAATGATTCCCAGCCGGGGACAAAGCACGCAGCGTTGCTGCCAGGCAATGAGCAACAACACAGGCCAGGGAGGGAGATTTAAAGGGCACACATTGGCAGGGGAATGTGGCGGGATGGAGCGAGGCGGAAGGGAGAGGAGAGTGGAGGGTGAGCGAGCAAGGGAGGAGGAGGTGGAAAAGACACAGGCAGAGGAGATGGTTGTGCTGCACATGGAGGCAGTGGAGGGAGAGCAGCAGCAGCAGCTGGGACAGGCCACCCCAGAGCCGGCAACCGGCCCGGGGGATGAGGCACCCCAGAAATGGGTAAGGGGAGCGAGGGGGGGCAGTGGCACCAGGGCACCCAGGGGGGTGGGCGGGCCAGCAGGAGGGGGGAACGGGGGAGGACCACGGGGCTGAGGAAACCCGGCAACCAACCCCCCCATTATGACCTACAGACACGGAAAAGGGCCCAGGAGCCCCCAGAGGAGATGGGTGGAGGGCACGTGGAAGAGGAGGAGGAGGACCAGGAGGAGGAGGACCAGGAAGGTCCACGTGGGAGACGGCCGTACCACCGAGGGGGGAAATGGGGGAACAGGGAAACCCAGGACTTCATCAGTATCTGAGGGACCCTGGAGCACCAGCTAAAGCTAGCGGTCAACCAGAGAAATGAGCACGTGTACCAGGAGATCGTGCAGGACATGGAGGCAGCGGGGCACCACAGGACCGTGGCCCAGTGCCGCTCGAAGGTGAAGGAGCTCAAGAGGGGGTACAAGGTCATCAAGGACAACAACCAGCGGTCCGGGCACGGAGCCTGGACCATCCCCTACTACGATGCCCTGGACTGCATCCTCCACATGAAGGTATCCATAGTTGCCCCACGCCTCATGTGGAGCGCCATGCTCCATGGCAGGGAATGGGCTAAAGTACCCCCTCGCCGCCCCGCTAGAAGGCACTGGCTCCAGGGGCCACGCACCCCAAGAGGAATGCCCCAGGACCTCAGGGACCAGCAGGCCCCTCTCACCTACCAGCCCCAGGAGCCCCCAGCTGATCTCCATACCGGGAGGAGCCGTGGCTGGCACACTGGTCACCCTCAGCCAGGGGATGCAGGGGAACCCCAGTAACACCAAGGGACCGGCCTCGGAGGGCTCTGAGACCAACATCGAGGATAAGCAAGTGGGTGGGATGGGAAACGGATCAGAGGGGATGGGCCGATGGAGGGAGGGGGCACACTGGCCACGGGGCCTCCCCCAGCAACCCTGATACCCCAAACCATGGAAAGGGGGCCCAGGGGGCTACCGGGGGACACGTGAAGCCCACCCCACCCCCTGCAGCAGGCTGGCGAGGGGGATGGCGGCAAGCAGCCCCAGGAGCAGCCAGAGGTCCCAGGTGAGGCAACTCGGCAAGTGGGTGGAGGGGAGCTTGGGGGAGCCCGGGTGGGGGACCTGGCCCATGCGGTGCAGGGGAGGGGGGCCTGGGTGCAGGGGAACAATGGGGGAGGGCACCAGCTGGCCACCTGGGGGGCCCCTCATGACCCCCCAGCAGTGGTATGCGAGGGAGGGCAGACGGCTGGGGCACCTAACCAAACCCTACTGTGCACCCCAACAGGGTCGCCCGCTGGTTCCCAGCAAGCCAGCCCCGTGCCCCCAGCCTAGTGGATGAAGGAGCACCATGCACGGGTATGGCGCCAGAGGGAGGAGCAGGCAGAGGACATAGTCTGCACCACTACCAAGCAGGGCGAGTGGATGATCACGGCCGTTGACTGCATGGAGGCGGCCACTGAAAGGGCCATGCAGAAAGAAGAGGCAAGGGACCAGAGGCTGCAGGTGGAGGTGCAACTAGAATGGAGGTGGGAGTGCCAGGAGCACAGCAGGCAGGTGGAGGCATTCGGGCGGCTGGAACAGGCCACTGACCGAATGGTGCAGGAGCACTCTGCCAAGATGGACCGCTCCCATGATATTGGCACCTCGCTGCTGCTGCTGCTGCACAAGGGGACCATGAGTGCCTACGTGATGGCTGCCGCCCTACCAGGCAAGCTGCCTGCCCCGGCCCCGCTGCTGGGCCCCTCGGAGCCCCCACCACCTCCGCCCCAGCCACCAGCATGCCTGCTGGGCCCGCGTATCTGCCTACCAGTCCCTGTAGGCCTCTGGAGGGAGAAGTCGCCCAGGGGGGACCCTCTGGCCCTGGGTCCACCCACCCTCCCAACACTGTCTGCCCCTCAGGGCACCAAGGTGTCCCAGGATACCATCGTGGACATGGACAATGGGAGGAGGGGGGAGAGGAGCTCCATGGCAGTCACAGGGCGGCCGAGAGGGAGACCCCAGAGACATGGGTGAAGGGGGTGAGTGGCCTGGGGGGGGGAACGTCAATGGGAGGTGGGGGGGTTGACTGTAGGAGGTATGAAAAATAAATGCACAGGCACCACAGTCACAGCCACTGTTTTGTTAACGGGCCCAGGGCTGGGGGCGGGCGGGCACCTAAGGGCGTGCCCAAGGTGCAGGTGGGGGCCCCGGGGTGGTGGCGACGGTGGTGTGCGACCTCATGCCTCGGCCTCCTGGCTGATCTGCCTAGCCAGGGCAGCACAGTTGCGCTTTGCTTATCGGTACTCCCACGGGTTCTCAGCATTCACATAGAGAGGCATGAGGTCGGGAGGGCACCGGGGTACGGGTTAGTCGAGGGCAGCCCCATTGGTCTCGCACACGTTGTGCAGCACACAGCGGGCTCTGATCTTCAGGACTAAGGTCTCCACCGTGTAGTCCAGCCGGCCTGTGAGGCACCTCCAGTGCTGCTTGAGGGCCATGAAGGCCCTCTCGACCATGGTCCGACTGGCACACAGGTGGATATTGTACATCACCTCCACAGGGTTCCTGGTGACCAGGTATTCCTTCATCAGCCATTGGGTGAGTGGATAGGTCAGGTCCCCCAGGATGCAGGGGGGCATTAGCACCCCCTCGATCCAGGTCATCCCCATGTCCGCAAAGTCCCCGTGATACATCCGGACATAGAAGGGGGAGATGGTCATGATCTGGGTGCCCAGAGTTGCCTGTGAAGATGTCTATGAACCACCCCTGGTGGTCCACGACAGCCTGCAGCTGCAGCTACAGGGAGTGGTATCCGTGTCTGTTAACATAGAAAGGAGAGATGGTCATGATCCGGGCATCATGGCTGTGCCCAGAGTGGCCCATGTAAATGTTTGTGAATCATCCCCGGTGGTCCATGACTGTCTGCAGCTGCAGGGAGTGGTACATGTATTGGTTGACATATTCCGCGACCTCCCCATCGGATGGTCGTAGGATCTCGATCTGGGTGACGTCCACGGTGCCCATGCAGTTGGGGAACCCTCCAGCTGAGAAGCCAGCCATCACAGCCTCCTGGTCCACCAGCTGGGTTGCTCGATCCAGGAGCACGCCCTTCACCACCCAGCAGATGTCCTGCAGGATCCCGGCGATGGTGCTCACCCTGACGCTGAAGTGCTGCGAGATGGACTGGCAGGAGTCAGATGTTGCAAGGGCCGAGACCCTGATGGCCACCCGCTGGACCATGGGGATGGGGGCCTGCATGGGGGTGTGCTGATGCTCCAGCTAGGGCGTTAACAGTTCCGTGAGTCGCAGGAGGATACACCTGTCCATCCAAAAGTGCACTCTCCAGGTGGCCTTGTCCCACTGAGCCAGTGCCCTGGCCCACCACCCCTGTGCCGCCTCTGTGACCCATAGCCACCAGGCAATGGACATAGCGAGCTGGGCAGCACGGCCCATGGTCTCCCTCCACCACTGGAGCTGGCTGGCCGCCTTGCAGAGCGCAGCAGCCCGCTGCCGGGTGTGGATGAGGGCCAGTCAGGCCATTCCGGAAACCTGCTGGGCCCTGAGCTGGGACAGGGAGCACCTGTGCCCGTGGAGGGCTCTCCGGGCTCCTGCAGCGCTCCTGGCCATGCACACCTGCAGCCAGGCAGCCAGGTGAACCTCTGCGGTCTGGATGCGCAAGAGATCCATGTGCGAGCGGTACCGCTCTTCACAGACTACTAGGTGCATGCTGCAGACGCCCAACCATCCCAGCTCCATGGTGAATGGTGTCCCGGGTGGGTTGGAGCCACACCCGTTTTAGGCTGGGGCTTGTGTCGCCCCACCCCCAGGTCGTGACCTGGTGACTGGGCGGGGGCCCCCGGGTCGCCTCTCTCTCCCCCCGGCCGGCTGGCCTGGATCCTGCAGGGCGCCCAGGGCAGCAGTGGGCACCCCATTGCGCACACCTGTGGTCCCTGCATGGGGCCTGGCACATAGTCCAGCCTGCGCCCGGGCATGTGCAGGCAGCAGCTGCATTCCTGCTGTCATCATCTCCCACCTCTCTGTGTTGGCTACCTGTTGTCCTCGCCGCCCTGATCTGTGTATAGGCTGTCCTGTATGTGTGCTTGGTTCCAGCAGCTGGGCCGCGTCCGCACCCCACACCTCGCTCCTTT
This sequence comes from Sphenodon punctatus, assembly GCA_003113815.1. Lineage (NCBI taxonomy): Eukaryota > Metazoa > Chordata > Lepidosauria > Sphenodontia > Sphenodontidae > Sphenodon > Sphenodon punctatus. Next base: position 420,916 of record QEPC01008045.1, on the reverse strand, counting down.
GCCATGGAATGTTGCAGCCTGTGGCCTTATCGCTTGGCCTTGGGGCTCCCTTGCTTCTCCTGCCATCCCTCCAGGGATTGTGAGGCCCCTCTTTCCTTGCAGTTAGTATCCACCGCTTGTTGGACCATGACTGGCAGTGCTTCCCCAGGGCTTGCGGGCCCCACCCCGCCCAGCGCCCCCCATAGCTGGACCTTCCGCGAGACCATGGCCCTGTGTGATCTGTGGCATTCCCCTGCCGTGCAATTGCTCCTGAGCTGCCCAGACAGCCTCACAGGTGCCTATGCGAGTCTGAGCTCCAGCCTGCGCCACTTTGGCTATGAGGTGAGTGCCTGCAATTGCTGGCTGCATGTGGAGATGCTGGACCTGCATCCCTTTCCCAATGGGCACATCCTGGAGATGAGATGCTTGCATCTGGGGTGGTCTGCAGCAGAGACCGTGTCTGCTCTCTCTGTGTGCAGCCTGGCCACCTACATGGCATGTCTGGTGGAGAGGGCCCCTGCCCTGGCCATGTCCTTCTTTGGCTCTGTTCATGGGGCCCGGGGGTACCAGTGGTCACGTGGGGTGGTCTATCACTGCCTGTTGGAGCTCGGTCACCTTTTGTGGCCCCCAGCTGCTGACTATGGCTTGTCGGAGCCCACTGGGGCGGCGCTGATGGTGCTGGTTGGTGCGTGGTCCCGATGTGATGTCCAGGTGCTCGCCGTGCAGGATTCCTTTGAGGCATACTACTTCATTGCCCACCACATGTCTGCACTGGGATACCATCAGGGCATGTTTCAGTGACCCCACTCTGTGCACCTGGTGGGCCACCCGGCCCCGGGCCCCATCGTGGCCCCCTGCAGCTGGCTGTGAGGCCCCATGTGCCTTCCAGGCCCTGGATGCTGGCCCCGCTGTGAGCTCCTGCCTCCCCCCTGATGCTGTGGGTCACTGCCTGCATCCTCCATGACGTCCGGGGCTTGCTGCTGTACTGGCTGGTTCCTGGGGTTCCTCTGCCTCTGCCTATGGGTCCTCTCCATGGGATTCTCCTGTCCGCCTCAGCAACCGTTGTTCCCTGCCATGGCTGCCTTCTCCTGTGGCTGTGTCCTGATCTCCGAGCCGGCACCCGGCACTCCGGGTGCAGCTGTCCTTCATAGTCCAGCTGCGATCCCTCCTGTGCCTGTGCCCCCCCCCTTGGGTGACTCTGTGACTGTTGGGGTTTTGGGGTCCCCGGACTGCACCTCCTGGTGTCCTCCCGGGGGGAGGGGTTGGACCGACTGTGTTGCTCCTTGGCTCCGGCTTGCCTTCATCCCGTCCATCGCACCCTTGCCTGTGTGTGGGGTCCTTGTCTGCCTCCTGGACCATTCCCAGGCTGCTCCTTGCCCATGCAGCCTCCCCCTGTGCCTGTGCTCTGCCCCTGGGGGGGTCCCCCTGTGTCTGGGCTGTCTGTGTGGCTGTGAGGTTGCCCGTGCTGCCTATGCTGTTGTGGGGATTTGGCTGCTGTTCCCCATGTCCTGCCCTGTCCCCGGGCCTATCCCCCCCGCTTCCCTGGCCCTGGGTCCCCCCCTTCGCCCATTGTGCCGTGTGTGTTGGCCGTCCCGCTGTGTTCCCCCTTCCCTTCCATTCCTGTGCGGATGTGTATGCACCCGTGTGTGTGTTTGTGCTGTGTGTTCTGCTATGACCTCGTTGTCTCTTTGCCTGTTGTGTGTACCGCCTCGACGGCTTGTCTCCCTCCTTCCCCTCCCTTCCCGTTTCCCTTGTGTGGGCATTTCCTTTTGACTCTTCTGGCTTCGTTTTCCCTCAGTCGGCCATGTCTGCCTCCCGCCCCTCCCCGGTGCCTTCTGGGTGTTTTGACCATGGCCCGGAATCAGCGTCACGTCTGTTGCACTGCCCCGGGCCATGGTCTGTCAGTCCAATTCCCTGCCGTGGTCCCGCTACAGTCACGTCTGTTCGGAGCCTTCCTGGACCACGGGGGGTGGTTGGTCGGCTCGCCACCGCTGGGAATCCACTGTGGTGACTCGGGAGCCCGTAACGTCTGAAAACACCCTAAGAAATAATTAGTGGAGGTTATGGAGTTTGTTCAAGCATTTCTAGAGAATTTACTTAAGTCCTGCTCCTAGCAAAACTTATGTACATGTGTAAGTGTTTTTAGGCTCAGGATCTTAGGAGTAGTGGTTTTTGAGTTGGACTGGAAATAGGCATGAATGTTTGTACTTAGAATTTAAAAATGAATAGATAGCTCAAGGAGTTTTAAACTCTTTCTTCTCACTCTGTTGGTTTCAGAGTTTAATATTTTATTAACTATTCTTTCTACAGTATTATTAACATATCAGGGGAAGGGGCATATTTTAAGTTGTATTGTTTGGAGTCAACATTTCAGAACAAAAGCTGTTAGGCCCCTTGATGAAGATCTCTGAAAACTGTGCTTTTTAAAGCCTTGAAGTCTTTAAGCCTTGAAGAGTAATCTTGGCTCCAATTCGAACTGGTCTAACTGACTTTTGATTTTTTTTTTTACAAAATAACGTTAATGTTTAAAACTTTCTTGACCTTTCGAATCTCTGAAGTAAAAAACATGAACACTTCTTTTTTTTTTTTTTTGTACACTGTCCACATTTAATGTCTTTTCAGTATTCCCTACCAAAACTTTGATGGAACTCAACATTTGAGTTTAAGTTTTTAAATTCTGAAATTTAAAAAAAATGGAAAACTTGTGTCAGCTAGTTCCAATATTAATGAAATTAATTGGAGCATCCCGTTATGTTGCACTGGGACAAGATTATGGCTAGCAGGAGCTAATAACAACCTTGGTGTTTGTTATAATCCCCTGGTATTCTGCAGCTTTCGTAGTATGCAGGGCCCTAAATTGCCCGAGGTTAGGCTGGGAGACGTTCCCAAATTCTAATTGATTTGTAAGAGTACTCGCTTTGGATCAGTCCTGTAATTTCACGCATTCCCGTTTTCCTTTTAAGAGATGGAGACAAAGTAGTTCAGATGATATCTTCCATTGCTCCAATTTCTGTTGCGGCGAGTATGTCAGCTTTGTAGTTCTGTCCTTTCTATGTGTGTGAAGAGTTCCATGAACACCCAGATCTCAAGGACAACATTTTAGCTTTTTTCATTGAACCAATTTTAGGAACAAATTTGAGGCTGTGGATTACTCACAAACTTGCCTCCTGACATGATTTATGACTATGGCAGCCCCCGCTCTTGTCTCATGTGCAAAGCACCCATTATGACAGTGCATTTTCAAAGGAACCAATGAGTCTCCCTTAGTTTCTGCTAGTGTCCGCAGTTCAGCAGATTTGTGCATAACAGGGACTGTCCATGATGTATTTGTAACCGGATTCCTCACAAAGTTGAGAACAAATCTGTTTGATCTAGTTGCAGCCTATTGGAATTCTCTCGCTACCACAAGCATGGGTTGGAAAATCCCCCACAAGGAAGTTGTGGTAATTGTTGTTCCTTAGAATGAATGACAATGCACCTTTCATCTTAGATTTTATTAGAAAGTTAATTAATAAATGTAATATTTAACAGTGTAGAGAGCAATCCATAAAGATCTTGTAATGGTTATAGTTTGTCAATCTTACTTCAAGAGAGGTGTTATTATTACAAATTCCTATAGTGTTTAAAATACTTACCAGTCCTTTTCTATTTCACTTCACCACAAACTTATGAAGTACAACATTATTATTTCCACTTTACAGATGGGAACTGGGTCTAAGAGAGAGTGAGTTGTCCAAGGCCACCCATGGAATAAGATCTGAAACTTGGTCTTCAAAGTCTAACATCGTATCATAGAGGCTACATTGATTTTCTATTCTCTGTCATTTTTGTTGTTGTACACTTATTATGTATATCTGCATTCTTAAAAAAAAAAGGAAAAAAAAAGGTTATTGTGGATTTTCAGAACTTCCTTGAAATTTACTAAGTGCTGTGTAATAAATAGTTCCCAGCGACCATATAATTAGTTCTCAATATTGAGAGGATTAGGTGCTGCCACTCAGGAAAACAATCTGGGAGTAATTACAAATAAGGATATAAGTAGCTGCTTAACTGAATCAGACCAATGGTCCATCTTATCCCAGTATTGTCACAACCTGACATGGCAGCAGGGTTTCAAATCCAGCTCTCCAGGGTCTCTGGCAGAGGCCTCACCCAGGTGTACTACCACAGACCATCTGGAGAACAAATGGATGTTTTTCAACATGACGGCTTCCACTGCTGCCACGGACGTATCCGGGCAGTGGTGGAAGCCGTCACTCCAGCTGGGAATTGGCCTGGCTGCTGAACAAACATGACGGCAGGCGGGTGGGGGGTGGGGAGATGCATAGATGTGCAACCACTTCTCCTACCCCTGTGCTTCCTGCAATGGTCCGTCGTCCTGGCAGATAGGCAGCTATGGCGGACAATGGAAGCCAGCCCCCCTGCTACTTCAGACCTCGCTAAGCAAAGTGGGTTTTCAGATGTGAAAGCTCACTTTTCTCTGGGTCCAGTGGCCTGATCCCAACCATGGTGGGGGCTAGCCCTGGCTTTGACTTGGGGATTTCCCTGAGCCACAGCCTGGCCTTGCCCCCACCATGGTCGGGAGCCAGGCTGTGCTAACATCTGGTGGGCGCATTTCAGCATGATGGTAGCACCCGAGTTAATCTGCACGAATGTAGGTTAATCTGTGCCACCGTCACGTCTGAAAACACACTGTGAATGCTAGGAGGCTGGGGAAGTCATGTTTCTTGATGCAGCTGCAGGAAAGGTTATTAATCTATGTCACCTTGAGATCTGCCTTGTCCACTGATCCTGATGAAACATGGCGCAGGTGAGCAATCCTAGAAGGCAGGAGAGACTCCGTGCCACCTTCAGAGCAGAGAACAGAATACAAAGTTTATTTTAAAAGACCAGGCTCATAAAATAAAATGGAGAGGCTGAAGCAGCCTGGAGTATTAAACTGCAAGCTAAGAATTTAGCTGAGGCATAGAAGAGTTGGAAAGAGGAATTTCATCACTTTGTAGACATTGCCTTGTGGGATAAAAAAGAGGCTATGAAAATAAGCCTGTTTTGGCATCTAATTGGGGGAAAGAGATAAGTGAGACTATTTGCACAAATACACCAAACTCACTGTACCTTAAAAGCAATAATTACGTGTTTTGATACTCACTGTAACCCAAGGAAGAGTGAGACAGTGGAAAGGTACAATCTTTTAACTCGAGATCAAGCTGTTCGGGAGCATATAGATAGGTACAGCACCCATTTGAAAATGGCAATAACCAGTTCTACTGATATGTCCAGTCTGCTGATCCCACTACAAGGGGTCACAAAATAAACCAGGTGAACCTATTTTAAAAAGGATGTCCGTAGTGACTGGGCCTACTTCTCATCAATCTGATCGTTATCAGTTTGACTGATCATGTGATTGCTACAGCACTGGAAGTCCCGCCTTCCGCACCTGTTCACTTGACCGGAACTCCCACATTCTGCTAAAAGTGACGTGGAAGTAGGATATTGCTTCTGGGCCAGGGTGATTGAATTTTCCCTGACCAGTGAAAGTCCTTATGTGTGATTGGAGCTGGACCAATGGGTGAATGTTTCATCATCCTAACCCTCCCTGCTTTGGAGAAAAGTGGACCTATAGAGTGGAATTTACGGGGTAGCGTGACTTGCACAAAAGGAGTTATGTGACCTCTCAAACAACTCAGGTGACTGAGACAGACAAATGGGTGAAGGTATTGTTAGCCTATCTCCAACCGTTGCTGAGATATAGGGTCTGTGGGGATGGCAGGTCGTAGGTAGGCCGGATTGGCAGAAGGGGTTCACGTGACCCTTCAAACAACTCAGTCCAATTGGCATAGGTTTTGTCAGCCTAGGCCCCTGCCCTAAAGAGCTACGAACCAATGGGGTGCCATTTTTTTGGTAGGGTATCTTGCAGAAAGGGTGACATGTGACCCCTCTAAGACCTCCTCCTGAGGCCTCAAACAACTCAGCCCCCCAAGCTGAACCAATTGGCATAGGTTTCGTCAACCTAGGCCCACATCCTAAAGACCTACTAGCCAATGGGGTGCCATTTTCTGGGTAGGGTGATTTGCAGAAAGGGTGTCATGTGTCACCTCTAAGAACTCCTCCCACCATCCTTGACCGATCCCTGTAGAACTTACCCCTTAGGTCATGCGGTTCCACGTACATTCAAAAGGAAAGACTATTTTACCAGGGTTTATTGCTTGAAATGGCTAGACCGTGATTGTGGTTGCCCTAGGGGCTGCGCAGGGCCGGCCCCAGGGTTTGTGAGGCCATGTGCGAAGTCTTGGTGCGGGGCCTAATTTGCATAATTAGGCCCCACCTAATTATGCAAATGTGTAAATTTACATAACTTTTACTCCCTCTGGACAGGAAGCATTCTCATTCTCCACCCCTCCGAGCAGCCATAGACAAGCATAGCCTCCCAATGCTTCCCCCCCCCTTCTCAGCCGAGCGTCTACTACCACTCCCTAGGAATGGTTCCACTGCAGGGGCAGCGGGGTGGGCAGTGAGACAGGCACAGAGACTGACTGTGTCCACTGCCTTATTGGGGGAGGGGGTGAGCTTAGCCAGCCTGGCCTCCAGGACCTGTTGCTTCTTGCTGCCGGTGCCGTCTGTGCCTTGTGCATGCACATGGTGCGACCGTCCAGAGGTGCTCTATCAAACACACAAGACACTCAAAATGCAGCTAGCCTATTAAGCTAATCAGTTCACGCTATCCCAAAAACGGTCTGTGAGGAGCCACTCGAAGAACAGAAGGTTGTTACCTTATAAACAATGTTCTTCGAGATGGCTTTAAACATTCTCCCAACACCCACCTTTCCAGTCCCGTGTGGAATTGTCTTATATTCCTAGAAAGGAGAATTGGTAACCTACCTTCGGTGAATTCCTTTCTCTCATATGGTCTGCATAGTCCTTCTGCTGGGTAGTTCTACCGTTGACCGCTAGGAGGCAGCTGATAATTTTTTTCTTTCCTGAGCCTGCGTCAATGGAGCTACCCAGCTCTCTCACCAGTCCGTTCGCAAGCTGAAAACTCCTTGTTCCGAATATAATTGCTAGAAAAAAATAATGGTTAACCCCCAACACTACCTATCTTAACCTATTGATACCATAACTATAACAACTCTCAAGGAACTTACAACAAATTAATGTAAAAGTACCCGTCCCCCGCCCCCTGATCCAAAATCGTGCTGTTTGGCAGGGAGGGACGGAGGAGTATGCAGAGCATATGAGAGAAAGGAATTCACCAAAGGTAGGTTACCAATTCTCCTTTCTCCTCATAGCTCTGCATCCTCCTCCTGCTGAGATGTACCCAAGCACTCCTGGTAATCAGTTAAGGGTGGGAGCCAACAGCACTGGGGGACTCCAGTACCGCTTGCAACACCCTTCTGCCAAAAGCAGCTTCTTCAGATTGGTATACATTAATCTTATAGTGCCTCACAAAAGTGTGGATAGAGGTCCAAGTAACCGCCCTGCAGATTTCTTCATACGAAGTGGCAGCGCTACGCACAGAATGAGCCCAGATTTGAAGGGGGGGAATTTTTCCCTTTGCTTTATAAGCCTCAATGATACCCTGTTTTAACCATTTAGATATCACGGTTTTAGAAGCTTTGCACCCCTGGTACCCTGGCCTGATATTCACAAATAGGGCAGAGGATTGCCTGAACCCCTTGGTCCTTGTTAAATAAATCTTAAGAGCTCGTCTCAGGTCTAAGGTATGCCACGCCCTCTCCCTCGGGTGGGTAGGGTTGGGACAAAAAGAGGGCAGGATAACTTCCTGAGATCTATGGAACACCGTATTAATCTTAGGCAGGAAGGCCTGATCCAGCCGTAGGGTGTCCGAGTCCTTTTGGAAAATACAAAAGTTGTCCTCCATGGACAGAGCACCCAGCTCGGAGACCCATCTTGCTGAAGTTACTGCAACGAGAAAGATAACTTTTAACGTCATAAAATATAAAGATATATGTCTTAGGGGCTCAAAGGGAGGTTTAGTCAAGGCTTCTAGGACCAAGTTTAAATCCCACGAGGGGACCCTATGCACTACTGGGGGGCAAATCATCCTAGCTGCTCTAAGGAATCTCCACACATTCTTATGGAAAGAGACAATCCTGCCTGACACTGCTCTAAGAACTGAGTCAATGGCAGCTGCCTGTCTGGCTAACATGTTGGCTCTGAGCCCCTTCTCTAAACCCAACTGAAGAAATTCCAGGACCTGAATGACCCCTGCCTTGGTAGGGTCCCTATCTAGCTGGAGTGACCAGGCAGCAAGCGTTTTCCAAGTGGCTTGGTAACTTCTCCTCATGGCCGCCTTTCTAGGACGCTGTATGGTATTTATTCAGCACTGCCTCCGAGTAGCCCTTTTTTCTCAGGGCTGCCCGCTCAAGTTCCACACTGTTAATTTTAATGTCTGTATTTCTGCGCAGCATACTGGGCCCTGGGTAATCAGTGTTGGAATAAGCGGCAGTCTCTGGTATTGAGAGTGGCTGCGTTCTATCAGTTCAGAGAACCAAGGTCTTCTGGGCCACCACGGAGTGATCAACAAAAGATGAGCCTGTTCCCTGATCGCTTTGGCTATGGTTCTCTGGATCAAGGGAATCGGAGGGAAAGCGTACAAGAGGCCTCTGGGCCAAGGATGGTTCAGTGCATCGAAACCCTCCACTTCTGGGCATCTCCCTTGCGTCATGAAGCGAGGAGCTTGTGTGTTCTCCTTTGTCGCAAATAGGTCCATCATAGGTAATCCGAACCAATCTACAATCTGCTGGAACACGGATCTGTCTAGGGTCCACTCGTGCGGGTCCAGAGTCTGGCGTCTCAACCAGTCAGCTCGCTTGTTGTCCAGACCTTTGATGTGTAGAGATTTATTGATGCTAGATGCGACTGTGCCCACGCGAAGAGCTTGATTGTCTCCCGGTGCAGCTCTCTCAACCTCAATCCCCCCTGGTGATTTATATAGGCCTTCGCTGTTACATTGTCCGTGTATACGAGGAGGTGACACGATGGAAACGTCGGAAGCAGCTGTCGCAAGGATAGACAGACGGCCTTGAGTTCGAGGCAGTTGATTGATCTGTCTGAGTGCATTTAGGACCACAGCCCCTGAGCTGAGTGAACCCCCAAATGCTCCCCCCCATCCCTGGAGGCTGGCATCTGTTGTCAGTACTGCCCTGGTTGGTTCTGAGAGCGGTACTCCTGCCTGGAAGATTTCTGGGTCTAACCACCAGGACATTGAGAACTTTAGCTCCTATGGGATGGGGACCCATGGATCCAGATCGAGTGTGAGCTCTCCCTGCAAACCTCTTAGCTGCCTCTGTAAGGGGCAAAGGTTGAAACGGACCCAAGTCACTTGTCCTATACAAGAGACTAGTGGGACCAGCAGGCTCGAGAGTCGCTTGAGTCTCATGCGTTTTCGCTGTTTTAGTAACCTGACCAATCTCACAATTTTCTCTCGCCGTTCCGGTGGTACGAACGCTCGATCGGAGGAGGTATCTATTAGAATACCCAGATGCTCCAGCCTGCGGCTCGGTACGAGGTGACTCTTCTCCCTGTTTATGATGAAGCCATGCTTCTCCAGGTAGGAAATGGTCTTGTCCAGGTGTTTCTTCACTGTCGAGGGGGAGTTGCCCCTGATCAGTATGTCGTCCAAGTAGGCATATATGTGAGTGCCCTCGCTGCGGAGGTTGGCAATCAGGGGGGCCAAGATCTTTGTGAAGGTTCTGGGGCCTGATGAGAGGCCGAATAGTAGGGTCCTGAACTGCCAATGTTCCCCGTTGTATGTAAATCTGAGCCGCTTCTTGTGTGGATTCCAGATTGGGACATGGAGATATGCCTCCCTGAGATCCAGGGGTGCCATCCAGTCGCCCTTCTGCAGATTTCGACAATGACAGAGCTGTTTCCATTTTGAATATTTTCTTTTTTACCACCTTGTTCAGGCCCTTGAGATCCAGTACGGCTCTCCACTTTCCCAGCTTCTTTTCTGCTAGGAATAAAATGGAATAAACGCCCAAGAAAAGCTCCTGTTCCGGTACTCTTTCTATGGCTTGAATTTCCACGAGCCTGTGTATCTCTGATAATAAAGCTAGGTGTTTTTCTGGATTCTTGGAGGTTGGCGAGGCAATGAACCTTTGCTTGGAGGGCGTTCTACCTCTATGCGGTAGCCATCTGCGACGCAGGATAGGACCCAGGCATCGGACACCGAGTCTTCCCAAGCTGCCCTGAATTGTTGTAGCCTGCGTCCTACTCCAGAGGTGGCATAGTCAAGCCTCCTGCCTTGTTTGGGAGGAGCTAGCCCCCCTGGACCTACGTCTGTCAAACCTGCCCCCTCTGAAACCTCTTCCTCGAAAGGAAAAGTTGGAAGCAAAGTCCCTGTGGCCCTGAAAGTGACCTCTCCTAGGGTTAGCACCAAAACCTCTGAATCTGAAGGAGTGGCCTCGAAAAAATCCCCTTCTAGCAGACACCTGCTGCAGGGTCTTGGGTTTGTCCTTCACATTCGCTTCCTCCAGTACCTTTTCGAGGCACACCNAAAATCCCCTTCTAGCAGACACCTGCTGCAGGGTCTTGGGTTTGTCCTTCACATTCGCTTCCTCCAGTACCTTTTCGAGGCACACCCCAAACAGCTTAGACCCCTTGTAAGGGGCTGAGGTAAGAAGATTCTTGGCTGTAGTGTCCCCTTGCCAAAAGCGGAGCCATACCCTTCATCTGGCCGCTATCCCATTGGCCATAGCTCTGGCAGACCAAGATAGCCCATCTGTGGTTGCATCTGCCAGAAAGACGGTAGCCATGCAAATGCGGGATGATAATTTCTGTGCCAACCTTTCTGATAGTTCGGGGTCTTGGGCTGCCTGCATCCATGCCAGGAGGGCCCTGGAAACGTAAGATGCCACAATGTTTACTTTTAGTGATGCTGCGGTGGAATCGACTGCCCTCCTTAGAGCGGAGTCTACCCCCCTGTCAGTTGGATCTCTAGGGTGACAGTCCCCCTCGGTAGGAAAAACCATCTGGCGGGCCAGAGAGGCAGCAGCAGCATCTATTTCTGGGCTCTTGAATAAAGGCTCCTTTCTCCTGGAGAAAGAGTACAGGGAATCCTGGGTCTTGTTCATTTTGAAAGCCTTATCTGGGCGTTTCCACTCCTCTAGGACTATTCTTTCAAATGCCCTGTCGAGGGGCAGACCCTAATCTCTTCCATGCACTGAGGGCATGTATTCTCTAGTCTCCTCCTCCTCCTGTGACTTGGAGGAGTCCTCTTTAGAGGGTTTCTCTTTAATCTGGAGAGTCTTAATGACTTGTGAGAGCAACTCCTCCCTGTAATGAGCAGGGAATTGTCTCTCCCTATCTTTAGGGTCTGCAGTGGCGTCCACCCATTCCCCTTCTTCTACATCGGACTCCTCTGGGGAAGAGCCGGAGGCTGAGCTAGAAAGGGATTGCAGCTGTGAGGTGCAGGCCTGCTCATTTTCTCCCCACTGTTCCTCCACCTCAGAATCCTGAGGCGAAGCCAAAAACTGTCTCCTTGCTCCCCCTAGTGGGGCCTTAGCCTTCCTGATAGGCTCCCTGGACTTTCCTGCCCTCAATAATTTCTTAGAGGGCCCAGGCTCGGGGGAAGCTCTCTTCCTTTTCCCGCCTTTTTTCTGCTTTGCCTGGGTGAGGGTTCTTAGAGAAGCCATGATATCCCCCATAGAGTGGGCTAAGGAAGAGAGGGTACCTGAGGCTCCTGGGTTCCCTCCTGTGGAGTCCGGGGCTCCGACCCACCAGCGGGGATGGGAGGGGGGCCCAATTGTTTTTCAGCAGAGCTCATCCTCTGGCTTTTTTCTCTTTCTTGTTCCTTATTTTATTTATTTATTTATTTTTGAAGCAGAGGGGCTTCTCTGGTTGGCAGGACCCAGCCGTGCTGGCCCTGACCGCCAAAGGTAGGGGGAGCGCTGCTAGTGAGAGACTTCCCACTACTCGGGAAGAAAGAAGGGGCGGCCTCCCCTGCTCCCCGGCATCATGCAAGGGAGCCGGCGGGTTGTGTTTTTTTTTGAGAAAGAACTTTTGTGGCTTGGCCGAGCAATCCCGAGACCGCAGCCGGGATCGCTACCCAAACTCTACTACTCTCTCTCTCTCTGTAGGTTCCCGGAACCGCAGCATGTCCTAATGGTCCAAAGGCAGACGACGGACTGGGCGAGAGAGCCGGGTAGCTCCGTTGACGCAGGCGTAGGAAAGAAAAAATGTATAATCTGCCTCCTAGCGGTCAACGGTAGAACTACCCAGCAGGAGGAGGATGCAGAGCTATGAGGAGAAAGGGCTGGAAGGAACTGTCATTCTGAAGGGGGGGGAGGAGTGCTTTTTATACTAGAGGAGCTCGAGATCATCACATGGTCTATTATTTGAATAGGGTGAGCATGCACAACCCAGTTGTGAGAATGTAGGGAGCCATCTCGAAGAGCCTTCTTTACAAGGGAACAACCTTCTGATCACTCATGTGGGGAGTTGTTTGTAAACAAACAGTTTTACCTCCCAGTCCAGATCGGTGTCCCAGTGTTGTGCTGCTGCTGCTGCAGCACTACTCGGAGGCAGAGGCAGGTGAGGGATGGAGACCAGAGCCAGGGAGGGGAGGCAGAAGAACTTTCAGGACCAACACCTTGAATTGGGCCCAGAAGACTATTGGCAGCCAGTGCAGAGAAAAAAGCACCGGTGTAATGTGCTTGCATTGGCCCGTCCCCATTAGATGAGCTGCCGCATTCTGCACCAGCTACATTCTCTGAACCAGCACCAAGCGTAGCCCCATGTAGAGTGCGTTACAGTAGTCCAGTCTCGGTGTAATAAAAACATGGAATGATGGGGGCCACCACTCCCCCGGCCTTCCCCACCACCATCACCTCCGTCTTGTCAGGTTTTAATTTCAGGCAGCTCGCCCTCATCCCCTCATCCTCGCCCTCATCCAATCCTCCACAACCACCAAACACCGGGTAAGCACCAAGACTGCCGGGCCTGAGTTGAATGAAGAAGAGAGATATAGCTGAGTGTCATCAATTATTTTGTCTGCAGTTATCAAATTTATGCGCACACTATTAAAAATAGAGTCTGGTGGTACTGTCAAAATATTTTAGATATACTCAAATATATTAATTTCCCAGCTGCTTTTCTATAAGCATGAGTTTCTTTTGTATCTGCATAATAATGCTGGGTAGGTCTATTTTACATATTATCTCTGAGCCTGAAGAATATAACCAGGTTTAGTTTTGATAGACAAGTAAATACTGCAAGTTCAATTTCTGCTTCATAATTTCCAGACATTTTACATCTCTAGGCAGGAACAAATAGGAGAATAGAGGACCTAAAATGGGGTAGCCTCATAGGCCCTCTGCCTGAGAGAGAACAGCAAGCTCAGAAAGGAGTTACTTGGGAAGGTAAGCAAGGGGGTGAGTTTGAGGAAACTGGGGATGGTGAATTGGGAGTAAGGAGAAGCATAAGATAGGGAGCAGAAGGCTGGGAAAGGTACCACATTGAATATAGGTAAATAAACACACAGAGACAGAATTACATCAAATTAGGGTATTAAATTAACCTCTAAGGATCTAAATTAAATGGCTTGATTTCCAGAACTCCATCCTGACCATCTACCCACTCCCATTAAGTAACAGCTTTAAAAAGGAAATTGGTCACTATGCATTGTGATGGTGAAAGGGCTTTTCTGTACAAAATGTAGCATAATATAGCAACCAAGCCATTTTCAGTGATCCCTGCATCGAACTAGAGGTAATGGAAGCCCCGCCTTGTCCTGTTTTATGGGATCAGTTCCAGTGGGTGTCACCTGCTGATGTGGGAGATGTCCTTGGGGCTGTTAGGGTCACCTGTTGTGAACTCGACCTGTGCCCATCTTGGCTGGTTAAGTGGGGCTGTTGCTGGCTAGGGTAGTCCTTAGGGAGGGCCAAGTGTCAGGCTGCCTCAAGGAGACAATGGTGTGGCCTCTGCTCAAGAAACCATCTTTGGACATTGACTCCCGTGGCTCGGTGGGAGTGGAGCTGGGGAATCACCCAGGAGAGCTTGGCGGTGGCTGAAGGAAGCAGAGGCTGCAGGGAGGATTGCCCCCACCTGGCTGCTATATTGTGTCTCCTCCCCCCAGGTGTTGCAGAGTAATATCTGATTCACAATCAGTAAAGACAAATGCAGTTGAAGCTTTAAACAAGAACTTTACTTAGACTTTTCCAGGCACAGATCCTTAGTTACATCTAACTAGTATGAAGACAAAATGGAGACTGAGACTCACACAATGAGAGAGAAGGGAAGAAGGAGTGGCTACATAAAGGAATTCAACTGCAAAACCCCATCTCCCTTTCATGTACACACACACTTAGCAGCGCCATCTGGTGGCTTTGTAGTCAATTACTAGTCTTAATTCAGTAACTTTAACTTATGGATGCATATACCAACACCCCTTCTCAACAGACAGAAGTTAACCTATTATACCCATTTTACTTGTTAGCTTTCAGTGGTGCTCTCCTGCTAAAGGTTTTGTGAGGGCATTTGCTACCATGTCTTCTGTAGCTGCCTTTATCCATTTGTTGTGTTCCCCTTCTGATGTGTAAGACATCTTCCCATGTTGATGGCTCAGACAGTCTGTCAGTACTTGCTTTGTAGGACAGGCAGGTAGGTGGTTTGCCTTTATTTTCCCTGGTAGATCTTTTGATTTCAGCATCTGCAGGTGATCGGGTTTGTTCCTGCATCTCAGTTGAGCTTGTACTGATTTCAACTGTTTGTTCAGGAGGTTCTTCTTCTCCTGATTCAGGATGCTCTTCTTCTCCTGATTCTTGTAAGGACATTACACTGTTGCTTGGGTTTTCTTGGAAAGTCATGCTGTTGCTGATAGTTACTTTGTCTGTGTGTGGGTTAAGGATTCTGTATCCTTTGGAGTGTTCACTGTATCCAACAAGAATTCCTTCCACAGATCGGTTTTGTAGTTTGGTGCGTTTCTCTTCTGGAATGTATACGTATGCCTTTCATCCAAACACTCTGATGTGTCCCACACTAGTTTTCTCTCCATACCAGAGTTCGTATGGGGTTTTACTCACTGTTCTTGAGTAGAGTCAGTTTTGTAGATATGTCACTGTAACTACTGCCTCACCCCAATATTTTTCTGGCAGTCCTCTGGAGTCTGTCAACATGCACCTGATCATTCCAGTTAAGGTTCTATTCTTTCTTTCAGCTACCCCATTTTGCTCGGGCGTGTATGGTATCATCTTTTGGTGCTCTATCCCATGGGCTCTCAGGAAGTCTTCAACTCTCTTTCCTGTGTATTCGCCTCCGTTTTCGGTTCGGAGTGCGAGCAGCTTGCTTTGGAATCTGTTGCTTGGTCAAGCTTGGTCAAGAGACATGCTGTTACTGTCAGGTCTTTTGTCAGCTGCTGTCTTTGCAGTTCCTTTATACTTTCCGGGTGCCTGTGACCCAGGCATCGATGCTACAGATGAATACAGTCCTTGTGTTGCTCGTGTGCTGTGAGTTTTGCTTGTTCCTTGGTTGCACTCAAGTGATACAGGTGCTCATCTGCATAGGCTCTGGTTAGGACTCTTTTCCCCTTTTGGATCATGCATTCATTACCCCAGAACTTGACGATGAGCCTTTTCTCTGTTAGGCGTTTAATGGATAGGAGTCCTCCCTCTAAGCCAGGTACATACAGTACATACTTTACTGGTATCATTAATGTGCCTCCGTGTGGCTTGTTGCAACTTAGAATTCCTTCGCCAATACCTTCTGCAGTGATGCTGCTTCCATCAGCGAGGTATATCTCTTCTTTGTTGCTTGGGTCCAGTACCGTGAAAAAGCTCTTGTCGCTGGTCATGTGACTCGTGGTTCCAGAGTCGACACACCAGTCCTGTGATGAGTTGGCCTTTGTTGTTCTAAAACATCCACTCCACTGTTCTGTGGTTGTGTCACTGGTTGTAGCCTTGGCCCTTTGCTTAGACACTTGTGGAGATCGCTTTTGTTGTTCTGCCTTCCATATGGAGCAGTCTTTCTTTAGGTGTCCTTCTTTCTTGCACCGAAAACATGCCCTTGTTTCCTTCTTGTGCAATCTGTTGTCTGCAATTCTCAGGGCAGTTTCCTTATCCTGGTCCTGATTATCTTGCATGATTTCTTTCCTGCGCTGGAATTCATCCATGAGTCTCCCTTTTACAAATTCCAGTGTTAGTTCTGCCTCAGGCCTTGTCTCTAGGGCGTTTATGAGGGCGCTGTATGATTCAGGCAGGCTGCAGAGAAGTAAGGCCGCCACGTGGTTGTCTTTTATCTCTTCACCGATGCCTCGCAGTTGTGCTGCCACTTCCAGCATTGAATTTATGTGATCCTGCATCTCCTTCCCTTTACCAAGTCTCATCTGGTACAGTTTCCTTAGGAGAAACAGCTTACTGTTCAAGCTGGTCCTTTCATGCAGCTTCTGCAGTGCATTCCACATGCCCTTTGCTGTGGCCTCCTCCCTTATGTGGATTAACTGGTCATCTTCTACTAGCAGGCTTATGGTTGCCTTTGCCTGTCTGTTCTTTCTGTCCCACTCCCTAGGGTTTGCTGCAGGTCTGTCTGTGGTGATCACCTCTCACTGGTCATCTTTGGATAGGAGCATTTCTACTTTAAATTTCCATAATTGGTAGTTCATGTTATTCAGCTTGCAGACTGAAAGCTTTAATTCAGAGCTGCTGGCCATGCTTGCTTCCCTCCCCTCAGATTGGGATTCTGGTTCTTCTGGTCACTTACTGTTAGTAGCCTCCTCTGGGAGTTTCCTTTGGGTCTCTTCTGCTTTCAGCTCACTTCCAGTCTTTAAGGTTATTCTGGGCTGTTCTGAAGAGGTCTGGGCCCATAACCTGTAATATCTGATTCACAATCGGTAAAGACAAATGCAGCTGAAGCTTTAAACAAGAACTTTACTTAGACTTTTCCAGGCAGAGCAGTCATTCCAGTCCCTAGATCTAGGACTGAAGCAGCAACTCCTTTTTCCACTCTGCTATTTCATTCCACCATTTCAGAATTGCCTCTTGCCTGCGACTTTCCACAGCTTTTCTGCCGGCATTTCACAAATTTCATCGGCATTCCGCTAATTTGGAAACTGTTGGAACAATCTCGGAAACTGTCAAAACAAACATCGTTCTGCTACTTCGTAGTGCCAATGGAAATTGCGGAAAATTGAAAGTGTTGGAACATTGTACTGCTATTTTTGCGACCAGTGGAACTAGTGGAATGGAAGTAGCGGAATGAACACCTCTATCGCACTGTGCCACTCATTGTGGAAGAGCTTTTTCCATTGGAGCCTTTTTCCATTCACTCCTAGCCCCCGACAGTCAGAGGTCTCACCCCCTGACTAAGGGTGTTAGCGCATAAGAGATTAGCCCACTGGAGTCTGGGGTTGCTCCTTGGAATTGCCACTTGCAGGTTCTGCACAACGATCCAGACAAAGGGGCAGGCATTCTTCCCCACGATACTCCACTCTCCCCGCCACCACTGAGATGCAACCACTCCCCAGACTGCTGTAGGCCCTCTGTCCTGGACTCTATGCCCTGGTGGACCTGCACCCTAAAAGATGGGAGGTAGCTACCTCGGCACACATTAGCCCACAAAAGCCAGCATTCGCTTGCATGGCAGGCTCCATATTTGCTGGGATGATGCTGTGAGTGGGGGCCATGGGGCGTGTGAGTGGCGGGTGCAGGAGAACATCTGGCGGCCACCTAACAGACAGGCAGGTGGCCACCCATCCGGAGGGAGCTAATCTGGGCTACTGTCTCATTTGTTTCCCCACAAATTTAGTTACTAGCTATTTATGAAGTATGGCTGTTGCCAGCATTTTATCGTGACCCTTTTTCAGTAGGACCAGATGTGAATTTCAGTGGGGAAAGTCCCAGCCTTTGAAAAAAGAAATAGGGAGATCTCCCCATTGTTCTCTCTTGTTTGGTACCATGCTAATGGTGCAGGAAGTTGAGACGAATAGAAGAAGGCTCCTGGAGTGGCATGGGGCTTCGTGACATACATCACATGAGCTCCTTGGATGGGGTTATGGTTAGAGGATGACCATAATGAGCTATGTTTGATAATGGGCTGTGAAGTTTGTTATAGGCTGGTATATACCTGTTTCTGAGAAGACTCCAACTCAGCTCTTTGAGGATGGTGCGTACGCTGCACAGGGTCAGAACGGCACAAAGGAGAGCTGGCTGCTATCTTGGACACCACCCCTGACTTGTACTTCTTTACAACGGGAGCTTTGCCATTGACTTAAATGGGAGGGTTGTTTCCTTGGTGTACGTAAAATAGAGCTGAAACGAATGGACATTTTTTGTGTTTGTGAACATTTTCTGTAGGTTTGGATATCTTCCAAATACTCAAGTGATATAACCAAAACCAAAATGAACATTCTTATATCTGCATAATCAGATATTCTGCCAGATATTCTGCCATAATCAGCCAAATTCTGATTTGTGTTTTGGTTACTTTGTTTTGGCTATCGTGCAAGCGCAGTAGCGCTAGTAGTATTGGAATGAAGTAACTGAAATGACCAAACCAAAATACTCCAAATAACAAAATAATCAAACTAGAATAACCAAAATAGATATGAGGTGAAATGGGAAGAAATAGCAGCGAATATTGAGTTTGTTTGACTTGGATGAAATAGGGCTTGAATTCAGTAGATATATTAGTTTTGGTGGCTATTTGTTTCATCTCTAACAAAAGCATCTGGTCTGATGAAAAAAAGGAGTAATTTATAGACATCTACAGTCACCTGTTTTCATCTATATGAGCTGTGTCTATTGCACGTTTGGATACCATGAAACGTAGCATTCGTTCGATCATCAAACTATTTTGTTCCAGTGTTACTCCCAGTAGAATCTCGTCAGTCTGACTGTGCAGCTCCTGGAATATTTCCAAAGGATTTTAATTTAAAGAAAAATAAGTCATATTATTTTTGTGTGTGTTAATTAAAGATATAGACAAGGACAGAGAACACACAAAAGCAGCCTCTCCTCACTCCCACCCTGGCATAGCCAGGAATGAGTGAAAAAACTGAAGTAGAAATTCCATTCAAATGAACATCGCTTTTGCACTATGATTGGGCAGCAATCATTTCCATGTGTAGGGCCTAACCCTGCCACGTGCTGAAGGTATCCTGAGAGGTGCCAATGCTGAAACTGGAGGAGCTCTGTGCTTTTCAGAATTTGGCCTGTTTGTTCCCTCATTAAATCTCAGCCTTATTCTTAGGTGTAGAATATTTTCCAGTCCAGTTCCTCAACTTTAGATCTACCAAAGATTACACAAATATATCCAGAGAGTCCTAAGTGACCCTGTTACAGAATTATTCTGCTTACTTATTGTGCCTTTATTTGTTTGTTTGGATTTATACTGTGTACTCTCCCAAGGGCTCAGGGCAGGAGACAATACTTAAGAACCATGCAGTCGGGGGTGTAGCTAGCTTGGGATGCGCCCAGGGACAAGAAATGTCCGTGGACCCCCCTCTTTTTTCCTGCTGGTGGTGAAGCTGCTGGCTGGCCTAGGGGCACTGGGCTGCTGGTGTTCAGGACCGACTTGCTTTCTGCAGAGTCTGTAGCGTGCTGCTGGTGGCCTGCTGCTGGGCCCATCTGTCTTCTGGGCTGGTGGCGAGTTGGTCCCACGGTGCACTCTGACCCCTGCGGCTCACTACCTGCATGCTGAGGCAGAGTGCGGCCAGCAGCAGCATTGCTGCTCCAGCCCACCCGATCATCCCTGTAGGCTGGGGACTGGTTGGATGGGCTGAGACAGACTGGGCCAGCTTGATGCAGGGAGCGCCGGAGCCGGATGGTGCCTGGTGGTGGTTCCTTACTGAGTGGAGCCACTGCCGGGCACCTTCCCACTCAGGCTGGGCCTCCCTCAAGCCAGTCCTGCCCAGACTGGGTCCGGACTGGTGGGGAGGACTCCTCCTCTGCAACACGGTGTCAGGAGGGCGAACCAAGCCACAAGGCTTGTGAGTGAACCTGGCCTAATGCAGGCTGCTGCATGGGGTCCCTCTGGCTCCCTGCCCATGGTTGCAACATTGTTTCAGATGCAATGTTGCAGCTGTGGGTGGAGGGGAGGGGGGAAGGGGCCCACACATCAGCCAGAAGGGCCCCCAGCCAGCTCAGGTGGCAATGAAAAACCAAAACGGGGGTGGGGGTGGCAAAGGGTGACTTTAGCTACCTTGGATATTGGGCCCCCAGCCAGTATGGGCCCTGGGATGAATGTCCCTGTTTGTCCAGTGGTAGCTATGCCCCTGCATGCAGTAAACTGATGCAAAATAAAATTAATATACAATATAACTTCTTCCTAAAACCTCTCCCTCTGAAAACCCATCCCTGCCTGCCAAATGCCTTAATGTAAACAGATCTTGCATTGCGTCTTGAAGATGTTCAGGCTTTGGCAAATCTCTGCAAGAAGAGAGTTTCAAAGTTGTGGAGCAGCCACTGGGGACTATGCCTTGTCTCAGCGAACCTGGTGCATGGATGGAATTACCAAGAGGCCATTCTCTGCCAAACGTAGGGATCACAGTGCAGCGTAGGAAAGGAGGTAGTCTCTTAGATCGCTTTCTCATGGGGCAATATGCAAAGCATTTGGCTCTGAGAAAAACTCCAGGACACTGTTAGGAATTCAGCCATAAACACTTGGATTTGTTGTATTTGCATTCACCTTATACAGAGTGAATAGACTTGCGTAACACAAATTCTGTTTCTGTGGTAACCCATGTATTACTGACAGGAACAAGGCTGTGCTGCTTTTCTCTATAGCTCTAGGATTAAAGTAAGCAAGGAAATGGGTCACACCATCATCCTACCCACCCTTTGGGGGCTCTGGTGAGTTAAAAGTAACTTCCCCGTCATTGTGGCGTTGTCATCCCCATTTGCAAATATTTCACAGAATCTGGAAATATGCAAAGGACAAAACCAATCTGTAAAAAATAAAATAGTACCCTTTGAAATATAAATGACCTTCCACCTCCTCCCTTGGCTGCCCAACACTATCATAATGAGATTATACCAAGATCAGCCCTTCCCCTGTCTCCATCCTCTGGATCTTCACTTTGACAGCTGCTTATGGGAAGTGCCCCCCTCCCCGGGGTCTCATTTTGACCATTTGATTAGACTTGCTTGGAGTTTTATTTTTTCCTCCCTATTTTGAAATAAGTAGAAGTCTGAGAAGGGTTTTTTGGTCCCAGGTTGTCAGTTTAGGATAACAATTTAGGACACCTTTTAGCTATTATTAGTTAATGAGAAGCAGTTATTTCGATTAATGATTTGGTATAGAGAGGACAGCTGCTCACAGGAAGGCTTTTTGGGCTTCATTCTGTCACTCAAGCAGACCTGCTTCAAGGTTAGAATATAAGGAGCTACCTAACTGAGTCAGACCAATGGTTCATCTTAGTCCAGAATTGTTACAACCTGATACGGCAGCAGGGTTTCAAATCCAGCTCTCCAGGGTCTCCAGCAGAGGCCTCATCCAGGCGTGCTACCTGAGATCCTCCAGAGGCCTCACCCAGGTATGCTACCAGAGTTCTTCAATTGGAGATGCCCGGGATTGAACTTGGGACCTTATACAAAGCATGTGCGCTACCCCCTGAACCACAGCTCACAGGTTCATTGTGCCCTTCTCCACTTTGAAAGCAGTATAGGTCTGAAAGAGGTCTTTCGGCTCCAAGCTACCACTTAGGAAGTCCATCTCTCTTTTATAAATCCTTTTTAATCCCTTGACTAAGTTTTTTTTTCTTTTATTTCATTATTATTACTTTATATAATTCGTTTTTGTCATTTTAATAATTTTTTTCTTTTTTCCTTTTCAATAGAGGTTTTGATTTTGCCAGTTGTGGTGCAAGACTTGTTGACTCACGAATTGGGTAAGAAATTATAAGATAAGTGTTGCTTTTCTTGTTTTTGTTTTTCATCTTTATCTTATTAGTGGAATACTTGATATTTTGTATTATAAAAAATTATTGTTTTGTTAAAAAAAAACTTTTTTGATGATGATAGCAACATGGTTTAATGGAAATGGGCTGCACAGATTACTGGATAAGTGGATATGGTAACGTCTGAAAAAAAATATTGGTTTGATTTTAAGTTCTCAGACTGAATTTTTTAAACATTTTAAAAATTATTTTTATTTTTTTCTTCAGTATCCGTATCAACTTACACTACATTCCCTTTACATAACGTATAATCTTTGCCGTCCACTCTCTGGCGCACATCAGGATGGCTGCGATACAAAGCTTTATCAAACAAATAGTCTGTTATACAACATCTTGTGTGGATAACCCCAACCATCCACTTTGCCATTTGTGTCCCCCCACTCCCTTTCCCCTCCC
>QEPC01008045.1:371488-385540 GCA_003113815.1 Sphenodon punctatus | reverse complement strand
GGGAGGAGATTGACCAATCAGGTCCTGATAGGAGTAGGACAGATAGGATGGGGGAAGGGTTCCCTGATCTGTCTGCCTACTCCTGGTGTTTCTAGCAAACAAACAGGATAAGGTAATTAAGGGGGATGCAACCAAAGGAATGTATTTCCAACAGAGAGAACAATAGGGAGGGGGAGAGGGAAAGGAGGGAAAGAAGGACATCACCCTCCCCCATTCCACCTAGGAGAAAAATAGGGTCAACGATTAGAAAAAGAAGCTACAAAGAAATGGATGGAGCAGTAGTTAGTGTGCAAGTGCACAGATCAGATCTTAGAAGGAAAGATGTAAAAGGAGATAGGGAGGATAGTTTAAATACTAGGGAGGAGTTGGTACAGAAGGAGGGAGAATCTAATCAACATCATAGGGAGGAGAATTTACAGATAGAAATAATAAGTGATAGTCAGAAGGAAAATGAGAGTGATATAGTGCCGATGGATAAAAAGGGGGAGGATTGTAAAGGTGAACAAGGAATAGATGAGAAGTTGTCACTGGGATGACTACATAAAAGGAGAGAACCAGAACTGTTAAAGACTGTGTCATGGAATATCGCTGGGTGGGCAGGGAAAAGAGGAGATAAGAGTATTATTAAGGAGTTTTTAGGGAAACATGATATTATATTTCTGCAAGAAACCTGGGCAGTAGAGAGTGAGGGGTTAGAGATGGAAGGCTTTCGGGAATGGCATTGTCTGGTGCAACAGCATAAAAGGGAGGGGATGTGCAAGTGGAGGGTTAGTTATTTTTGTGGCAATGAGTTTGGAGGTGCTGAAAATAGAACCTATAGCAATAAAAATGAGATAATGGCCATTAAGTGTGGATTAAAAGGAAGACCGACGGTAATGTTTATATTGCTCCGTGGAAAGGAGCAGAAGAACGATGGTGGCAGTGTGAGAAGCTGATAACTAAAATCGAAAGGGAAAACCCAGCAGAGGACATAGTGATTGCTGGGGACTTTAATGCGAGGATAGGTAAAGATGTGGTGGATATTAGGAAAGCTTTGAAGTTAGAGATATGGGAGCAGAGCTAGATATATGGGAATCAGATCAGAATGGGAATAGGCAATCAAAAGATGGAAAAATTAATAAAGTAGGGAAACTTCTATATAAAATGGCACTTGGTATCCCCCTTAAAATCTTAAATGGTAATTGTAATGGGGATTGAGAGGGAAGTCTAACCTATGTGAGCATGAAGGGCAGTAGCTTAATTGATTATGCATTAATTTCACTCTCATTGGAGGATGTAGTACACTCTTTTGAAATAGACATACAAGTATGGAGTGATCATTATCCCTTAGTAATTAAACTTCAGCTGCCAGAAATAGAAAGGATCCTAAGCAAATGGGTCAGAGAGGGTAGAACTGAAAGGGTTGGGATAAACAAAATAAAATGGTCAGGTAAGATCCAAGGTAATATTCAGGCTATGTTGGATTCAGAAAAGATGATTGCAAAGAGAGATGAATTAGAGAGGGCTAAGGATGTGCATCAGGCGATTCAGGATGGAAGGGTTTGCCCCAATGCTTTCATTTACCCCAAAGGAAGGAGGCAATGGTCATATGAAAGAGGGTGCCTGGTGGGATTGCAACTGTAGAGCTTTACGCTCCGAACTTAGAAAAGACGCATATAGGCTAAAGCAACAAATAGGATCCCTAGATCACTATAGGCGAGCGCTTAGCAAATATAAAGAATACATTTGAAAGAAGAAACAGAATTTCCTTAGAGAAAAATGGAATCAATTACAACTGGCTGTGGAGGGTAAGGAGAGCAAGGAATTTTGGAGACTAGTAAGATCAGCAGAGGGGGGACAGCCATACAAGGAACCTAAGATCTCCCAAATAGTGTGGGGACAACACTTTGAACAGTTATTTAAAACAGTGAATGAAAAAGACAAAAGAGTGGTCCAAATAAATCAGGATATAGAGCCAGAAAGGGATTCAGTGTCGTGTACAGAGGTACTAGAAGCCATAAATCATTTGAAAAAAGGAAAAGCTCTCGGTCTGGACTTTGCTCCAGGGGAACTGTTCAAATTGGCCCCCACATGGTAGGTTGGGGCTTTGGCAGCACTGTTCACATTGATTAATCAAACGGGAAGTATCCCGGAAGATTGGAAAAAGGAATAATAGTCCCAATATATAAAAGAGGGGATAACATCAATCCTCAGAACTTTAGACCAATTACGCTACTGTGTGTTGCCGCAAAATTATACAGCAACATTTTATTGAATAGGCTGAATAGCTGGATGTATGAAAACGGTATATTGGCAGAGGAACAGGCAGGCTTTCGAGAAGCTAGCAGTACTACCAACAACTGCTTTATATTAGTCCACCTGGTGGAGAAATATAAACTAAAGAAAAAAGAGTTATTTGTGGCATTTATTGATTTCTCCACGGCATTTGATACGATCAACCGAGAAAAATTGTGGCATAAATTGGAATTGTTAGGCATCGATAGGAGATTATTGATGCTAATTAAGGCTTTATATACAGATAATTCAGTGAAGGTCCATATGAATAACAAAGGTTTATTGACAGAATATATTAATATCCGAAAAGGAGTCAGACAGGGGTGCCTGTTGGCACCGACATTGTTTCATCTGTATGTAAATAGCCTGATTGAAGAACATAAAGACACAGGATGCTACATGGCCCCTAAAGTTGGCGAGAAAAGATTATCTATTTTGTTATATGCTGATGCTACCTTGTTGTTGTCAACAAGCAGGCTAGGCCTGGGATTACCTGCATATAAATTATAAAAAGCCCAAAGTTATGACGTTTTCGCACAGGAGGAAGATTTATAGCTGGTTTTTGGATAAATCTAAAATAGAGCAAGTGCCATTTTCCACCTATCTTGGGATAACATTCTCCCACACTGGATCCTGGCAGGTGTATT
Organism: Sphenodon punctatus; assembly: GCA_003113815.1. Classification (NCBI taxonomy): domain Eukaryota; kingdom Metazoa; phylum Chordata; class Lepidosauria; order Sphenodontia; family Sphenodontidae; genus Sphenodon; species Sphenodon punctatus. The sequence goes on along the minus strand of QEPC01008045.1, from coordinate 382,619 downwards.
TGAATACAAAAAACCAGGCAACAATGCCAGTATTAAAGGCATTGTTTAAGCTTTATCATATGAAAGGTGGCCAACAAATTACTCCAGCATTAAGGATATTTGATGCTAAAATTGGATGTATGATTACATATGGGGCTCAGGGGTGGGATCATGAGAAGTTTATGGGCAAACAGCTGGAACCCATACAGAATAGATGTATGAGAGTTTTATTGGCAGTCCCAAGATGTATATCTGCAGCAATACTGAATTTGGAACTGGGGCATTTGCCACTGACATCGAAATTGGATAGCCTGATATTGACATTCTGGCTTAAATTACATCATAAACCAGGACATAAGTTAGAGAGGCTTTGCTTAGAAGAAAAGTATGATGAAGCTGGGACTAAAAAACGTGGTGGTCTGGGATAAAGCAGAAACGTAATAATTTGGGATTTTCAGAAAGCTATATGGTAGCACTCCCACAGAAACAGGCTCTGAGAGAGATGAATCAAAGAATTAGTGATACTGGGTACCAACAGTTACGAGCAGAGGCAGCTCAATCACGTCTGTCTCCATGGTATAAGTACTGACTGCTGGAGAGAGAAGGATCACAGTATGTTAGGGAGATGACACACCCAGGGGAGAGGAAAGCGCTAACAGCACTGAGGCTACAATCTATGGAAACAGAAGTATGGAGAGGTAGGATTCAAGGGATACCATATGAAGATAGGTTATGTCCTTGTGGGATGGGGAAAGTAGAAAATCTACCGCATTATCTTTTGGAATATCCAACCTATAGGCAGTTAAGAGCAAAATCTTGGATAATGAGTCAAGGACGAGAGGGATGGTCAATGGAGAGACAGCTGATTTTTTTGCTATCAGGCAAGAAAGCGGAAATAAATAAATCAATAGGAAGATATGCCAAGCAAACAGCAAAAGTAAGGGAAAGACAAAGTAAGGTCGAGATGTTACAAGGTTATGAGGAGGAAAATGAGGATGATGGGAAGTAGGCGAGCTCACTATAAAGTGATGAGATAGATAAGGGATTCTATAGGTAACTTAGAGTATGCTCCATGAAGTGTCTCCTGATTTGGCTAAGCGCACGTAACCTGTTTGGCAAAGGAAAGAAGGAGTAGCAGCCTGTAGGAATTAGAGTATATGATAATTGTTTTTAATGTATGGCTTAGATCAGATATTGTAGCTTGAACAAATGGAGTCTTAGGGTATTTTCAGACGTTACACGATCACGGTCAACCACGTTCAATCCCCTGTGGTGGTGGATGATCGTGTAATGTCTGGTTGCTCACCACCAGATGTTCACCACGGTGAACCACCAGCAGTGAGCAAAATAACCACACTTTTGAGGATGGTCTGGGCACCATCTCCGAAAGTGTGGTTATTTGAACCACAGCCTGGAATTGGCGGCCGGTAACGTCTGTTACTGCTGCCGATTCGGGGCCGTGGCCCAGACCCCGAATCGGCGGCCGGTAACCTCTGTTACGGCTGCCGATTTGGGGCCGTGGCCCAGACACCGGGTTGGAATCGGGAGCAGCGTCCGGATTGGCCGCTGTGCCTGCCCGTCGCCAGACGGGCGGCTGGCCTGGGGAGCGTGGCGGGCGGGGCTGTGTGGCCGCATGTTGCGCCATGCAGCCCCACCCCCTCCCCCAATTCCCCACCGGAATCAGCTGGCATGTCTGTTGGACATGCTGTTTTGATTCTGGCGGGGCATCAAACGGTGATTCCATGACGGGGTGAATAGGCGCTCCGTCACGTCTGAAATTACCCTTAGATTTTTTATTTTACCCTTTATCCCGAGCACGCTATCTTGTTGTAATGGAATATGTTTGATTCATGGTTGTTTGAATATTGTGTATTTGGCCCTGTGTTGGGCAGTTTTTTTTTAATAACTGTACTTATTAATTGCTAAGGCCATTGGCCACAATAAATTTATACTACTACTGAACCACAGTTGTGAGCATAGGGAGTTTGTGCTTTGTGCATGAATAGTGTTTGGCTCCCATGGCAATTTGTAATTTACGAGAATATCTTAATTCACTTGAACAGAGCTTGTCAAATACATATTGGCTGTTGTCCTGTCAAAATGCTTAGCCATCCAGTCAGGGAGCAGAATCAATATCACATGTCAGAAATTCTTCAAGTGGTCATAGAAGTCAAATATTATTTGTATGAAGAGTACAAACTCCCCAAAAGAAATGAAACATCAAAATAAATTACCTCAAAAGAAATGAAACCAGAGTACCTGACTTCAGGAATGACTCTGTTCCACTTCTGCTGAGAATGTGGCAACATTTTTAGAACCATTATTATAAAACATGTACAGCACAGCACACACGCAAATCACATCTACCTGTTTACACGATATACAGAAATAATGGTGACCACAGTTAAAATTGGTGGTAAATGCTGTGGATAGCTCAATAATTTTCACTTCCTTTTCCTTGTTACTCAGTTCTCACAGTACTAAACAAATGACACTTCCTTGCCCATCACCACAAAACTCACAAAAACAAACAATTCACACCAATTTTCTAGTCCTATGGACTGGATTCTAGAAATTCAACATTTTCCAAGGAATTTTCAGTAATGCTGGTAGTAATAAGGTTTTTCTTGCTCATCTTGTGTGCAGTTCTTGTGTGAAGTACAGTCCCCGGACTGTGCACAGACCACACACCTATTGCCGATTTTAGTTTGCTTTCTTGTCCTGTCAGAGGCACTGCCAGTAATAGAGTGAAAAATGTAAGAACATCAGAGAAATTATGCTGGAAATCAGTCACAATTCCACTAGCCAGCAAGAATGCTAAAAATAGGTCTTTCTGTGGTTTAAAATTCTAACTGGCAGGTGCCTTTATAATCCTGGGTCTGGTTTTGTACTTGAAGGTGATTCGCATACACTCTGGCCGTTTTCACACGGACGCCCCACCCCCCCTCGCACACGTGTGCAGGGGGGGCACCTGTGCAAACCCTGCAGTGGGTGTGGGGGGAATTGGTGGGTGCCTGTGGGAATTCCACAGGTGGTGGGTGGGACTGCATGTGCGCTTCAGTGATTTGCACTGGAACAGCTGAGATGACTCTTTGTCCAACCGTGAGTGGCTATGCACGATCCAATAGATTTAGATCAGTGAAATAAATGCTAGAACAGAATCAGTCCTGTAGTGCAGTGCTACACAAACTTTTCTTGACTGCTTCCTGTTGTCCGTAGTACTTGACATGCCCTGACACAGGTGGGACCGCTTGTGTGAGAAGGGAATAGTAGATTCAAAAGATGGGGCAAAGATGAGGAGAAGCTTTGAATGTTAGTCCATTTCACCTCAACAAGAGGTGAGCAACAATATCTTGAACAACAAGATATTTCTACAAATTGAGGGCAGGATTTACAAAGGAACCTAAGAGACTTAGGCACTCAAAGAAATTAGGGCTCAGTGCCTAGCAATGTTGAATGTTTTTCCTGCTTTTAGTCTTTCCCCATGAGTCAGTCCTTCCAATCCCTTTAATTACCGTAGCTTATCTCTCAACTCCCACCTTTGTTTTAATCTGCACTTTCCTGGTTTGGACAAAAGCAGAACTAAACACACATTTCAGGAACTGTCTCAGGAAAGTCATAATGATGATGATGGTCTTTTCCAACTCTGCAATTCTATATTTCTATTATGCTCTTCTTGCTTTTCACATTGTTAATTGACTTTTTAAAGAAGATACGCTCCAACACCAGTCCTCACTGTATCTTCTTAGAAACTGCTTATTATCTGGATAAAAGCTCACTTAGCAATGTCCTCCGCAGTCATTCCAGTTTTCCAGTTCATATGACAGTGATTACACTCATGACGATTGTTTAACATTACAAGCAAAAGGACACTGTTTTATTGACATCCACATATAGTTGTGTTTACTGTGTTCTCATCGACCATTTTCTCAAAAAAGGGGGGAAAGTAATTTAGGGTCCACTAGAAATGTGCCACATCCACTTGTACGCCAGTCTCCTTTCAGTGGAATGAAGTGTTAGCCACTGCCTAGACTCTATGCCTTACCTCCTGGATGCACAGGTTGTTGGAGCTATGTTGTGAAGTAGTGGAGGAGTCTCCAAGGACTGGAGTCATTGTGGAGGAACAGGATCTGAAAGTGAAAGGCCGCCAAGTTCCATTATTGCCAGAACTGGTGATAAGTCCCTCAGTCTTTTCTACAAGGGCATTCTCTGAGAGGATGGTATTGCATAGGGGTGGGAATATCGGTATCGGATTAATCTGATACACTCGATAATCAGGTGTATTGGATTAATCCAATAATCATCGGTATCGGCGTACCGTTTTGTTAACATTGGCCACTTTACCATTTTTTTTACATCGTGACCATTGAAATAAATGGCTGCAATGTAAAAAAAAACGGTAAAGCGGCCTATGGGTGAAAACAGACATGACGCTAACCACCCTTTAACCACCCTTGGTGGTTATTTATGCATGTTTCAGGGCTGTATTGGTGCCCTGTGCAGCCCTACAACATGCATAAATGACCACCAAGGGTGGTTAAAGGGTGGTTAGCGTCATGTCTGTTTTCACCCAATGTTAAAAAACCAGTATGCCGATACCGGTAAATCTGATACCGGGGAGATCTGATACCGGTAAATCTGGTATCCGGTATTCTCCCTGGTGTTCCACCCCTAGATCTTTGTGCAGGGAGGGACTAATTATTGAGGGACTAGTTGTTGAAATGCCCATTTGAAAAGTGCCTCCCTCAGGCATACTGAGCTTTAGTTTGCTTAAAATGAATGGGGCTTGTGCTGGTGGAGTCATCTGAGGATCATGCTTCATGGTTTTGCTTTTTTACCTGTTCATAATCCTATTACACTCAAGATTATTCCCCACGCTTCCTGTTGTTTAACATGGGGATGCACTAGAAATGGAACAAAACACCTGCTGCAGAAATGTGTACATTTGCAACATATGTGATAGATTGATTTCCAAGTCGAGACTGTGAGGTTAAACAAACACCTAGCAGCTCGATTCCCTGGGTTCAGGCCCCATGGATCACTTCTGCTGCTGTTTTAAGAGTGTGTTCTAAGCATGCAGGTTACAGGAAATTTCTCTTATAGCACAACCTCCCATATCAGGGCCTGCCACGTGCAGATTTTTCTTAACACAGGTCTGGAACTTTCTCTGTGACATAAGGAATGTGTGTTCAATATGGAACATCAGAACTAAGCAGTTGTTCAGTACTGATCAGTTGTTTACAATCTGTCTCCCCCTGTCCTATTGTTATATCAGGCTCAGTCCTGACTGGTAGTTTGCAGTGCACTAGCAGAACAAATATACACTACCACAAGTTGATCCTGGAAGAAGGAATAATTCTAGTTGGGTAGGATTGTTACTTTCTCTGAAGCTTTGACTTGAAGGGGGCAGAGCAAAGGGACTGATTTGCCCTTTTCTGTTGTGGCCATGCCCCCTTTGGATCATTCTGACATCACAATACTCAGAAAGTAGACACATGAAAAAGGGAGTGAGGTAAACAGACTCGTCTCCTGCCCCTTTCCAATGTGGCCACACCCCTCTGGAGTGTTGTTATGTCATGATGCTCTGCCAGAAGCAGGGGTCACATTGGAAAGGGGGAATGATGGCTTCGTTGCCCTGTCCCTTTTCAACAGGGCTCTGTAAAATGTCAGCATGTGCTGAAATCCTGAGATTTGGCTTAGTGTGTTATGTAAATATGAAAGGTCTAGTGGTGAAGTTTACATGTGGCTGTGAGCTGTGCTAAAGCACAGGAGTGTTTGGATCAGGGTGTTTGGTGGAAGATCAGTTACTAAAGAAATGAGGGGACTTTACTGGGAGACTGCATAAGAAATGACACAGACAATAATACCATTTTTAATGTTAATAACCGAACTGATAGAAAATCACCAAGACTGAACATTGCAGCATTTAATATGTCAGGAAATGCATCTAATGAGCGTTCTATCATCTCTAGAGTATGTACAATTCTATAGTTCTTACAGGCATGAATGAAATGACTCATAATCAATGTTAATTTAGGAGATTGAAAATACAGTCCACTGTGATAGCAAGATATTGTATGACAGCAATGCTTCGCTCTGTAATTCCATGTATTTGATAACCTGACAGGTACAAATGTTTTCAGAAACTACTCATTATGGTTAAACTGAATATCCCCAGATACCTCCTTGTGTACTACAACGTTCTTTCCCTATTCTCACTAGGGATGGGAAAATCGGAATTGGTTTAATCTGAACCACCCACTTTTTGATTGGTTTGGATAAATCGGATTCAGGGGTAAGAACGGCTCTGCGATATGATCCGTGGTTTGGTTCTTATCTCAGTTGCATTAGCTGGCTTTTGGCACCCTTTTTAAATGTTAAAAAGGCCAGCCAATGAAACCGTTTTCTCTAACGGCTAACTGAGGAAGGGGAGGAAAGTGGGGCGGCGGGAAGAGGTTCAGGATAAACATGTGATCTGTTTTACACACTGCTCCCACCACACACAGCCAGCAGCACCCCAACACGCATTTCCCCCTTTCCCTCTCTCTTGTTATTGCTAGACTCTTCTTTAATGGCCCATCTAAATGGTCGGATTGTTTTACTGTTGGATTTTATACGATATTTTATGCTGGTATATGATGTCATGCTTTTTGTTTTTAATTATGTTTTATTGTAAGCTGCCTCGAGCTGCCGTTGTTGCAGGAGGGGGCGGGGTAGCAAGCTGTGAAAATAAATAAATAAATAAAATAAATTTATCATTCTAGGATTGTGGTTTAGAATGAATGGCCCATTGAAATGAATAGGCTCATTTTGCTATTGAAGTCGGGGGGGGGGAATAAAACCTGAATCCAAACTGAATCAAATACGAACAATTGAATCTGATTCTGATTTTGATCTGATTGTAATTTTCAATCCAATTTCCCATCCCTAGTTCTCACTACCCCCACAGGTAAACAACGGATTAAACTCTCCATGCCCTGAAAGTCAGGAGATGCAGATAAACCAAGGGAAAGATGCAAATGAAAGATTTAGGTTCCAGCCTCCAGTGGAAGAAGTATCAAGTAGAAATCACTGCTCCTGTAAACTGCAGATCATTGTTATTTTACAGAATCAGCTGTTAAGATAGTCATCACTGTTCCCTTTTTGTTTCCTAGCTTAAGAAAGAACGATTGCATAATGTATTAGTCAATTCAATATAAAATATTTTAAACATGCATATTTACACAGTTCCTGCAATGCCTCACAATGGTCTTTCATCTTTTTGCAGCTTTAGGCAAGTCTCTTAAGCAGACTACATCAGTTTCTTCATCTGATTCCTTATCAGGATTACTCATTATTATTAAGTGAGCCAGTGAAAGGCAGCAGTCCTTATGTACTTATGCTAAAAATACAACACAATACAGTTCACTTCAGTATAAGGAACAAACAACTGCTCCTTTTCATTGGCACACTTGACATTTTGGGTTATGCTAGTCTCCACGTTTGAGCATGGAACTTCACGCCTTTAGAGGGAGGTCCTGAGTGGTGTCTGTGTACAGAAATTAGGTGCTGTAGTCAAATTCATGGGATTGAGAATTAAGCTTTGATTGTTTTTGTCCGTCTGGGTCGAATCACAGAAAACAACCTGTTGAATGTTCATCCAAATGGTGGGATTGTGCAGCTCACAGGCTCCAATTTTCAGTTTCTTCTAGCTCCTTTTGAGGATCCACTTCAGATTTGCATTAGCAGCCCACCCACGAGCTGGATTTCACAATGTTAACCACATCTTCCTTATCTCTTTCATATTTATAGGCTCGGGGGCCAGAGAAGAAGTAAATGAATCCTAAAAAAAAGGAAGAAAACAGGAATACAGAAACTATTCACCCATATCTAGGGTGCTAAAATTTCATTTGCTCCTTTGAGTTGCTGTGAACTTAGTCAAATCACTTAGGCTCCCATCCTTAAAATGCTCCACTGTGCAATCCTTATTTACTCCAGTGAAGCTTGTCTCTGCAGTCTGCTTTGAGGATTGGCATGCTAGTCTCTCTCTTTCTTTCCCATCCATCAAATAAAGCTAACAATACTTCCCTACCTCTTGGGCCTGTTCTGAAGAGTCGGCCTGTTGCCAGTGCTTAATTTGTAAAAAAAAAAAAAGAATTGTAAGAAATGTGTGGGTGCTCCACAGCTGTGCCACTTGACAATGGATCCCTCCTCAAGCCTTGCTTGTTTAAAACAAGCCCCCTGTCTCTCTCCCCCACACCCTGCTGTCCCCGCTCTTGCTGTGAAAGGGTGCATGCTCAGTGAGAGCGGAGCTGGTTTCATGCCCTTGGGAGCGGCTGCTGTTGCTGCCGCAGTGAGAGAAAGGGAAAGTGAGTCAGCAGGCTCAACGTTTAAACTGCACTCCTGATATCTCGCGGGTCTAGGGGGATGCGGAAGTCTCATAAACTCCTGAATTCCCCAGGCATGTTTAAAAATGCCTTTAGACTTTTCCAAGCCTCTGATGCATGCTTTGCCTGTTTCTATGATAGGAGAATGACGTTCAAGGCAATACGTTTATATGTTTGCAGGACAGGAAGTACCCAGAGGAGCAAATCAGAATGACCCTTCATTGTAATGAGGAAGTATAAACAAATAGGGTTTGATCCTCTCTTGTGCCAGACCTCTACTCAGAAGAGGTAGAGGGTATCAGAGGAGCCAGTACAGGTTCCCTGTTTCTACAGGGCACAAAACTGGGAAGGACTGCAAACACTCTATAGGATAAGATCAGAATCGAAAATGACCTGGATCAGTTGTAAAATTGGGCTGAAAATAAGATGGAATTCAGTGAAGATAAATGCAAGGTATTACACACAGGAAAGAACAATCAAAATGGGAGATGAGTGGCTATCTGAAAAGGATCTCGGGGTTATAACAGATGACAGACTTAATGAGTCAACCGTGCGATGCAGCAGCTCAAATGGCAAATGTTAATTTGGGTTGCATTGACAGATGCATTGTCTTTAAGCCAGGGGAAGTGTTTGTTCCTTTCTACTCAGCTTTGGCCAGCTCTTATGTAGAGTACTGGATCCGGTTCTGGGCACCTCACTTGAAGAAGGATATCGACAAATGGGAGAGGATTCAGGAGAGAGCAACAAAGATGCTAAAGCGGGACGGAGAGAGAGGAGTGGTTGAAGGGGTTGAGAATGTTTACCCTGGAAAAAAGAAGATTTCGGGAGGGATCATGATTACAACAGGTTAGACAGGCACCTCTCAAGGATGGCATAGATAGGTACTATAAGTCCTGCTTACTGCCCGAGGGCTAGACTAGCTAACCCTTGGGCTTCCTTCCAGCCTCGTGTCGAGGACTAGCCTTTGCCTGGGCATGACCTAGACTAGAGCTTCTTCCAACCAGCTTTGACTGATGCTCCATTCTGCCCCATCACAACACTCCTAATGTCTGCAGACTAAAAAGGCTGATGGCTACCTCAAAAACACACTTATTTTTTGAGTTACAAACAAAGGCTTCATGATAATCAGAACACATAGCTCCCAGGAACAAACCCTATGACGACTTGCTAATGCAACAGCTAGTTGTAGCCCAGGGGATGTCATGAGTTAAGTTTGTTTGGTGCTTCTAACTATTGTTTAGCATAGACAAAAAAGCCATGGTTGATGTATTCTTGCACTTTAAGTAACAATGGTAGGAATGACTGCAGACTTGTTTTTTCCAGTGTTCTTTCTCTGCATTGTTTGTCTCTCTTGTTTTTCTGCTCTTTACAGTATAGTGGAAAGGTAAAGTATATTTTGAGGATAATATGTGACTTCTATTTTTTCTCTAGTTAGTTCATGATCAGTTTCCTTCTGCTGAGTATGGGTTTGTTATATAAAGACCTCTCACAGGACATCATTTACGCAGATTGTCATACTACTTGAACCGTTCCTGGTTAGCAGCTGTATGCTATTATCTGCTATGTAGACCAGCTACTTTTCAGCTGCCACATGTACACTGTTTACTCTTAAACTAAATTTAGATAATAGCTAGGGATGGGAATTTCGGTTTCGGATAAAACGGAATATACCTGAAAATGGCCATTTCGGATTAATCAGAAATGTCCGTTCTTTTTCAGTTTTGGTACTATCGGATCTTTTGCATTCATTTTTGTACTGGATTTTTAACATTGCAGTTTGTCCCCCCATTGAAAAACCACAATGTTAAAAATCCGGTACAAAAATAAATGCAAAAGATCCGATAGTACCAAAACCGAAAAAGAACTGAAATTCATGAGAACTGAAACTGAAATTGACCGAAACAGAAATTTTGCCCAGAGTCTCATCCCTAATAATAGCACTTTGGATTAGAAGCCTCCATCCTGTATCTGCGATATGGAGGAGACTTCATAGCAGTTCACTCACTGTTAACAGAAAATTTCAGAGAGAAAATGCAGACAGTTTTGAAAAGGAATGAAGTGTAGAATAAAAAACATAGCAATTTGTATATCAGATCTTGGAGACTGAAGTATGAAAATACTGGCTATGTGGCTTTACTTCTTAGCAGAGAAGGGCAGATTACTCAGTGCCTACTTTGCTTTGGTATTCAACATAACCACACAATTACAAACAAATAAGGGGATGAATATTTGTTTATTGTGAATGAATTTAAGCTGGCAGGACCTGATGAAATACAACCTAGAGCAGAGGTTCCAAAAGTGCCCCCCATTATGAGACAGATACAATCCCCTGACCCCAAACAACAAAGACATGCAAGATATATCAAAATGAATTGGTATCACAACTTATCTGCATATGGTGGAACCCCACTTGAGGTTCCAACCCACAATTTGGGAAACTCTGCTGTATGATGTTGAAGGAGCTAGCTGAAAAAGGGTCTCACTGTCTCAGGCCGCTTTTAGACGAGACAAATTTGCGCATGATTGGTGAAAAATGTGCGTGTTTTAATGCTCATTTAAACACCTAAACCGTTTTAAATGCGCATTTGCCATGATCGTGTAAAAGCCCAAACCGTTTTGAATGTGGTTTTTAAATAATGCGCATTTAAAAAAACCAGTTTTGGCATCCCCCCGATCATCAAAGGGGCTCAAAACCGGTTTTAAAAAATGCGCATTATTTAAAAACCACATTCAAAACGGTTTGGGCTTTTACACGATCATGGCAAATGCGCATTTAAAACGGTTTA
>QEPC01008045.1:332817-358380 GCA_003113815.1 Sphenodon punctatus | reverse complement strand
TGTTTTTTGGAGTTTATGTTTTGTTGCAATGTATGAAGTGGAAGGTGTTTTGAATTGTAATTGTACTGAATTGTGTTTTTGTGTGTATTTTAAGAAAACTCTTGTACATTTAAGTGTCTTTTTAAACTGTTAAGTTTTTTGTTTTAGTGAATTAGGAACTGTGGTTTGAGATAATGGAGAGGCAAGTGTACTTAACTCTATTCAGGGGTGTAACTAGGGTGGAATGGGTTCCACCTGTCATCCTTTCCTAGTGACAGGGGATGCAACGGCAATTAGGAGTGTGGTCTTCCCAAGCTTGTGGGCCTCAGTGCAGCTGCTCCACATGTTCCTATTCTAGCTACACTCTCTTCTATGTAAATAAAGAACTTCCTTTTGAAGGGAGGAACGAATAAGTGGTTTTGCGGTTCCCCCTAAAATTGGCACCTGTGTCTAAATTTTCAGCTAGAATCTCCTCACTTGACACCAGCTGATATAGATGATTGCTGGTGACCTCTCTAGAGGTAGGAAATTCTTTTATCTTGTCTTGTGCTGATTTGCTACTAGTTGAGAAAAAATGTATATATGCAACATACCGTACAACACCTGGATCCCTTTCACATCATCTTTTGGGAGTCGGAAGCCAACTGGATGTTGGTATTTATAGGTTGGATACATCAAAGCTGTTGGATCAGTAGAATGGGCAAGCCCTAGGGCATGACCAAATTCATGAGCAGCCACAGTGAATAAATTAAATCCTAAATGATACACAAGAAATATTTTACATGTAAGCAGTTGCCTCCTGTTTTCATCATTTAGAGCAGGATCTGAACAAGTAATTTATGATAGGTCTGTCTTCACCATGGGGTTAATCTTGCAAGTTGCTGAGCACTAAAGTCTGATCCAGCAAAGTACTTCAGCACGTGCTGATATCACATGAGGAGTCCTATTAACTTCAAGTGACATAAGGAGATCATACAAGCAATCTTTTCAAAAGGGTGGCCCCAGTTTGGCAGCAGAATTATTATTATTATTTAGATAGCACAAGCAATGTACCTGGAGCTGTTGGCAGGAGGGGCGGGGTATAAATATATTAAATAAATAAATAAAATATTTACGACTGTTGAAAGCAGACAGGGTCCCTGCCCCAGGATCTTACAATCTAAGAGTGACGAGGGAGGGGTGACAAGGGGTGGGGACAACAGAAGGAGAGACGAGAATACATTTGTGAAGGGATGAGGTTGCAGGTGCACGTGTTTAGCTTAGTGGGCAGTATTTTGAAAACAAAAAAATTAATGCGCTCACTAAACTGTTTCCCCTCAAATCAATGAATGTGGTAATTTATAAAATGGTGCACTATTATTGCTGTATGTAAGGATTGTATTGCTTTTAGGATGTTAACATTCAGTGTATAAATAAAAATTCTGCAGCATAATAAGAAATCCTTCTTTCCCCATTTCTACTAGGTTAGATGTACTACTTTATTTTCTTGCCAGCCTACTCTTGATTAGTGTTGAAGGATTAAGGCAGTATTTGGTAATTAGAAGAACTAATGTGCATTTTACTTGTACCATTCGTTCCCATAGTCCACTTCTCAGCATTGTCAAAGTGAGTATCCCCACCCAGTCCTTCTCCTGGGGCAAAAGCATGTGCCAATGTCCCTCGTGGTCCATCAAATGGATAGGAGTCTCCATGATCTTGCAAAGAGAAGAAGAAAGTAACAGAACTTTGAAAATCATCATCATGGAAGCATGGGGAAATAAATTTAAACTTGGGTAAAAGTTACCATGCTCAAATGTTTTAAGTGGCTACTATTATTCCATACCATGGAACCAGAAATAACTTACCTTTAGGTAGAAGCAGCCAGATAAAATTATTTTACCCTTAAATGTTTGATGTAAATGCACCCTTTTATAAGGCCATGATCCAAAAAGTACTTGTGCTGGCAAAACTGCATTGACTTACATGCTGCTTAGTGGTATAACCAAGAGACATTATGTGCAAGCCAGTGGAGTCTCAGCAGCACTGTGAGTTGCTGGAATATATATTACAGCACCAGGAGGCCCTCTGCTACGGCCAGGGCTCTGTGTGTGCGTGTGCAATGCGGAAAACCAGGAAAAGACTGATAATGGCCATTTCAGGGTGGGAAGTAAAAACCAAAAAAACCTGGATGGTTTATTTGACTTTTATTAATTACTTTCCTTTTCCATCTCCTGCAGAGGTCATCGTATAGATTAAATCACAAGAACTTTTGTTTTACATTCAGCTATTGGGTACTTTCAGACGATACGGGGCCCTTTGGCCCCGTACCGGAAGCAACGTCTTCGTTCCCCGCCGGGGTCACCCCTGCACGGCCCAACAGACGTGCCGGGGGGATCCCGGCGGGGAAAGTGGGAGGGGCCGGGGCCGCGCGGCGCAACGTGCGGCCGCACGGCCCCGCCCCCTCCACGCACCCCGCCGCCCGCCCTCCGAGGAGACGGGCGGGCGGCGGGGCCAATGCGGCCGCCGCGTCTGGCCGATCGTGCCACGGCCCGGGATCCCGCCGGGGATCCCGGGCCGTGGCACGCGGCCAGACGTTACTTTTTGTTGGCCACGGCCCGCGGTCCATTTGACCACGCTTCCCGGGACCTTCCCCCGGCTAGCCCGGGAAGTGTGGTTCAAATTGACCCCATGTGGCAATTGAGCGTGGCCAACATCTGGCGCACGCCGTGCAGACGTTCAGGGGCCTTTGGCCCCGCGGGGGGGTTAAGCATGGTTCACTGTGGTTCAGCGTGATCTCGTCACGTCTGAAATCACCCGTAGAGAGGCAGAGTGGTCATGGGTCTGGGTTGTTAGCTGAAGACTAGGGTTCATTTCCCTGCTTTGATAAGGGCCGCTTTTAGACGAGTGGGTCGTCGTCGCGCAACCTGCTCGTGCGATGTTTCAAAATCCCGCGATGCGGGATTACACGAGACACCGGCCGGGGATCATGCGCATAGAAGGGGGTTGCGCATTCTTTACCAATCGTGAATTAAATACCTGACAATCGAGGTATTTAATTCGCGGTTGGCAAAGAATGTGCAACCGCCTTCTATGTGCATGATCCCCAACCAGCGTCTGAAACATTGCGTGAGCGGGTCGCGCAATGGCAACCCGCTCGTCTAAAAGCAGCCAAGGTCTGGGGCAGGGGGTGGGGCTTCTGGGACAGGGGTCCCAGCAATTCATTTTTCTAATTAAGCACCACAGCTGCCAGAGAAAAGTAGTCTAAAACCCACTGCTGGAGATAAAACCACTCTTGAGAGGTTTGTGTGACTGAACATATGAGATGCCCAAGGTTGATGAAATGACATGCTAGGAAACTAATTTTAATTCAACGTATGCATAATTTGCACCATTTGATTAAACTGCATAATTTATTCTGCTCACAGACTGGATTCACTGTTTGCAAAATTTGGGTTTCCTGGTTGCAAAACTTGGAACAATTTTTTCCCCAGAATACATATTTGCTTGTATCTCTTTTAAGTCAAAGACAGGTGCACTCCAACATAAAGATGAATTGGCTTTACAGAATAATGTCCCAATGTTGTTACGTGTGAACTAGAGCCCCTTGAATTACAAAACTATTAGTTAATAATTTCCAACCTCTTTATCCCAGTGTGCAACAGGACTTGCCAAGCCCTGTAACAAAAAATAAAGGAAATACAGAATATTTAATAAGGAAGATTCTGGCCTGAGTAATTACCTCCAGTCTCAAATGATATCATTATATCCGCTTCTCCTGTATTTGTCCTGACAAAGTTCAGTGGTGCTGCAGTACCCCATGCTGTTAAACCCATCTCCACTGCCTTGTCAACTGCTGCATGACTCAGACTGGATGTATACTTTGCTACTCTGTAAAATATATGCAGATTAGTACAGGTCTGTGGTTACAGTTATCAAAGCACTTGAGGATAAATCTGGCATGTGTTCATATGCCTTTTTCTACTGTAAGTTTTTGTACCATGTTATCAAGAGCAATATTAGCCTGGGGATATTTCTTAATAATGAAATATTATAAATATAATAATGAAAAGTTCCAGGCTTTTTTTATTTACAAGGTGAATAAGGAAAAATCCCTATTGTAAACAAAACCTTTCCAGCCACATTTTTTTGAAGAGGGATTTATTTATTTCTCAAATTTAGTACCCTGCCCCTCCTGTCATAGGCAGCCCGGGGCAGCTTACAAGAATAAAAACATATATAAAACAACAAAAACAACAAGATAAAACAGTAAGAAAAGGGGAGCATCCCCTCCCCCATAATTAAAACACCCCACCCCATCCCCCTAAACAACCCACCCTCACCGAAGGACTCATGAAACAGCCAGGACTTACATTGGTGCTGAAATGAAGGAAGATCCATGGCCACCTGGGCCTCCACTGGGAGGGAATTCTACAGCTGTGGAGCGACCGCCGAGAACGCCCTCTCCATAGTAGCTCCCCTAAATACTCGGGGGACCCCTTGAGAAGGGCGCTCCCGGATGACTGCAGGGGCCAGTCAAGGGCACGGGGAGTGAGGCGGTCCCACAGATAGGTAGGGCCCAAGCCATGTAGGGCTTTATAGGTAAGAACCAGCACCTTGAATCAGACCAGGAAGACTATAGGCAGCCAGTGCGTGCAGAGAATGGAGCACTGGAGTAATGTGCTCCTGGCAGCCTGTCCCCGTAAGGAGGTGGGCCACCGCATTCTGCACCTGCTGTAGTCTCCGAACCATCACCATGGGCAGCCCCACATGAGAGCACATTGCAAGCAAGGGATGAAGCAAGAATGAACAATTTAGAATGCTTTTAGACTATGGCTGAATGAGCAGCAACATATTTTACCCATGGGAAATTTTGCCTTGTTGGGAACTGAGACTGATTTGACCATTTCCTTATACCCATGCAATTTCTCAATTCTTGCAGTACCGAGAAATATCATCTCAATTAACCAACTTACAATTTACTGTGTATGATTAATTTACTGCATTGCTGAAGGTACCATTTTACTTCCAGGTTTATTGTTTCCGCATAGCTGAGCCAATCACTGTGCAAATAGTCCATCTCTTAGGCTGTTTATAGATGAGCGCAGCGGTGCCCGCGCTTGTTTTCCAAAAGACCCGGAAGACCGCTTTACTGTAAGGCTGCCGCCTACCTGGGCCCGAGCACGGGGGCAGGGGCGGGGAGCCCCCCGACCACAGTGGCCCCCAAACAAACGGGGGGCACGAGGACCACGGATCCAGGCGCGGCGGCGGGAACAATCCCCGCCGCCGCAAAAGCTGCAGGATGTGAGGCCAGCGGGGAGAGAGGGGGCGGGGCTGGCAGAAACGCCGCGCCGCTCAGCACGCCTGCAGGAAAGGGCGGGGCTACAGGCAGGAAGTTAAAAGGCAGCCAAAGACTGCAGCACAACGCCGGTGAACAGCGTTGCTGCAGACTGGCCCCTTGTGCTGACGGAGTTGTGAGCGTAGCGAAGGAGTGTGTGGAGTGAGGACGAGGAGCGAGAGTGTGGCGTGTGAGTGTGGTCGTGGCGAGTGAGTACTTGTGGATATACTGGGGTAAGGATTCTAGCAGGAAGTGTGTGTGAGCGGGGGAGGTGTGGGTGGTGGGCACTGTCCTTGCCCTCGGGGGCCCGTGTACCCGCACCCTCCACCCGTCCTTGGCAGAGTGAGCGAGTGGTCCCCTTTCCAGACCCCTGCACCCACAGGGACCCTCTCCCTCATCCCCCACCAGTGGGCACCCCCCTCCGTGTGTGGATTCTCGGGGCACGTGTGATACGGGTGCGTTGTGGGGGGCTAAGGGGTTGCCTTTGCAACCAGCACACTCGAGAGGGGGCACTCTTCGGGCCTTGCTGTCTCCCCCCCGATGATGATATAGGCCGCCGCTTATCCCAAAGCCAGCGGCCCTATTCCAACCTGAGGGGTGTCCTTCCTTACTATTGTGGTGCCCCCTCGCGAGCGTGCAGGAGAACTTTAAGACCAGGTAGCCGTTTCGTCAGGTCCATCTTCCCTCTTCCCCCATCCCCCCTAACAGCTTCACCGGCCATGGATCTGGCCAAACGGTTGGAGGAGATGGCGATCGCCATCCAATCCTTGGCCATGGAGGTCAAGGATATAAAGGAGCACCAAGAGAGAGAGCGGGATTATGGGGTAGGGGCTGCAGCGCCCCCCTTGGTGCCAGACCCCCCAGGACCTCGGTGGGGCGCCGTAGCAGGGGCCAGGGAGCCCCGGCACCCCCCGATTATGAAATTTAACGGGGAACGGAAGCAATTCCAGGGATTCCTGGCGCTCTGTAAATTGGCCTTTCAGGTGCAACCTTTGACCTACCCCACCGATGAAACCAAGGTGGCGTTTATTATCGGGCATTTGGAGGGGTTGGCACTGGATTGGGCCACCCCCTTATTGGTTAAAGAAAGCCCATTATTACGAGACTATGAGGGATTTTTGCGGGAATTCCAGTTCCTTTTTGACTACCCTCACAGGGTAAAAGACGCGGAAGCAGCGATCACAACCTTGAAGCAGGGTAGAGGACCTTTATTGGAGTACGTGACGCGCTTCCAACACCTGGCGGCGGAGCTGGGGTGGCCGGACCATGTGCTGAAGGTGTTGTATCGTAAGGGGTTAAATGAGGAGCTCAAGGACCAGTTGGCGATGACCGAGATGCCGGAGACTTGGCCTAAATTAGTCAACCTCACCTGCCAGATTGAGGATCGCCTGTCAGAACGTCGACGGGAACGTCGACAAGAAGGAGCACGTGCATGGGCACCGCGAACCCCCGTTTTGGTGCACAGCGTAGGGGAAAACCGCAGGCCCGAGTCCCCGGAGCCCATGCAACTTGGGGCGGCTCGGGGGCCCCTCACCACACAGGAAAAGGAACGACGGAGGGCGGGCCGGCTTTGCTTCTACTGCGGGGGCCAAGGCCATTTCTCTCGAGAATGCCTCCAGCTGCCTCCGGAGCGTCGACAGGCGGGAAACGCGGATGGCCGGGCGGGGCAGGGGGGCACCCGGCACGAACAATAGGCCCCCTGATCAAACAAGATGCCCCCGTGGGGGACAGTCCGAACCACCTTTGCGTGCCCCTGACTTTGCAAATTTCCGGCCAGCGGACGAGGGTGATCTGGGCCTTGATCGATTCTGGCGCGTCCGGCAATTTCGTGGACGAACTCCTTGTACGCGACTTGTGCCTTCCCTTGGTGGCCAAGACGCACCCGGAGACCGTCTATTCTATTGATGGTTCACCCTTGAGTTCGGGTCCGGTGCTCTACCGCACCCCCTGCTTGCAGGGTACCATCGGAACCCATCAGGAGGGGTTAACCTTGGATGTCGTCCGTACCCCCGCCTTTCCCATTGTTCTTGGCATGCCGTGGTTACAAGCGCACAACCCATCAATCAACTGGCAACGACGGTGCCTGAAGTTTGACTCTCCGGCGTGCCGGCAACACCAGCGACAGGCTCCCGTGCGAAAGATGGCGCTTGGGGTCCATGACCTCCCCAGCAAGGGAGTCCGGGGGCTACCCGCGGCATACCAAGACTTACAAGAAGCCTTCAAGGAGCAGGATGCCCTTGAACTCCCCCCTCATCGCAGTTATGACTGTCCCATCGAACTACTCCCTGACGCTGTACCCCCGTATGGGAGGATCTATGCGCTATCGACCCCTGAGTTACAAACCCTGAAGGCCTACGTAGAAGAGAACCTTGCAAAAGGGTTCATCCGCCCGTCTACGTCCCCTGCCGGAGCGCCCCTCTTTTTCGTCCCAAAGAAAGACGGGGGCCTCAGACCCTGCATCGACTACAGAGGCCTAAATGCGCTGACCATAAAGAACAGGTATCCCTTGCCCCTTATCCCTGAACTTTTGGATCGGTTGCAGGGGGCCTCCGTCTTCACCAAACTCGACCTCCGCGGGGCGTATAATCTTTTGCGTATCCGGGCAGGGGACGAGTGGAAAACGGCTTTCCGCACCAGGTACGGCCTTTACGAGTACCTCGTAATGCCGTATGGTCTTGCAAACGCCCCTGCCACGTTTCAACACTTGATTAATGATCTTTTTCGGGATGTTTTGGATATTTCGGTAGTCGCCTACCTAGACGATATCCTTGTCTTCTCTCGCAATCTTCAGGAGCACGTGCAACATGTGCGTCTAGTACTGAAGCGATTAATCCAAACTCGCTTATATTGCAAACGTGAAAAGTGTCTTTTCCACCAGCAGGTGGTACCCTTTTTAGGGTTCATCGTCTCACCCAAAGGAATAGGGATGGACCCGGCAAAGGTCCAAGCTATCGCCGTGTGGCCCCCACCTACTGCTGTCAAACCCCTGCAACGCTTCCTTGGAAGTGTCAACTATTATCGACAGTATATTCCGCAGTTTGCACGCCTCACGGCGCCCCTCACACGGCTGTTGAAAAAGGGGGAACCGTATCAATGGAGAGCAGAACAACAAGAAGCCTTCCGGGAATTAAAAAAGGCCTTTACCGTCGCCCCCATTCTTCAGCATCCTGACTTTTCTCGGCCCTTCTTGGTAGAGACAGACGCCTCCAGCGTCGCTCTCGGTGCCGTACTCTCCCAACAGGTCCCGGGGGAAGACATTCCCTTACCCTGTGCCTTCTTCTCCCGTCAACTTACTGCGGCGGAGAGAAACTATACGGTGCTGGACAGAGAGTTATTGGCAATCCGAGACGCCTTTGAAAGCTGGCGCCATTATTTAGAGGGCGCCCCACACCCTATCCAAGTCAAGACCGACCATAAGAACCTGGTTTACTTACAAACCGCACGCATTATGAATGCCCGACACGCACGCTGGGCCTTGTTTTTTGCGCGGTTTACCTTCCAGATTTCATACCGGACGGGGAAGAGTAACACAATCGCCGACGCCCTTTCTCGCTACCAGGAAACGGCCCCCGCGCTGGCTCACCAGGGAGAAACTATTTGCCCGCCCCGCGCCTTCGCGGCCGCTGGCATGACCTTGGCCCAATTCTAACACCTTGTGCAGCAAGATCCGATTCTTCCAGAGAAGGCCCCGGGTACCCAGACCGCGGAGCTCCACGACCACCACGAGGTTATTGTGGTCCCGACGGGGGCTCGGCAGGAAGTGCTTCGAGCGCACCATGACGCCCCCCTTGCTGGCCACCCCGGGCAACGGCGCACCCTTCAACTTATTCAGCGGCATTTTTGGTGGCCTACTATAAAGCAAGACACTCGGGACTATGTACTCGGTTGTGCCGTGTGCAGCCGGACTAAGTCCCCCCGCCAGAGCCCTTCCGGGTTACTACAGTTGGCGCCGCAAGCCCAGGGCCCCTGGCAACGAATCAATATGGATTTTATTGTAGAGCTCCCTCCCGCACACGGATACACCACGATCTTGGTAGTGGTCGACCAGTTTACCAAAATGGGACATTTCATCCCCTGTAAGAAACTCCCCACAGCACAGCAGACCGCAATGTTGGTGTTGAAAAACATTATCCGACTGCATGGCCTCCCGACCGTTATCATCTCTGATCGTGGCTCACAATTTGTAGCACACTTTTGGCGCGCGCTGTTTTCTGCCCTTGAGGTGCAGCTGGCTCCTACCACCGCGTACCACCCGCAGGCCAATGGGCAGGCAGAGCGCACGAATCAGTCTCTTGAACAATACCTGCGTTGTTACGTGTCGTATCTACAGGATGATTGGGTGGATTATTTGGCGCTTGCCGAGTTCGCATATAATAACGCGCCCCACGCGTCCATCGGTACCTCGCCTTTTCACGTCAACTATGGGTACCACCCTCGACTTTTCTTGCCCGAACTTCCTTCCACTACTGTCCCGGCGGCCGGCGCACTGATTCAAACCCTACACCATCTTCATTCGTGTGCCCGCACCCTTCTCCAGAAGGCTCGTCAGCAATATAAGCAGCAAGCCGACCGCCATCGACGTCCGGCACCGACCTTTGCCCCTGGTGACCTTGTATGGGTCGATCGTCGCCAGTTCCCGTCCCGCCGGCCCTCCGCCAAGTTGGACTCGAAGTACATGGGCCCCTTTCCAATCCTTCGCCAGGTGAACCCGGTAACGTACCACGTTTCCCTGCCCGCTCAGGTCCGCTGCCATCCGGTCTTTCATGTTTCCCTCCTAAAACCTGTTCATCCCTCTCCTTTTCCTCCTTCTCTTCCACCGCCTCCGGTGGAATCGATTGATGCCCTTCCGGAATACGAGGTCCGCGCCCTCCTCGACGCTAAACGGTTGCGTGGTGTCCTTCATTACCTCGTGGACTGGAAGGGCTATGGCCCTGCGGAGCGTTCTTGGGAACGCGCCCTTGATGTCCATGCCCCCCGCCTTGTTCGCGCCTTTCACGCGCGCTTCCCCCTGAAGCCCCGGCCCGAGGGGGGGGGGCCTTGGGGGGGGGATTCTGTAAGGCTGCCGCCTACCTGGGCCCGAGCGCGGGGGCAGGGGCGGCGAGCCCCCCGACCTCAGGGGCCCCCGAACAAACGGGGGGCACGAGGACCACGAATTCAGGTGCGGCGGCGGGAACAACCCCCGCCGCCGCAAAAGCTGCAGGATAGGAGCCCGGCGGGGAGAGAAGGGGCGGGGCCGGCAGAAACGCCGCGCCGCTCAGCACGCCTGCAGGAAAGGGCGGGGCTACAAGCAGGAAGCTAAAAGGCAGCCCAGGACTGCAGAACAACGCCGGTGAACAGCGTTGCTGCAGACTGGCCCCTTGTGCTGACAGAGTCGTGAGCGTAGCGAAGGAGTGTGTGGAGTGAGGACGAGGAGCGAGCGTGTGGCGTGTGAGTGTGGTCGTGGCGAGTGAGTAATTGTTGATACAGCGGGGTGAGGAGTCTAGCAGGGAGTGTGTGTGAGTGGGGGAGGTGTGGGCGGTGGGCACTGTCCTTACCCTCGGGGGCCCGTGTACCCACACCCTCTACCCGTCCTTGGCAGAGTGAGCAAGTGACCCCCTTTCCAGACCCCTGTACCCACAGGGTCCTTCTCCTCCTACCCCCACCAGTGGGCACCCCCCTCCGTGTGTGGATTCTCGGGGCACGTGTGATACGGGTGTGTTGTGGGGGGCTAAGGGGTTGCCTTTGCAACCAGCACACTCGAGAGGGGGCACTCTTCGGGCCTTGCTGTCTCCCCCCCGATGATGATATAGGCCGCCGCTTATCCCAAAGCCAGCGGCCCTATTCCAACCTGAGGGGTGTCCTTCCTTACTATAGTGGTGCCCCCTCGCGAGCATACAGGGGAACCTTAGGGCGAGGTAGCAGTTTGGTCAGGTCCACCTTCCTTCTTCCCCCGTCCCCCCTAACATTTACATGTGATGCCGCCGCCGAATACACACATGCACGGGCGATGCGCATCCATTTCCGGCCGCGAAATGACCGGGTCGGCGATCGAGGCCGGTCATACGCAGCCGGAAATGGATGCACATCACCCGCGCATGTGCGTATTCGGCGTCGTTGTCACGTGTAAAGCAGACTGCCAGGTCTTTTGGAAAACAATCGCGGGCACCGCCGCGCTCATCTAAAAATGGCCTTAGTCTCCTTCCAATGTCCCTTAACCTCAGATCCAGTGCCTCCAATCAGGATTGTTGTTCTGTGTTTTTTTTCCCTTTGCTTTGACTAATCTGCAACTGCGTACGGGATTCTTTTACAAATCTGCAGTCCAGTTGCAAATTGGCAAAGCAAAGGGAACAACACGGAACAACAATTCTGACTGGAGGCACTGGAGCTGAGATTAAGGGGACTGGGGGGGAGGTTAAGGGTGGGCTATTTTCACAGTGATTTGTTCAGAAATATGGAAACAACAAACCTGGAAGTAAAATGGCACCCTCAGCAATGCAGTAACGATACATGGTAAATGGTAAGTGGAAAGTCAGTAAACAGGATCCTGGTAAGCAAATTATCGGTAAACCAAGAGAACGGAAATCTCGATTGAGACATTGTTAAGTACTGAGAAGTTCTCGATTCAACTGAGACAGTATCGAGAACAGGTATTTCAATGAGATTTCCAGTTTTGGCAAAATCTCATTTCAGTCCTATTTTAGACATCTGTTTTCACCTGCGGAGAACACTCCACAATAATTTTGTCTGAATGCTGGAACCATGTGTCAAACCCTTGGTGCAGTAGTTAGGGGGAAAAAACCTCTGGATTTATCCATTAAACTTTTCAACTGCTGCACCAAGAGGCTTTCATGTGATACAGTTATTTAGACCCGCTTAACAACAACCCTTTGGGACCCCCCACCCCCACTGGATTTCTACAGAGTTCTTTCTATGGCTTTTCCAGCTCTGGAAACATGATGTCTGAATGGACTCTTAGTACAGATTAAGGCTGCAATTCTATAGAGACACATTCCAGAAAAGTCTTTTGGAAATAATAATGAAGTCAGCAGAAGTGTCCTGCCAAAATGTCTAATATAGAGAAATGCTGGAGTTCCACAACAATAATATTAGCTCAGGTGATTTACTCAGACCTGGGATTTTTTTTATTCCAGTAGTGTGCTTTAATAGTTTTATATTCAGATGCACAACAAGAACTTAGTATGCTAGAGATGGTTTTGCCTTGTGAGTCTAGAGCTCTGTATATGTTTGTGTGTGCATACAGGCACACTTGTGTGTGATTAGTTGAGTTGACCTGTTGCTTTTTAGTACATAAAGGTCTATGAACATTTAATCAAATTTTCTTTCTTGAAATGACATTCATTCATATTTTGTTGTTTCTGTTTTATAGGGGAACATTATTCCTCTTCCAGCTGCACATAATAATTAGTACCAGAGTCATGGGAGCAGCTCTGTAGTTAAGGCGACTTGCAGTCTCTGTTAAAATCACAAATATTCTACTTGTTATCAGTCAATCAAATCATTTTATTGGTTATTGTCTTAACCATAAGTCAAGACAAATACAAATAAATAAATAAATAAATAAATAAATAAATAAATAAAATCAGGATGAGTTATCCTGTCATGGTGAAATGTGGTAGAGCAGATTGCTTGGGTGAGGGGCAGAAGCTATCCAAATTTCAGAAGAATCGGCTGAAAAATGGCCGAGTTAATGATTTGAAAATTGTTGGCAGAAGGTTTTTTTCCCCTGGTTTTTGCGACTTTTTCCTGTTGACAGTGAAAAGGTGTGTTTAAAATTATCTGTCTGAAGGTGTAGAGGTGTCAGAAAATTAAAGTGTGCATTCTAGTGATTGCGCGAGTTTAGATTTTGAAAATTCATTGTGTAGTTTTAAAGTTATGTTTTCCAATTCCCAGGTTATCAATGGAGTGAGTGTGATTGTGAAGTTACACAAGGCATGCTCAGTGAGGTGGAGCTGCAAATGTGGTTCCTGTTCCTCAGCACAAGCTGTGTCTAAGCCTGGAAGCTGCTAAAATTGGAGAGAAGGGCTTCTAATCGATTGCCAATGTTCTGTGATACACCTTGCCACAGGGTAGAGCAGAGCTGATTGTTTGGAAGCCCTTCTCTGAGTTCATCAGCTCCCAGGGTTGGACACGCTGTATCCATGGAGTCTGTGCACAGCTCCACCTCAGTAGCATGACACCAGCTTGGGCACAACCTGCTGTGAGAGACATGCTGCTGCTCCAGGTGCTGCGGCCCTCAGGGTGAGCAACGTCCAAAATAGTGTTGGTCTGCTGAGTTGGAACTGCAAATGAGGTTCTCTATTCCTGAGTACAAACAGCATCCAAGCCTGGCCGCTGGGAGTCTGAACTCCAGAGGGGAGTGGGGGCTAGTGGGTTAGAGCTAGGGCTGAAATGAGAAGCAATTTTGCTTCTCGCAAAATGTTTTGTTAGTTCAAGTGTTGGGTAGGCCAACCCGGTCTCAGTCCCGGCAGTGGGGGAGCCTCTTCTGCTTGGGGGCGGGGGTGCCTGGCCCCAAAGATCAGCTGGCCGGCCCGAGTACCATGCTTGGAGCTCAGGAGGTCCAGCCCAGACAGTGCAGGACCCTTTTCTGCTTGGGGGTGTGTGTGGGGTGCTCGACCCCAAAGATCAGCCGGCCAGTCAGCACACTGCGCTGTGAACTCAGGGCAGTCCAAGGAGCCAGGTTTCTTCCTGGGCCAGGGCCAGGCTGGCTCCTGCCCCCATACCCAGAGCTAGGGTGGCCATACCTCCCCTTTAAAAGAGGATGCTTATGAAAAATACATGCTGTAGGGCTTCATTGGTTGCAGTGCAGTCCTGCACTATGCATTTTTCATAAGTGTCCTCTTTTAAAGGGGAGGTATGGCCACCCTACCCAGAGCAGCCAGTGTGGCCAGTTCCCGAAGCAGCAGCAGTTGGTACTATGGATTTGCTCAGAATCCTTTTTGGAAAAGTCAAGGATAAGTGACAGCTGGCCTGTCAGAAATCATTGGAGAGATGTAAAAAGTCACAGAATATTTGAAAACCATCTCACCTTGTAGATCCAAGCTTTAAACGATTCAGTTCCTCCCCGCCCCAAGTTACATAGGTCCATTCAGTTGCTCCTTCCAGGCCACGTGCTAATCATAGTACACCTAAACTGTAGAATCTCCCCCTTGACTCCAAGTCTTTCCTGCAAAATTGGAGATGTCTATAGCCGCTTTTAGACGTGTGTGTGCGGCACACGTGCGGCATGAAATTACACCACGTGTAAAAATCCCACGGGGGGGGGCGGGGTTTAGACCCAGCGTGTCGCACATTCTTTTAAAACAGCAAATTATTAACCTCAGTGTTGAGGTATGTAATTCGTGATTTTAAAAGAACATGCAACTGGCTTTAATGCGCAACATGTTGCATCTAAACCCCACCTGCATGATTTTTACATGCGGCGCGATTTCACACTGCGTGTGCACCACACGTCTAAAAGTGGCCTGTGTGAGTTCTGTGTGCAGAGGAGCGTATACGAAGTTTGAAAAGAAGCTTCAATATACTTAGTCTATTTAAAGAACAAAAAAAGAGAGACCACCTCGTTACCTGTAAGTCAATGTATTTTTTTGCCATTTGGGCTCTCCTGGAAACAGGCGGTAGTTTGCTATGTCAGGGACACCACAGCGAGGCATTTTTATCACATCGATTGTTCTGTAGTCCAGTTTCCCAGTAACTGGAAGGCCAAAGAATGTCTGCATTTGTCTAATCTTTCTTGCCAAAGGATTGTTGCCACCTACCATCTCCCCCGCCTGGTGTCCTCCTTTCTGTGTGTAATACTTGTCAAGGTAGGCCTAGGAAGGGAAAGAGACAGTGAAGGAATCTTCTCTACTTGTCAGCCATTTTCTAACATTTGAGCTTTGAAAAACTGTAATGCCGATTCATTAAATAAATCTCTGATACAAGACTAAGTTTTTATAGACGATATTGCAAACAGGGTAATAGTGTTGCAGACGTATTCTTACTCAGAATGAACCTATTAGTTACATGGTTTGGATGTAACCCACAAATCACTCTGTTCTCCTCTGAACCCAACCCCCTCTACTCTGAATTCCTTGGACTGGATGGCTGAAGATGAAGGTGTTTCTTGGCAATGTAACTTTCCTTCCCTTACGGCTGCTTGCCTGGTACCACTCATAGTATGGAGATGGTCTCCCTAGGAAGAATTTCTCTTTGGGAAAGTCACAGGAATGGCTTACAGGCTTCTCTAAGGATGTAGCCTAGAATCACTGGTTCCTTCTGACCCAGCATGCTGTGCTGATACTTGTGATACAGACGTACAAGTTTTGATCTTTCAAACCAAATTGCCAAGGTGATCTTTCAAACCAAATTGCCAGCCTTCTCTAACAGCCACGTTCTAACTTCTTGGTAGTCAGACCCATCCTGCTTTTAGCTCAGTTTCAGCTCTGAGTTTATTTCAGTCTCACCTAAAGAAGAGTCCTGTGGAGTTTGAAAGCTTGTATGCTCACCAGGAGAAATTGGTCCAGTAAAAGGTATCATTTTAACCACTTTGTATCCAATCACACTCATAGAGTTTTTTTAGACAAGCCTCTCCCCACCAATCGCCCACCCATCATGCATGTTGCAGGGCTGCATAGGGTGCCAATGCGGCCTTGCAACAGGCACGTTGAGTGGGTGATTGTCTTGATGGGTAATAGGTGGGGAGATGCTTGTCTAAGGCTGTTTTTATGAGAGACACTCCCCTGCATGTCCACCCAGTGGACACGTGGGGGAGCACCCGTGTAAAAGTGGCGGTGGATGGTTTCACAACCCACCCATCTCCATGCATGGAGCAATAAGCCATATGGGAAGTTGAGTGTGTACCCATCTAATGCCTCCCCCATGCACGGCCCAAGCAGTGATGCTCACACGGACTGCTCACCACCACTGTCGTCTGTGTAAAACAGCCATAAAATGACTCTGGCCTATTGCTGGTGTTGTTTTAATGCGAGGTTGGTGACCAATAAATCTTCAGTAATTAATGATTCCATTCTGGACTGGGCTGCCAAACTCGCATGTGTGATGGAAACCTGGCTGGACGAATTGTCCGGGCCGATTTTGGCTGACCTCGTTCCAGCTGGGTACCCCATCCAGCATCAGCTTAGGCTGGAGAGTCGGCTGGGGTCGGGTAGCTATTATTTTTAGGAATGGTTTGGCCACTTGGAGGTTTTCAGTGCGGGCCTTCATCTTATATTTGATTTGGCTGGAGATGGACCAGAGGGTCCAGCCGGGGACAGGATTGGAATTCTGATGGTGTATCGAGCACTCCACTGCCCAGAAGCATCCCCGATTGCTCTAGCTGCTCTGATCTTGGACCTGGTCTTGAGGTCTCCCAAACTTATTGTCTTGGCCAACTTTGATGTCCATGCTGAGACCAGATTTCTTGGGGCAGAGCAGGAATTCATGGCCGCCATGGCAACCATGGGGCTGTCCCAGGTAGTAGTAGGCCCGACACATGAGGGGGGACACATTCTTGACTTGATTTTCTGCGCTAACCTTGAGGCGGGGTCCGATGAGTGGGGAGTGCTCCCTTTCTGTGGTTGGACCATTACCTCCTGTGAACCTCCATTCTAGCATGCCTGCATGACCATAGGGGTGTGGGACCGACCAATTAAGATGGTCCACCCCTGGAGACCCTTGGAACTGGAAGGATTCCAGAATGCTCAGGGAGAGATACCTGGTGACCCTGACATCTGTTCCATCGATAATCTTGTTACCTTTTGGAATATCCGGTTTACTGAGGCCATTGATCGGGTGGCTCCCAGGCATCTGCTCCTCGTTTTGTCACTGCAGGTTCTTGTGGTTCACAGAGAACCTGGGGAAGTGTTCCGGGTGGTGAGGGGTTTGGTCGGTCCTTCCTATTTCTGCCTGGAACCAGATTCATCCAAGGCCCACTGTGACTTGTTTTTGACATACTTTGCGGATATCTCTCACATTAAGCACGACTTTGACTCTGCCCTTTAAGATGCAGTGCCAGAGGTGAGGAATGCCTGGTCTGGTCAGATTTTGTGGGATGAATTTCAATTGGTGACACCTACCGAGGCAGTCAATGCTCTGGGGTGTGTTCAGGCCACAACCTGTGAACTAGATTCTTGCCTATTCTGGTTGGTCAAGGCCTCCAGGGAGACTTTAGGGTGGGTGCTGGCTGGGGTAATTAGCAGCTCCCTTCAGGAGGGGAAGGTACTGAATTGCCTTAAGGAGGCTGTGGTACAGCCCCTCCTCAAAAAAACATCTCTCGATGTGGATGCTCCAGTGAGCTACTGGCTTGTCTCTAACCTTCCCTTTTTAGGGAAGATTATTGAATGGGTAGTGGCCCAGCAGGTCCAGGTGCATTTAGATCACACCGGTTTTCTTGATCCTATGCAGTCGGGCTTTTGTCTGGGTTATGGCACAGAGATGGCCTTGGTGGCCTTGGTTGACAACCTCCTAGTGGAGCTGGATAGAGGTTGTATAACTGGATAGAGGTTGTCTACTAGTTCTATTAGCTCTATCAGCAGTGTTTGACACCGTGAACCATGAGATGCTGGCGATTCGCCTGTGGGACCTGGCCAGGGTGGACAGAACTCAGAAGTGTTTTACAACGGTTCCACTCTTACCTCACCAGGAGATCACAACGGGTGGTCCCAGGGGACTGTTCATCATCCCCATGGGCTCTCTCATGTGGGGTCCCACAGGGCTTGATTTTATCCCCTCTTTTGTTCAATGTATATATGAAGCTGCTGGGAGAGGTCGTGTTTAGCTAGGGAGTACCTTGTCATCAATATGCAGATGACACCCATACTTATCTTTTTCATCAGACCCAGGCCCCTCCATCTCCTTGCTGTCCCAGTGTTTGGTCACTGTGGGGGATTGGATGAGGTCGAGCCGACTGAAGCTCAATCCGGGTAAGACAGAGGTGATGTTGGTAGGCAAGGCAGAAATTCTGGGGGAGGGGATACTCCCATTATTGGGGGTGTTTGCTCTCCACTGGTTCCATCTGTGTGGAGCCTGGGGGTGTTCCTGGATTTGTAGCAGTGATTGGACTCCCAGGTGTTGACTGTGGCCAGGGGTGCCTTTCACCAATTACATCTGGTGAGAAGGCTCTGCCCATGTGTCTTGGATTCAGATCTTGCCACCCTCATCCATGCATTCATCACCTTGAGACTACTGTAATGCACAGTACGTGGGGCTGCCCATGGTGACAGTCTGGAAGCTGCAGCTGGTACAGAACGCTGCGGCCCGTCTCCTGACGGGGTGGATCGCAAGGAGCACATTACACCAGTGCTCCAAGATCCGCACTGGTTACCTATTGTCTTCCAGGCTTAATTCAAGGTGCTGGTTTTGACCTTTAAGGCCCTAAATGGCCTGGGTCCTAGGAATGTGTGAACAGAACCGAGTTCTGAAATTCAGTTCGGTTCGAAAATCGAGTTCGGTCTGAAAGTTCGGTTCGGTTGACCCAACTATTTGAGTTCGGTCGAATTCCGAACTTCTGAACTGAATTTGTACATTCAAAATCGTTTTTTTTGGCCTTCCGAACTGGTTCGGATTCGACCAAACAGTTCGGTCGAATTCAAGTTTGGTTCAAAAGTTCGGTTCAGTCGAGCAAACTATTCGAGTTTGGCCCAAACTTCCGAACTGCGTTCGCACATCCCTACTGGGCTCTGCTTACCTGAAGGATTGCCTCAACCCCTGGGAACCCGGGTGGCCCCTGCGGTCATCTGGGAGCACCCTCCTGGAAGTCTCACAATTTCAGTAGGTCCAAATGGACAGGTGGGTGTTCTCGATGACTGCGCTGTTGCTCTGGAATGCCCTCCCAGTGGAAATTTGCCTCAGCCCAAATCTCCTTGCCTTCCAACGAAGCTGTAAGACTTGGAACTTC
The DNA here is from genome assembly GCA_003113815.1 of Sphenodon punctatus. Lineage (NCBI taxonomy): Eukaryota > Metazoa > Chordata > Lepidosauria > Sphenodontia > Sphenodontidae > Sphenodon > Sphenodon punctatus. The sequence goes on along the minus strand of QEPC01008045.1, from coordinate 339,214 downwards.
TGTCAGGCATTTGGCGGGGGGGTGGGCGAGGGGAAGGGGCGGAATATAGATTTATATATAGATCACTTTATGCTAGTATGATTTTATAATGTTATATTGATAATTTTATTGATTGTTTTATGATGTGTTTTATTTATTGTGAGCCACTCTGGGTTGCCTTGAGTGAGACAGGTGGGATACAAATGCTTTTAATAAATAAATAAATAAAACACCCATATTTGGAACCAACATGGCAGCTACACTCTCTCCAGTCTTCATTCATTTGTTCATTTTATTTATTTCAATGTACTTATAGCCCGCTTCCTCCTGCTCACAATGGCAGCTCAGGGCAGCTCACAACATAATTAAATACATTTAAAAAAATTATAAAACTTAAAAACTTATTAAAACTAGAAACTCATTAAAAGAGTGGAACTGAACCCCCACCCCAACCCCCTACCTGTCTCCCCCCCCAAAGACCTGGCAGAGAAGCCAGGTCTTACATTGTCTTCAGAAAGAAGGAAGGTCCAGACCTAAGCAGGTCTCTGTCAGGAGGGAGTTCTACAGCCTAGGAGTGGCCACCAAGAACGCCCTCCCCATCATCGCCATCTGGGAAACCCTGGGGACTTCGAGTCAGGCATCCCCGGCTGACCACATGGGGCCTCACCCCAGCCCGGGGCATGAAGCGCTCCCGCAAGAATGCAGGGTTATGGGGTGCTTTTAGACAGGCACCTCCCCACTCACCCACCTCCCACCCATTATACATGTTGGAGGGCACCCATAGGGCACCACTGCAGCCCTTGGTGGATGGTGGGTGGGTAGTGGGTGGGGAGGTGCTAAAAGCACCCATGGATTGTCTAAAAGCACCCATGGACTGTTCAAAAGACACAAAGGCCATTTTCAAATGGACCACCCCCACCCAGCGGCAGTCCATTGTTGCACTGCTGCAGGGGCAGTGCGGGGTGTGGGGGGGGTGCAGATGGGTGTACACCCATCCCCCCCATGCCCCTTCACAAAGCAACCTGCGTTTTCGCTGGTTACTCTGTGTGGGGGCGATGGGTGGAGGTGCATGCTTTGCGGGAGCCTTCCCACCTACCCGCCTGCCACTGTTTTCATTCAGGATGTATCCACCCATGTCCACTGTATGGGCATGAGTGGGTGTCTCTCATTTAAAAATGGCCAAAGAGTAGCCAGGGGTAATGACAACAGAGGGAAAAGGAAGGAGCTCTTTCTGCTCCTGCCCTTAGAATTTCTTGGAGAAAGAATCCTTCACATTTTTGGGATGTTTTATTTATTTAATTAATTAATTAATTTAAATAAATAAATAAATAAATAAATGTATACCCTGCCCCTCCTGACAAAGCAGCTCGGGGCAGTTAATTAATTATTAACCATTAATAAAAATACAATAACTATAATAATAAATATAAATAAAACATATTATAAAACTCCTCTGCCACATGGAGGCTGTAAAAAAAATACATCAACCCCAACCAACCTAACCCAGTTCCACCACCCTTCATCCATCCCCTTTGCCAAAAGCCTGGGGGAACCGCCATGTCTTGCATTGACTCTGAAAGGAGATGTTGAGGCCACCAGGGCCTCTGCTGGGAAGGAGTTCCACAGCCTTGGTGCAGCCACCAAGAATCCTCTATAGCCCTCTCCATAGTTGCCCCCCAGAATACCCGGGGGACTTTGAGAAAGGCGCCCCCGGTAGACCACAGGGGTTGATCCAGAGCCCAGGGTGTGAGGTGGTCCTGCAGATAAGTAGGGCCTAGGCCATGTAGGGCTTTATAGGTAAGCACCAACACCTTGCATTGGGTCTGGCGGAATATAGGCAGCCAGTACAAATTTATTTATATTTATTTTTATTTATTTTATAGATTTATACCCCGCCCCTCTTGCAAAAGCAACCCGGGGCGGCTTCGAACAATAAAAACATCATCATAAAATACACTTTAAAATCATCATAACAATATAAATATAAATTATTAAAACAGGGCTTAAAACATTATAAATAATACATCAGGTGGGGGAGCTAAAACCCCTCACCCTCCCCTCCCACCCTCCCTGAAGACCTGGGCGAACAGCCAGGTTTTGCAATTTCGCCGAAATGTCAATAGGCTGGGGGCCAGGCGAGCTTCCTCCGGAAGGGAGTTCCAAAGGCGCGGCCCGGCTACCGAAAATGCCCTCTCCATTGAGGAGAATGGAGCACTGGTGTAATGTGCTCATGGAGGTCTGTTCCTGTAAGGAGACGGGCCGCCACATTCTGCACCCGCTGCAGTCTCCAAACTGTCACCATGGGTAGTACCATGTAGAGCATGTTACAATAGTCCAGTCTTGAGGTGATGAAAGCATGGATGATAGTGGCCAGGTCGGAGTCTGAGACATATGGCCGAAACTGCCACACCAGATGTAGCTGGTGAAATGCACCTCTTGCCACAGCCCCCACCTGGACATCCAGGTGGAGCTGGGAATCGAGGAGGACCCCCCGACTGTGATCCTGGGAAACCAGTGGGGGGGTGAACCCCATCAATGATGGCGGATGCCAACTCGACTGCCTTCCCCACTGTAGGGGTGGGACTCCAGGGGGATTATTGGGTATCAGATTTATTGGTATCGGATCTCCCGATATCGGATTTATTGGTATTGGAATATAGGATTTTTAACATTTACTGATTTTCTCAGATATTGATGACACCAAACACCAAACCTTCTCACGACCGTGCCCAGTGGCTGCATTTACATGTTAAACAGGAGAGGGAACAGAATAGAATCTTGCAGGACTGCCCGGGCACCAGTCGCTGAGTTCTTCCACCCAGGAAGGAATGGAACAATTCAAGAACAATTCCGCCCACCCCGGCTCAGTCCTGCAAGCGAGTCACCAACATCTCATGGTCAATGGTATTAAAAGCAGCCGACAGATCTTTTTTTTTTTTTTTGAGAGTTAACATTTTAATATACTGCATTGATCTTGCTACTGCTTCCTTGAATTGCATCGTTCTTGCTCAGTACTGTACTTTTTATCTTTTTACTTTTTACCTGTCTCCTCCCTGCTCTTTTCCTAACCGGTTCGTTATGAATCATTTCCCCCAAACTAAAACCTCCCATGCCCTCCCTATCCCAACAAACCCCCATTTTTCCCCTCAACTTTCCCCAATCTTCTCCCTCCTTATCAACTCGCATTCGCAACCTTATCAAAAACTTCTTGTTAAACTTCTTGTTACATATCTCATCAAACATTGAAAACATTTTCACTCCTTACGCGAGTCTTACCCCCCTCTAAGCTTCTTACAATCCTCCTAGCCAACAACTAGAGACCTTTAGTGGGTCTCCTTGGCTATCATTGAAATATTCAAAATTACGGCCCCCAACTTTTAACTTTTACTGGAACAATTCACGAGCTAACTTTTTAGTCTTCATTTGCTGTCTCTTGGTGGAAGATGTAGGAATGCTTCTAGTTCCTCTGTAGCTAAAAAGGATTTAATTTTCCCATTCATGTTGATCACCATCCTCGCTGGGAATTTCAAAACAGGTTTCCATCCTTTCTCGTTTAGTATAGAAAAATACTTTATCCATTTTCTCCTTTTGGTCATAGTCTCCATTGCAAAGTCTGGAAACACTTTTATAGATTCATTCCTGAATTTCAAGTCTCTTTTTCTACGAGTTTCCTTTAAAATCTCCTCTTTTACTGCGAAGCTAGCAAATTTAGCAATTATTGTTCTTGGTCTTGGGAAGCTCTTGTTTGGCATTCTTCCTGTTCTGTGGGCCCTCACAATATCTGGCTTCTGTAGGTTCTGGAACTCAGGGAAATGTTCTGCTAGAAACTCCCACAACAATTCTTTAGTTTCTCCTTTTTCTATCCCCTCCGGGAAGCCCACAAATCGCAGATTATCTCTCCTAGACCTATTTTCCAGGTCCTCTGTTTTTTGTAAGAGCATGTGGACTTTTTCTTGCATTGATATTACTTGCTCCTCATTATTTACTGCATTGTCTTCTAGTGTGGAAATTCTCTCTTCTGCTGTGCTCATCCTCTGCACCAGCCCCTCCAGCTTTTTATTCCCTGCCTCCACTGAGGCTCTTAGTTTGCCCATGTCTGCTTTAAAATCTTTTTTTATTTCAAGCAAAACCCTCATGATTGGGCCTCCCTCAGGGCCTTCTTCCTCCACACTGTTCTCCCCCATGGAGTCCTCCCCTTCAGACACCTCCGGTGTCCCCGCCGCAGTTGCGGGCGCCATTTTGGCACGTTGTGGGAGCCGGGCCTCTTCCCCGCTCTTTTCAGCAGGGCGCATTTTTACAAATCGCTCCAACGGGTTTTCCCTTGCATTTTTTTCCTTTTTTTTGTCCTTTTCCTCTTTCCCCTTTGGTGGCATTTTGTTTTACTCACTGTTGGTGGCTTTTGTTAGCTTTTTGAGTTATTTTGGGGCCGTTTTCCTTTCACGCTTAGAGGAGCGCTCGCTCTAGGCTGCTTCCCGCTATTCGCGCATGCGCACCTCCATTTCTACTCACTTTTTAAAAAAAATATTGTTGAGTAATTGCACGGTTTGGGGCCGTTTTCTCGCTCACTTCTGGCTGCTCTTGCTTATTCACACATGCACAGTTCGACCTGAAGAGCTTTTATTCTTGCCTCAGCAGCAGCAGCCATTTTGTCCTTCAGGGTGGGAGTTTCAGCTGAGCAGGCCTCAGGAGAAGGATGCTGGGAAATCAGCTTTTTCCCCTTTTAAGAAGATTTTTTTTGCACCCTCTTGCGCCTCCGAAGTTTAGATTTCCATGGCTACCCCTTGTTGAAGGGAAGATTTAGTTTTGCAGCTTTCTGGGATCATTTTAGGTATAGGCCTCACTGGAGCTGTAACCAGGCACCAGCCGACAGATCTAATAGAATCTGCAGGGTTGAATGACCCTGATTCAATTCATGGTGGAGGTCGTTGACCAGAGCCACAAGCATAGTATCAGTGCAATAGCCCGGGTGAAAGTTGGACAGTGAGGGATTCAGAAAACCGATGCAGTCCAGATGCCCCTGCAGCTGCCAAGTCACTACCCGTTCAGTAACCTTCCCTAAAAAGGGAAGATTAGAGACTGGCTGATAGCTGGCGAGGGAGTCAATGTCAAGTGATGGTTTTTTGAGCAGAGGCCACACCACTGCCTCTTTGAGGCAGCTCAGCACTCTAACCTCCTGAAGGGAGACATTGATCATCCCAACCAGCAATGGCCGCAGTGCCTCCTGACTGTCCTTAACCAAACAGGACAGGCACGGGTCCAGTTAGCAAGAGGTGGCTCTGACATCCCCAAGAACATCCCCTGCATCAGTGGGCGACACCCACTGAAATTATTCCCATAAAATCAGACAAGGTGGGGCTTCCATAACCTCTGGATTTCCTATTGTAATAAGTGCGGCGTCAAAATCATGGTGAACACAAGCGATTTTATCTGCAAAGTAATCAACAAACATGTCACAGCTGGCACTGGAAGATTCCACTTCCAGGTGAAGGGATGTTTGATTAACCAGCCCCCTCACCACCTGGAAAAACTCAGTTGGATGAGAATTCACAGATGGTATGAGGGCAGCAAAGAGCTCCTTCTTCACTGTCCGCATAGCCATGGCATAGGCTCATAAACTAGCTCTATGATGTAATCTATCGGCTTCAGCATGAGAACAGCACCACCGTTGCTCCTAACCCTAACCGCTGCCCTTCCCACTTCAGTTGCCGCAGTTCTTCAGTAAACCAAGGAGGCCTGTGGTGCTGATGCTTAGGGAGCGGACACCTAAGAGCCATCTGGTTGATGGCCTCAGTCAGCAAGATATTCCAAAAAGCAACAAGGTCATAGAGTGAACGGTCATCAGGATCAGAGGATAACTCCCCTAGAGCATTTCAGAACTTCTCTAGTTCCATTAGTCTCCAGGGGTGAGCCAACTGAACTGGTTCCACACCTCTCTGGGGGCAGACATACGCTGTGAGACAGGCCCATAGGAGGTAATGATCCTTTCATGACAAGGGCACAGTTGACACCTCCCCCACCAATGGATCCCCTGCCTCAAGGCCAGTGCAAAAATTCAGGTCCAGGGTATGCCCTCCATCATGCATTGGGCCGATGACCACTTGAGACAGGCCCATGATTGCCATAGCGGGCATGATCTCATGCTCTGCCCCTCCAAGTTCGGCGTTGGCATGAATATTGAAGTCCCCCAAGACTAAAGTCTTCGGGGACCGCAATATCACCTCTGACACCAGTCCTGCTAGGGCGTGCTGGGGTGCTGCCGTACTGGTAGGTGCACGGTATACTAGCAGCACTCCCAGTTTGTCTCCTGCCAAATTAATCACAAGATGGAGACCCTCAATACCTGACATAAGCTGCACCAGCTACCTCCTAATGGACCATGAATCCCTAAAAATAATGACTATTTTGCCCCCCCCCCCCC
>QEPC01008045.1:317247-329696 GCA_003113815.1 Sphenodon punctatus | reverse complement strand
GTCTGACCCCCAAACCCCCGTCCTTGGCTCACCCCTAACATCCGCTACCTCCGCTCCTGCACCCGAGCTGCTGAACGCCTCTGGCACAAATCTCACTCCCACCCTGACTTCCTCCACTATAAATTCTCCCTCTCCTCCCTCTCTTCTGCTATCTCCATGGCTAGGCAACACTACTATGCCTTCAGGATCGAATCCTACTCTCGCGACCCTCATCGCCTCTTCTCTACCTTCGACTCCCTACTCAAGCCTGCCTGCCCCCTCCACCCTCTTCCCTTTCTGCTCAGGATCTCGCATCATTCTTCACCTCGAAGATCAACAAGATCCGCCAGGACATTGCCTCCCACCCATCTCCTCTTCCCACTCCCTCACCACCCCTCCCCTCCTCACTCTCTCCTCGTCCCCTTCCCCCCAGCCTCCCTTGAGGGAGTCTCCACTCTGCTCTCTTCCTCAAACCCCTCCACCTGCCCTCTTGACCCAATCCCCTCCCGCCTCCTGACCTCTATTGCTCTCACTGTGCCCCCCCCTTCTACATGTCATTAATCTCTCCCTCTCCACTGACTCCTTCCTCACCGCCTACAAGCATGCCACTGTTTCTCCCATCCTCAAAAAGCCCACCCTGGACCCATCCGACCCCTCTAGTTACCAGCCAGTCTCCCTCTTTCCCTTTGCCTCTAAGCTTCTGGAACATGTTGTCTACTCCCATTGCCTGGACCTCCTCTCTGCCAATTCCTCCCTGGACCCTCTCCAATCTGGCTTCTGCCCCCTCGACTCCACGGAAACTGCCCTTGCCAAGATGACCAATGATCTACTTGTCGCTAAATCTAAGCACGTCTACTCCATTCTTGTCCTCCTTGATCTCTCTGCTGCCTTCGACACTGTCGACCACTCATTCCTACTGGACTCGCTTCACTCCTTGGGCTTCTGCGGCTCTGTCCTTGACTGGTTCTCCTCCTACTCTCTGACCGCTCCTTTAATGTATCTCTTTCCAATTCCAGCTCCTCCTCCCTCCCCCTTTCAGTTGGGGTTCCCCAGGGCTCTGTCCTTGACCCTCTCCTCTTCTCTATCTACACCCTTTCCCTTGGCTAATGAATTGCCTCCCATGGCTTCCAATATCATCTCTATGCTGATGACACTCAGCTCTCCCTCTCTCCCTCCTCTCTCTCCCCTTCTGTCCACTCACGCCTCGTCAATTGTTTTGCTGACATCTCCGACTGGATGTCCCAACGCCAGTTCAACATGGCCAAGACTGAACTCTTTATTTTACCTCCCTCCTCTTCCTCTCCTGCTTCCCTGTCTATCTGCATCGATGGAGCCATCATCCATCCTGTTCCCCAATCCCGTAGATTGGGCTTCATCTTTGACACTCATCTTTCCTTTAAGCCTTACATTGACCCTGTTGCCAAGTCCTGCCGCTTCACCCTCCATAACATCACTCGGATCTGACCCTTTCTCTCTATCTCCTCTGCCCAAACCCTTGTTCATGCCATGGTCATTTCTTGCCTCAACTACTGCAACCTTCTCCTCACTGGCCTCTCTCGCTCTCACCTGTCCCCCCTTTATTGTCATCAAAAACTCCGCTGCCAAGGTCATCCACTCAGCCCGTCGCTTTGACCATGTGCAGCCTCTCCTCTCCTCTCTCCACTGGCTCCCCCTTCCCGAACGCATCCGGTTTAAACTCCTGCTATTCACCTATAAAACACTTCACAGCCAAGCTCCCCCCTATCTCTCAGCCCTAATCTCCTTACGCACTCCTGCATGCATCCTCTGCTCCTCCTCTGTCCCCTCCCTCACTCTCCCCCGCCTCCTATGCTCCTCTAACCGCCTTCATCCCTTCTCCCTCGCTGCCCCCCCATGTCTGGAACTCCCTCCCTACCCACATTAATTATTATTATTATTATTATATTTTATTATTTTATTTTATTATAAACATTTATATAGCACCGGTCATGTACTTGGCGATGTACAGAACATAGAAATAGACACAGTCCCACATCCACCTCACCTCCTCCCTCCGCACCTTCAAATCCCTCCTCAAGACCCACTTCTTCCGTGCCGCCTTTCTTAATGCCTGCTAGTTGTTTTTTTTCTAATACTTATGGTCTGCCCTCCTCTGCAGACTCCTGCCTAACTGTAACCAAGCCAAGCACACACACCTGAGACTTTGCAGTCGCTTGCATGTTTGTTTGCTTCTTCCTTGTCTTCCCTTTGTCCCCTCTCCTTGTCGGCCCCTCTTTGTCTTTTTAGATTGTAAGCCGTAGGCAGGGACTCTGTCTTTATCTTTGTTCTGTAAAGCACCAGGTACATGGCTTGTGCTATACAAATGTTTATAATAATATTAATAATAATTGTGGGCGGCAGTCTAGAGCACTGGGCAATCTGCCTGCAACTCTATGGTGTGGGGGAGGGGGACACTACATAGGTGGACTGTGGGCCACGGCAGCCACCAGGTTAGTTCAACCCAACCCAGGTGGGGCTGCAAGAGGACAGACACAAGGTGAGCAGCACCCTTGTGTCTGTGTGAAAACAACCTCTGAAGCCACTGCTCCCTCCACCTTTATTCCCACAAACGGGGAACAAAGGCTATATCTCCCCACTTGGGAACTAAGAAACTGCCAGCAGGGAGAGCTAAAACAACAAGCACAGCAGGCAGTGAGGTAAGGAAATAGAGTTAAGGAAATACAAATAGAAGAAATGCCGAGGGTTGTACTAAAAGCAGAGGACTTGGCATGTGTGTGTAGATGTGTAATTAATTACCTCCCTCTGGTACAGATGAACAAGATGATTCCTCCCCCCCCCCCCCCCCCCCCCATAAAGCAGGAGTCTCCCTTCCCATTTAACCATGCTTCCATGGAGAGGTAAGTAGTACCCACCCTTTATTCTCAGTTTAACCCCCTCCCTTTTGGGAATACAGGGGAGGTTAAAGTGAGTTGTGTGGGGTGCTTATCTCCCAAAAAGGACTTGTGAAAACAAGCCCCGTAAGTATAAGGCCTCTGAGGCTGTGGCCAACTGGTATTATAGCAGCCTTGAATCTTTTCTAAACTAAGATGGAGACAGGGCTGATCCTGTAATTGCTATTCAACATTTATTTTCCAAAGAAGTAGAATTGCTTGCAAAGAAAGGGTGATAAATTTGGGGGATGTTTGTACAGGTCCTGCAAAATGTGAAATATCATATACTGTACTGAACTCACAGAGACAACAATGCTGTGCTGTTTACAAGTACTTTCAGAAATCAACAACATATGCTTGCATTTAAAAGTAGATTAGAGAAAACACTAGCAAATGAGCAATAGGAAACAATCTGGTCAGGACATGGATTAAATGAAATAAAGGCTCCTTTCTATCCAATCAATGACTTTTTTGGATTATGAATATAGGGGTAAAACGTTCACTGACTGAGGTTCCTTAGGCACTTTTGGAAATGTTACCAAAGTTAGATAATTATTTACATTTGATCATGAATCAAATATATTTCAGCTATTAGCAGTGTGACATTTTGAAAATTAGCTTGGTTTCTTGGTGTATAAAATATATTATAGCATAGCCTTTTTAAATGTCATTGAAATATATTAAAGATATTCATTTTGTTGTTATGTTTACAATATGTTTGATAGAGCTAGACAAATTTAATCCATGGATGTGATTCTCATCCATAAATGTCAATGGGGGTTTTACCTTTCTCTTCAATAGAGGGAGGATTGTGTACATTCTAAAAAGAGCATACACAATGCTGTATCAGCTCCCAAAATGTTGCCCCCAATCTCACAAATATTGTGTATCTACTGCATTCCAATAGTCCAATCTATCATCTACTGAAATCAACAACAAAACTCCTGCTATTTGAGAGCAAGACTTATTTTAATCTCTCCATTGCCTTATAATGTAAACTATCAAGAGTTTGTTTTCTCACCCTGCTATTCTGGCTATAAATCTTCCGTATACATACTGAATTCTTATATTGGATGAACTATCTTGCAGGTACAATGAGAGGTTTTTAGTCAATGTTGTTGAGAGCAGAATTTAGCCCTTAAAGCTGAAGATTTCTGGCATTTGGAATTCCAGTAGTGATTAGTTACCTACATCTCTGGATCAATATAGTGTTATCAAATGGCATTAGTTCTCATTTTGTTTGGCTTTTCCACTAGAAGTGATGGAGCAGTGCACTCTTCAAAGGAACCAGAACTGACATTTCCATCATACTCGTGGTCGTTGAAGAGAATTAGCACTACCCCAGATGCTTTGAAAAATAATGAAAATATCCCAAACGAAGTTAATTACCATAAACAAACCCATAAAAAACTATTAAGTCAAAACAAGCAATTCTAAACTCATTTCTCAAATGGACCGTATACAATAAGAGTTCCAGTCTCAAAGAGGCAAGATGGGCCCTGGCTCCAAACATATTTGCTAATTATGATATATAAATAAATAATTATCTGGCTGATGTGATTTTTTTGATACTGAAATTTCTGCAACATCCTAGGAAGTAAAAAGTACAAAGCTTTACAAACCTGGGAAATATAAAAGTCCTTCCAATTGGATGTTTGTGGCAAAGCAAAGAGCACAGGGGCTGCTGCAGAATACTTTAGAGCAAATACCAGGAGTAGAGGAGGGCAAAGCAGGCACAGTAGATCCATTTTTTCCCATATGAAATGGTAAACTTGATAAGAGCGGAGAGAGTGATCTACCACTTCTTTTATAGGGGGTAGCTGGTCTGTGAACTCGGAGCCAGGATGATTCATGTCTCAGAAGGTAATTACACAGCTGAAGTTTTTGATGAAGGGGTAACACACTTTTATGTAGGTGTTAGGAAAAGTTTAGTTCTTCCTACCTTAGAAAAGTCACAAGAAAAAAGAAATCTTTCTAATGCTGATGAAACTCAGTAACTCCAAATACTTGCTATTGGTTTGGTGATCCTCTTTCTATAAATTGGCACCTTGTAATACTGCAAGCTTTGAATACCGTACTGGTCACTGAATGTTTTTGCCTACAAGCAGGAAACTCTAGGGGCGCTTTTAGACGAGACACATTTACGCATGATTATTTTAAAAATGCGCTTGTTTTAATGCTCGTTTAAACACCTAAACCGTTTTAAATGTGTATTTGCCATGAACGTGTAAAAGCCCAAACTGTTTTGAATGTGGTTTTTTAATAATGCGCATTTTTAAAAACCAGTTTTGGCACTCCCAGATCATCAAAGATGTTCAAAACTGGTTTTAAAAAATGCGCATTATTTAAATGTGCATTTACAAAACCACATTAAAAGTGTCTCGTCTAAAAGCGCCCTAGGTCAGGAAACTCACTGCTTAAAAGTAGAATGTGCATGTATTGTAACTGGAAATATTGAAGAGGACTAAACTCACCTTGGGACAGTGTAGTTTGCTTGGTCTCACAGAAAACGCAAGGGATAAAACAAGCCATTACTTTCTGACAGAGAGATAGTGCCAAAAATGTTACCTCATACTTTACCCCTCAGTTCCAATGAGTCTTTATTAGGACTGAAACAAATAGTAACAGTTTTATTTATGAGTATTTCAGAGTTTCTGAGGACTGGCTCTGAGTGTTCGGCCAGTCCTTGGAAACTTGGATGAATACCTGGTATTCGTTAAAGTACTCAGTAAAATAAAACTGAGTATGTAGTATTTTCCGAATACCAAATCACCTTATAGAGGGGCAGGAAAAACCGTGTATGTTGATTCGAGTACTGGACCGAGTGCCGAATACTGAGTACCAGGTCGATTCCTTGGTTACTCGGTACTCTGTAAAACCAAGTCAAATACCGAGATACTCGGTAAAAACCGAGTAATTTCAAATACCGAGTTTCAACACTAGTCTTTATATAGGGCATCCATTTTGGCATTGGCACACTGTGATTGATGTCCGCGTGATGTCTTGTATCCCAACCAATTAAACACCTCAGCCAATCAAGCAGACAAGTAATACGCCATGGCCAGAATTTCTCAAAGGCATTCTGTCCATGAAGGCTGTGGGCAGCTACCTGAAAGAGGCTGAGCTGTGTGTCTGAACTGGCCAGAATGACTGGCTCTGGGCCATCCCAGTGCAGTTGAACATACTGGAGAAGCGTAAGCCAGCTTTGCTATATTGCTAAAATGAGCCTGTGTGGTAAAGCTACAGTGGTTTGTCTATGTAAAGACAGGGACAAATCAAAGTTTGAAATAGTGGAACACGGTTGCTGTTTCCACATATTACATAGTTCTATTCCTGTGTTGTGTATAGGTTTGTACATACAAACGTGGGAATGGCTACGTGCTGCTGCGGCTGCTGCTCCAGAAAAATCTGGGGCATTACATAGTCCCAGGTTTTGGTCTCTGCACAGCTTCTAAGAGCAGGCCAGGAGCACTCTGTTGCCAGCAGCACCATGCAGGACCCAAAGGTCTGCCAGTGTGTCTGAATTCTTGCAACAGAAGTCCACACGTGTTGCTTTTTATGTTCCTTTTATGGGCATGAAGGACATGTGAAAACACCCAAAGTCTGTTTGTTTGCGTCAAAAGGATTCTTCTTCGCCATTATCATAATTATATCTTCAAATTTGAAATTGGGTACAATTTGCAATCTGTGAGGGCGATTAATCTTTGGAACAGGCACCAAAGCAGGTGGTGGACTCTCCAACACTTGCAGTCTTCAGATGAAGACTAGACAGTTTTCTGAAAGGCTTGTTTTTCCAAAAACGCCAGCACCTGGCACTGTACAATCAATAGTTATAGACGGGTCCCTACATAGGCTGGCCAGATATGCAAATTTTAGATGATACTTACAAGAAATACAGGTTGCAGGACTGCATTGGCGCCAATGCAGTCCTACAACCTGTATTTCTCATAAGGAATTTGCATATCTGGCCACCCTATCCCTTCCCCCATAGGCTTACAATCTAAGAGACAAGGGAGGGGGAGACATCAGGAGAGACAAGAGTACATTCATGAGGTTGAGAAGTTGCCAATGCACGTGTTTCACTTACTTACAGGAAACTAGATTCTGAGCGAGGGGGAAGAGGACACGATTTCACTCATGATGAGCTAGGGAAGGCCTGATGGAAGAGGTAGGTTTTCAGGAGGGATTTGAAAGTTGGGAGGGAGGAAACAGAGTGAACGTATCAGAGCCTTGAAGGTGAAGTCCAGGAGCTTGTGCTGATTACGTTCACGTAAAGGGAGCCAGTGTAGGGTGGAGAGGCTGGATGTGGTCAAAGTGACAGGCAAGGTGGATGACTTTGGCAGCAGAGCATAGAATAGAGATAAGGGGAACAAGATCAGAGCAAGGGAGACCAGTTAGGAGGAAGTTACAGTAGTCAAGGTGAGAGATGACTGAAGTCTGGACTAGGATTTTTGTGGTGGAAACAGTAAGGCAGGGCTGGATTTTAGCAATATTATGCAGAACGAAGTGACAGGATTTAGCAACAGCCTGGATCTGAGAAGGAGAGGGAGAGTCAAAGATGAATCCAAGGCTACACGCCTGAGGGACAGACTGGATGGTGACTCCCTCAGTGGAAACTGAGAGGGGAACCTTGTGGGGGGAAGATGAGGAATTTGGTCTTGGCCATATTAAGCTTGAGTTGGCGGCGAGACATCCAGGAGGAGATGTCAGAGAGACAGGGTGACTTCAGAAGTGACGCTTTCCAATTCACCACAGTGAATGCCACCCCAGTGTGAACGGATTCACCACAGGCTGTGGTGACGTGCAGCCCCAACAGAAGTGACAGGATCATGACCACCGCCCGGGGGCAATCAGAGAGAACATGGGCCGGGGGAACACAACAGACATGCAGTGGAGACGTGGACCGCGGTTTGAACCCCAGAATGCACCGCGGCTGGGGTCAATTCCTTCCACCGCGGCTGCGGGTTTCCGTTCAGAAGTTACTTTTCATTCACCCCTGCCGTGGTGACCATTCACCACACTTCTGGACCTCCTCCCTCCCCGACCTCACGAAGCGTGGTTAGCTTCACCCCGGGCCGCTTTTGACTGTGGTGAACATCTGGATGTAAGCAAACAGACATGCACGGCGCTTTCTCCACCCCCCACGTTTGACTGAGGTTGACTGTGGTGGACATTCACCATGTCACTTCTGAAATCACCCACAGTCGTGACATGAGACTGGATGAAGGGGGGAGAGTGCGGGAGCGGCGAGACAGAGTTGCATGTCATCAGCATACAGGTGATACAGATGATTAGCGTACAGGTGATACTTTAAATTTTATGTTGCATATTTTATTTTGTGCTTTTATACTGTACGCCACCCCAAGCTGCCTTTGGCCGAAGGGGGCAGGATAGTAATTTTAAATAAAAATTAAATTAAATTAAATAAAACACTGGAAGCCATGGTTTTCAATGAGTTTACCCAGAGAAAGAGTGTAAAGGGGGAAGAGAAGGGGGCCCAGGACAGACCCTTGAGGAACTCCCACAGAAAGGGGAAGCGATGTAGAGGACGATACCAGCAAGGAAACGTTGAAGGAGCGGTTCAAGTAATACGAAGAGAACCAGTCGGTAACAGAGTCCCGGAAACCAGTGTAGCGAATCCAGGAGGCATCCATGGTCAACATTATCAAAGGCAGCAGACAAGAATGGAATAGAGGCCCTTAGACTTAGCTAAGAGAAGGTCATTGGTGATTTTGGTGAGGGTAGTCTCAATCAAGTGGAGAGGTTGGGAGGAATTTGAAGAGAGGAAATCAAGACAGCGTGTGTGGACAGTCGACTTCAGGAGTTGAAAGCAAAGGGTAGGAGTGAAATGGGGTGATAGCTGGAAGGGTCAGAGGGGTCAGGAGTTGCCTTCTTAATTGCATATTTACACCATATCTTTTCAAGAATACATTTTGGCCTTGAGTTTGCACCACAACCAAGGCAAAAGTCCTGAAACCAGTTACTTATGAATATAAGTATGTTTCAAGATTGTGGTTCAAATATAAATAGAGTGGAGGTAAAGCTCAGCTATCAGTTAGCTGGTGCATTGCTATACATTTGATTGATCTGGTTCCTAGATGTGAGAACATTCAAATAAGTCTTTTTTTATAGTGAAAGGTTAACATGCAGTATAGGCATTGGGATGCGGATGTTAGGCCTCTGCCGTGATGTTGTGGTGACTGGGGGGCGCTGAGTCCATTGCCTTAGTTGCCTGTTGTGGATGGCTGTAGTGGTCCCAGAGAGATGACATATTACTAGTAGACTCAATGCCCTCTTCCAGTCTTGAAGGTAACAAGAAGCTTTTGGAACAGAGGAGCTGCCTGTTGCCAGAGAACCACCCAAAGAACAGGAAAATGCACAAGACCAGCTGGGATGCAAGTGATTTTTTCTCCAGGGCTGGGGTTTGATCTTTTTCTCCCAGAGTCTTGGGGGCTGGGGGGAATTGTAGAGATTGTTACAGAGAGCAAAGTTCACTTGTTACAGACCTCTAACTCTGTTTAAACAGCCCTGTAAAAAAGAGGGGGGGGAGATCTCTGTTTACTCTCTCAGACACTGAAGTCTGTAAAGCTCCCATCAACATTAATTATCATAAGTGTAAGCTTACAGTGTTCTACTTTGAAGGGTGCCAGTGAACGACCTTTACAATTATAGCATAGTTAGGGTGGGATATCAAAAACCTACTGAAAGCACATTCCAGTTGCATGGCAAGCTGTCGAGTTTATTGCAGTATATCACTTGACTAAATTATGGGGTAATTTCAGTCTGTAAATCAGCACTTTCTATAAATCAAGTTGATTGTTTTCTTCAATAACTTTAGTTTTGATTTTAAAAGAAGTCATTTTTATTTAACCAAGAAGGCATGACTTTATGTAACTGACAATGTAGATGGAAGCCTAGGGCGGGCAAGTTTAAAAGAGGCTTCAAATCTGAGGGCTGAGAAGGAGCATTTGCTGCCCTCTTAAGTTTACCTTTCATGAGCACAGAGAAGGCTTGGTGGGGAGGAGCTGGGGGGAGCACTTTAAGTTCCCCATTTAACAGCTGATTGGTTGGAAGACTTCCCTGATGATCAACCCTAGAGAAGGGAACCCCCCAGTGTTCTCTTCCCCTGCAAGGGCTGTGGGCAAGGGAACACTATTGTCTACAGTGGTGAAAGCTGGCCCTGCTACTCTGATCCACAATTATGTTAGCTTTAGTGGTGTGCTGCTACTTATTTTATAAAGTTAAAGTTTGGAGGCTGCAGTTGGTGCAGAATGTGGCACGAGTCACCAAGAGCACGTTACACCTGAGCTCCAAAGTCTGCACTGGCTGCCTATAGAGTTCTGCGCACAATTCAAGCGGCTGGCTTTGACCTTTAAAGCCCTAAACGGTTTGGGTTCCATATATCTAAGAGACCACCTGTCCTATCATGTTCCATTGAGGCCTCTACAGTCGCCTGGCGGTGCCCTCTTGCAGGTTCCATCTGTTACTCTTGTCCGTAAGATGGGGGTCCACAGAAGGGCGTTCTTGGTTTCTGCCCCAGTTTTATGAAATTCCCTTCCCTGGCTCAGTCCAATATGTCATCCAAATTGGATTTAAAATGGAGACTGGAAATGTGTGCGCAAACCACAAAATGTGCATTGCTTATAACATAGGAACCCATTATCTAATCTTTATGAAATTTGGCAGGAATGATACCTTGGGTGATGGGTACAATCTTTCCAAACTACATCCAAATTGGATGGGAATCAAAGACGTTACAGCCAGAAATGCATCACAAACCATGATGCTTATAAAATTGGGACCCTTTATCCAATGCATTTGAAATTTGTCAGGGATGAGTCCGTTGGTAAGTGGTGCGTTCCTTCCAATGTTCATCCAAAATGAACAGAAATAAAATATGTTAAACCCTGATATTTATGTCCCAAAATTATTATTTTTTTAATTCTGAAATTTTTGTTTTTATTCTGAAATGTCATTATTATTTTTATTTTCATTTTTCTGGTATTAATAACAAAATGAAATGTTATTAATATCGGAAAAACGAAAACAAAATGCACAACCCTAATAATATCTTCTGCTCTTTATCAGAATTTTCCAGAATGCATTTTCTCACTCCTGCCTGCAAATTTGAGACCTCTGTCCTGGACGCCAGCACCCTCTGTTTTCACTCACAATGTAGGTCTAGAGAATTAGGAAAAAGAGTTTATTCTGTTGAGAAGCAACTTTGATTTCTAGTCCCAGTGTAGTCAACTCTCTCATAAGTTTTGGAAAGATGGCAATATGCACTAGACCACAGACCAAAGGAACATTATACCCAATTGTATTCTCAGACACCAACTAGGGGACATCTTCAAATGTTGGCAGCAAGGTCTAGTTCCTAATGCACTTATTTTTTGACTCTACTGTATCTGGGTACCTATTTCCTGTAGTATTTCACTAAAGAATAAGGCAATGATAACATGTATCTGACACACCTTAGTGAGAGATTGAGATGTGTGTAGGAAGGGAATGATCTCTTCTTGTTCCCCATGCAACCTTAGTTTAGGCTCTATCTGCAAAGCCTCCCAGCTTCTGCTATTTCCCTGACCTTCAAGTACCTAAATCCCTAAGAACCTACATCCAACACTTTCTGCAAGCTTGTAGTGTCTTCCATGCAATGTTTCCCCATCCCTTGTGTGCATCAACAGCAGGGGACAACTAGGTGTGTCTAAGGGTATTTTCATGCGCCGTCACACTTTGATCCTGTCCAGGGTAAGGGCTCTCACCCTGGGCAGGATTTGGCCTGGTTGTCAAAGGGTGATTTCAGACGTTACGTGGTCCCGATTCACCGCAGTGGATTCCCGGCGGGGGTGAATTGAACAACCATCCCCCGTGGTCAAAAAAAGTCCCGAACAGATGTGATGGGACCGGGACCACGGCAGGGAATCAGGCCGGCAGATCACGGACCGGGCAGCACAACAGACGTGACGCCGATTCCCGGCCGTGATCAAAACACCCAGAAGGCGCCGGGTCAGCCCGTCCCTGGTGCTGCTGCTGCTGCTGCTGCTGCTGCTGCTGCCCCTCCACCACCTCCAGGTGCAGCACGACCGCCTTCCCCCCCACCCGTGCCTCTACTGCCGCCTCCTCCATCTCCTCCTCCTCCCTTGCTCTCTCACCCTCCACTCGCCTCTCCCTTCCGCCTCACTCCATCCTGCCCCGTTCCCCTGCTGCTGTGTGCCCTTTAAATCTCCCTCCATTGCCTGTGTTGTTGCTGGTTGCCTGGCAGCAATGCTGTGTGCTTTGTCCCCGGCTGGGAATAATTTCCTTTGATTCCGACCGGTGATTGCCAGCCAGTTGTTACTTTTTGTTGGTTCCCGTCGTGAATCTCTTTGACCACGCTTTCGGAGATGGTCCGGCGGGGAGCTCCGGAAACGTGGTTGATTTTGACCCCATGTGGGTATTGACTGTGGTGAACATCTGGCAGTCACTGAACAGACGTTCAGGGTGCTTTGGCCCCAGCACAGGATTGACCGTGGTTCACTGTGGTTGAGCGTGATCTTGTAACCAGGGCCCCGTGAAAAA
>QEPC01008045.1:285108-297404 GCA_003113815.1 Sphenodon punctatus | reverse complement strand
CCCCCTAAGCACCTCATCCTGTTTGTTTGCTAGAAACAGCAGGAGTAGACAGACAGATCAGGGAACCCTTCCCCCATCCTATCTGTCCTACTCCTGTCAGGACCTGATTGGTCAATCTCCTCCCCCAGATTTCTCATCTCTTTATGTCTCAGAGAGCTTCCTTCCTCCCTCTTGAACACACCTAGTCTTAGGACTTAGCATAGATGTAGGCCTTTCCTATCCTACTTATTGATGATTAGCTACTCACACTCCTCTGTAAACTCTGCATTGGGCAAATGGATGTAATGATCTCACAGTCCTTGCATTTCCAACACTATCCCCCTAAGGTGCCAGGCCACTACATTCTGCACCAGCTGCAGCTTCTGAACAGTCTTCAAGGGCAGCCCCACATAGAGTGAGTTGCAGTAGTCTAGCCTTGAGGTAATGAAGACATGGATGATGGTTGCCAGATCCAAATCAGAAAGAAAAAGTTGCAGCCTTCCCACTAGATGGAGTTGGCAAAAAGCGCTCCTGGCCACCACCGCTACATGAAATTCCAGGCACAGCGATGGGAAAATGGGTGACCACAGGGAGCCAGGCCCCCATCAATAACCGGGATCCCAGTGCCCAAATCATAAGGCTGGCCAACCATCATCACCTCAGTCTTGTCAGAATTCAACCTCAGTCAACTCACTCTCATCCAGTCCCCGACAGCAGCCAGGCAACGGGTAAGCACTGAGACTGCAGGACCTGGGTCAGATGAAAAGGAGAGGAAGAGTTGGGTGTCATCAGCAAACTGATGACATCTTACTCCAAACCTCTGAATGACCTTGCCCAGTGCCTTCATATACACGTTGAACAAGAGGGGAGACAAGATGGAATCCTGTGGGTCCCCACAGGGGAGATCACTGGGTGAAGACAAGCAATCACCCATCACCACCTGCTGAGACCTCCCTGACACGAAGAAGCAAAACTGCTCAAGGGTGGTCCCACGTGCTCCCGGCAGGTCCCGCAGTTGAGTCAACAACACCTTGTGATCAACAGTATCAAAAGCCACTGATAGATCTAAAAGGATCAACAGAGTGGAATTCCCTCTCGATCTCCAAGCATAGACCATCAACAGGGTATGGGTTTGTGGCGTGGGTACTCTCCTGGATGGGAGACCCTCCTGTTTAGTTTAGTTTATTGTATCCAGCAATTTGCTATTACAAGACAATTATCATCACAAAACATACAAAATAAAATACAAGATATAAGTCACAAATATATACCAAGAGAATCAAGTAGTAAATTTCCTTAGTCCTAACCACGGCCAATAGACTCCATATAATAGGCCTCTTTAGATAATCTGGGATAAACTCAGGCCACATCCTCTGTCTCAGGATGGGAGACAGAGGAGTGCCTGAGCGACTGGGGACTCCCTTGTGTGAGAGGCAAAGGAGTGGGAATGGGTGCTCGGGTATGGGGAGGGGTGGGATTGGTGTTGTATGTATGTTTATGTTTTATTGTTTCAGTTACTATAAGCTGTTGGGGGTGAGATTTATTTAATATGTTTTATATATATTTATATATTATATATATTAAAAAATCAGTTGATGTAAGCCCCCCTGAGTCAAATGTTGGGATAGGGCGGGGTATAAGTAAAATAATATGATAATGATAATAATAATTAATAAGAGTCAAGCTGATTCTATTCTAGACACATCCTTTACCTTCCAGTCTGCATTTTTTAAACAGTTCATTATAAAATCAGCTAAATTGCATTGCATGTTACTAGCCTGTCTTCAGGGCTGATTCTTGATATTCTGAGAAGCTGGCATTCAGGAGGTTAATGCACTTGGCTGTTTTAGGGCCAGTTAGTTCAGACCAGATTGCTTAATTGTAGGGTTGCAGCTTCCTTTTTCTATTGTACACGTTGAGAAAACAAACCACACTGGACAGAGAATCATAACCTGAGTGAGAAATTATTGCACATATGTTGGGAAAAGGCATTTGTGGTGATGACATTTTCCTGTTTATATAAAAGAAGGAAACATGCCTCATTAGAAATTAAAATGAAATGTGAAGCAAGGCCAGAGTAATTTTACAGCGTGCTCACAACCCTAAGTTTATGGGATACCTGTTAAAATGAGAAATGTATTGGCCAATGAAATGGTACTTGCAGAAAAGAAGAGGTCAATTAGTTATTTGTTAATAAACTGTGTCTGTTTAAAGAAACAGGATGGAAGACCCTTCTTGCCACAAGTTCCTTTCTTTGCCACAAATCAGGGCTTTGTCTCACAGTTTTCCCACATTCAGGGCTGCCATGCAAATCACTGAGGTGGAATTAAAAAACAATAACAAAACCCACCAAAACACACGCCTCTAAGAAACTTCATCATTTTGGTGCTGTTGTTGAGTTTTGCTCTGAAAATCCAAGGGTTTTAGCATTAATCTCCTTCTAGCAAGTTGTGCCCATGAAGGTGTTGTGTAATTCTACTGTTAAATGGCAGTATTTTGCCTCACATATACTAGACTGCATTTTCAAAATGGCACCTGGGTGAGATACTGGTCCATGGGTGTAAAAACAGGGTGGGACATGATGGGACATGACACCACATCCGTTTGGGAAGCAGATGACAGTCCCCTCCTTAATTTTGGGAAGGCTTCCGTTGTGGCAGAGAGAGAAAGAACAACTCAAGTCATAGTTCTCCTTCAGCCTTGGTAAGTGTCCCCTACACTGGTCCCCCAAGGGACAGAATCTTGGGGGACAGGACATCAGTGGGGTAGAGTTGTAACTGTTACTTCACAGTGTTGGAATATAAACCCAGTTTGAGGATTCATATACAGGCAAGTCTTCCACTGAAATGAAAGACTATTTTGGCCTTCATCAGGAACGATTTGTGTGAATGGATCCAGAACAGATCATTCCCATTACTGAATAAAAAGGGGGCAAGTAAAGCACAGTATTGCATATATGCAAAATTCATTATATTAGGGTATGCAATGCAGCAAATCTTAGACATCCATATTCCCAGACAGAAACCCCCCACCCTCTGCCTTATCCTTCCCTCTTATCTGAAGGCAGAATATAAACTCTTGTTTAGACAAAGGAGTCATCCAGCTGGCTGGAATGAGCCGCAGAGTATTATTTGCTCTTTTACCTGGGGAAAGGGGAACTTCCCCTACATTCTGGGGGCGTGTGGAAGAATTTCCTGTCTAGCTTTTGTTTCTGATAATGAGCAATGCTTTAGTAAACACCCAGGCAAGGTGGAATACAGGGTGTCAGCATAGTCTTGCCTACCCTTGTAAGAGTGCCGACTGACTCACCAGCTCCTGGGAAGCCGTGCCCTGCAGGAGCGCTGTAAAGCAGCTAGGGGAGAGACGAATCAATGAAGGGGATTGGAAACCTAGGACAAGGCTGGGCATTCTGTGTATTCCACCTTCATCTTGAACGTCATGACTCATCTGGAGGCAACAATAAACAAAAAGAGGAGCGTTCAAGCAATTGCATAATTATGGGAGGCTACTACGACAGCCTACAGGAAGCAGGGGTTCAACCAGTAAACAGGTGAAGGTGGCTGAGGGGCAGAAGCCCTGCCCCTTCTTTGACCCAGAGGTGGCACTCCTCCCTGGCCAGCCCCACAGAAACGCTGCAAGAAGCGTGGGAGATGCAGTATGGCTGGAAGCATCTGCATGGGGTACTAATTGGGTATCCAGCCAGCTTCCCAAGCCAACCTTGCTAGTCCAGTTGCAGGCAACGGGTGCTGCTGACCAGGTGATCACCCCATGCAGGAAAGGAGGAGGAGCACCAGACTCCGTTAGTGGAGACAGCTACTGGGGTACCAAAGCCCCGTGAACATCCTTCTCCTCCCCCTCATACAGTTATGTCCCTGCCAGGAAGTCTACATTAAAAGAGCAGGAAGCTGGCAGCCCAGCAGTTTTGAACAAACAGGAACTAGGGCAGGCAGTGGGGCCGATTCCACTCCCTGCATGTGCTGCGTGTGCCCATTGAGGATACATTGTGCCACCCGCAAGCCGCAACAGTTCCACGTGCAGGCGGTTTGCAATTGCAGCCACTGAAAGCATTATCCCCTTCTGCACATCTCCAATTGAAATTGCATAGGAACCAGTGTCTGGTCAGAAAGGGGTTTACTCTGTATTATTCTTTTTTGCCCTTTACATTTATGGCTGTAACAAAGCTGCTGAGATATTTTACCAGACCCATTACCTTATCGAGTAATAGTGCTCTGTGTACTCCTGGGTGCACCATTCTTGGTTACTATCTCTATGAATAGGGTTGTTCTAGTTTATTAATCAAACTTTAGTATTCATTGCCTTTAGCAAAGACTCAAATTCAAATCTGCACCGTTGTGAGCGCTTGCAAAAACTCCAACTCTGCCCAGTTCACTTAGTTCGCTTTTTAAACAAACTTGCAATTCATCTTTAATTCTGTCAGTTTGATTTGGCTTTGGTTAGGTTGTTTTGTGTATTTAAAATAGAACTAACTGAAGTTACAGTTGACTTTGCTTAAACAAGCCAATTGAGGGCGCAGTCCCCCATCCCTTAAAGTCAATGGGTGTTTTGACTTCAACGGCTCAGCTGTAGAGCTGAAACGAGTACCTGCAAAAATGGGGGTGTGTACCCATTGAATTCCTGCTGCCCGAATTGACCCAACAACATTGCATAACGACTGATACCCAATTGTGACCCGATTCGGGTACCTGACCTGAAATGTTGACTTCTGGACCCAGAATATTGACGTCTGGTACAATTTTAAAAAAACATTTTCATTGATTCATCAATTCATTAGTTTTCTGTCAACTTCCATCAATTTTTGGCAACTTCCGGTCCTCAGAAAACTACTTCCACTCACTTTTTTCTTTTCATTTTCATGCCAATCTTTTGGTTTTCTGACTTGATATATGGATTGGTATACCAATTGGGAATTGGTAAATTGAAAAAGTGATACTGGAAGTAACCAGTTTTGGGGCTATTCAGGTACCTGATTGGTACCAGGGTAACATGCCCAGTATCTTATGTGGTATTACCCCAAAATGTGGGTATTAGCCATGGGTACTAAGTTTAGTACCAGTTTTAGCTCTACTCAGCTCCCACTGATATGGTGAAAACTGCGGCCTGCCCCAGGGCTTCCCCCCCACATCAGATGGGAGGCCACCCTGGGGCAGCATGTTGCCCTGGTTTGGGCTGGATTAATCCGTGTGTTGTGCTCTGCCTTTCTGGGGATGATGCCGTGGAGAGCTGTCCTGGCCCAAACTGGGGCAAACATTTGGCGGTGGCCACCAGGCAGGTAGGTAAATCTGAGGCAAAGGGGGAGGGGGAGGGGGGGCAATGTGCAGCCCTGTCTCATGTGATAACACCCAGGTTTGCAACCTACAAGGGGTAGATCACTAAAATGCAGATAGAGTTACATCTACAGGATATTTCACTGTTTAGAACCAGGGTGAGATCCTTGCAGGGGCTGGTGCTAACAAGCTACCCAGCCAGAGGACCACGCCCTAATGTATTAAGCCTTTTAGTGCCAGTTCCTTCAGCCTTTTTCTTATTTTAGAAATGTGAAACTTTTTGAACAGGAGGAACAGACAGTAATTAACACCACATATAAAGCTTTATTGCAAAGATAGCGAAAAGTCCATCCAGCTAATGAAAAAGGTAAATTACATGCAAGCGTTTTACATTGTGTTATATAACAGACAGTGGGGGAGTGTTGTAGCTCTGTTTTGACTGTTGGATATATATAGTAATTCACTGTAAATGAACAAGTTCAGACATATGTGAAAAGCTCGGTTGGTCTTTCAATACACCAGGCAGTGCAGTAGCTAACAGAAAACTAGACAGAGAGATTTTCTTTCCTTTTTGTTGTATACAGTACATTGATTTGTTTAATGTTAACAGTTAAACCAGCTGTTGCTGTTCAGCACTCGAATCACTCTCTTAGCATTAGGGTCAAACTCCCA
This sequence comes from Sphenodon punctatus, assembly GCA_003113815.1. Lineage (NCBI taxonomy): Eukaryota > Metazoa > Chordata > Lepidosauria > Sphenodontia > Sphenodontidae > Sphenodon > Sphenodon punctatus. Next base: position 291,468 of record QEPC01008045.1, on the reverse strand, counting down.
CTGCATTGATCCATGGAAAAAATAAAGGAATCCTAGAAGTAGAAACAAGTTGTGTTATTATATTGTTCAAGTAATTAAAACCTGTTTTTGTTGTTGTTTTTATAAAAACCAATAATGATGGAAAAAGTAGAAAACAAGGGTCTCTCCAATACATATGGAAAAGCTCTTGCTGTCTTATGCTCTTAGCATTGCAATAGTTATACTGATGTAAATAGCACTGATTTCTTCTGACCTCTAAGGAAATAGAAATGTTTCAGTAATTTAAACTGTTGTAAAAATTAATTTCACTTACCATTATGTTGGAAAACAGCATCAACCTTCTGGCCAATTCCTGGAAAGTCATCTGCTGTTTGTTTTGGATAGTCCTTGTCCATGGATTGACTAGTTTCATCATACCTGAATGGCAATGTAGAATGGAATGGCTTTATTAATTCTTCAATGCTAAAACTGCAAAACCTCATTTCTGCACACGGTCCCATCAATTCCAGGTTAAACACTTATGCAAGCTATTGACAAATTGGGGTCTTTGTCTTAGTATGAGGCTCCATACACAGCTGGTGTTGATGCTTAATTTGTGAAATGAGCGATGCCAGGGCTCTAACTTGCTTCAGATTTCCCATCCCTTGACACGGAAAGGCTTGGAGGGGACGGGGGATGCAGAGGGGCTGATGGAGATGGACTGTTGGGCTCCATGACCCCACCAGCCTGTACTTTGCCACCCCTTGCTAGGTAGGGATAGGGCTGTGGGATGGTATTATCATTGCTGATCTGCTATTTTGCATGGTCGATTAGCCCCAGCCCTGTCAGGGAAGAGACTGAGACTGATGCTTCTGCATCCAGCCAAGGGCCTTGTAGAGTAAGAAGAGAGGTCTGGAAGCCTTGGCTTGAAAGAGGTTCCAGGGATGAGCCCTAGTGAGTCTTGGCACAAATTAAGCCCTGGCTGATGTAAAATGGGGCCTCTCAATAGTTCTTGGCTTTCAAGTTTCCCTTTTCTTGCAACCTGGCAGTAAGGCCAGTTCTAAGTTTTAAGATGAAAGTATATTGATTCATAGAACTGGAAGAGAGTTGGCTTGTCATTGGGTGTTTTTACACACACATTTCTCCTGCATGTTTGCTGTTACATCCTGAACTTTGTGTGTCTAAATCACTCACCCACATCTTAAACATCTGGCTCTTTGAACTTCTCCCAGAACATTTGTGTGTAAAAAGTTCTCCTGGTAAACTGCTTTGCTCCAGGCAGCTGTGGTCACTTGGTTTCTATGGCAGCCCCTTACGTCTACAGCTGCAGCTACTTTAGGCTGCCTCAGGGCAGTGTGTGTGTGTGTGTGAAGAATGCATCCGGAACTTACTTGTGGACTTGAAAACCCAGAAGATTGAAAAATCTGGAACTTTAAGGTGTGTGTAAAAATGCTGATTGAGTAAAATCCCCTGCAAGGTGCAGGATCTCCCACCCATCCCAGGCATATGCTTGTCCAGTCTCTTCTTTAAAACCTCCCATGATGGAGAATCCTCAACTTCTCCAGGCATCCTGTTCCCTTGTCTGACTGTCCTGACTCAGGGACCCATGTTCCTTGCGGGTTCCCCATTGACACCAATGGGACTAGAAGCACTGCCTAGGGAAGTTGCCACAATGGGGAGAATGCAGGAAGCCAGATCCCTGCTTATAGTCAGGAGGACATTTCCCTGAGGTTTAATCTAAATCTGCCTTCCGTCAGCTCATCCATATTCCTTTCATCCTGCCCTCCATAGTAAGGGAGAACAGTTGTTCTCCATATCCATCCTCTTCATGGCAGCCATTCAGATATTTTTAGATTGTTATTGCATCCCCCTTCTGTCTTCTTTTATCCAGGCTAAATACACCCAGATTCTTCAACTGCTCCTCGTATAACCCGAGTTACAAACCATTTAACAACTATTAGTTATCAAAAGCAAAACTCATCTTACCTCCAGTACTTTTGCCCTACAAAGAAGTCTGTTTTCCCTGTATTTCTATTACAAATAGCTGCATCAATTTTCTTAATGCTTCTTGGAAAGCCCAGAACATCAATGTTTTTAGGATAACCAGGCAACACTTCATACCCACTGATGACCCAGAACTTATTGTCTGTGAAAAGAAAATAAGGGTTGCAATATTTTGCTGCGGTTTTCTGACATGTTAAATAGTCATCATTTCAGGGAAGTTTGAGGAAGGGGGTTGTGAGTCAGTCAGTAGTCTGCTGGGCTCTCTCTGCCCTTGTGGGAGGAAGGGGCCACAAGCAAGATGGAGCAGCTGCTGCGCTTACTCACAGGTGAAGGGTGTGGATCTGCACAGCCCTTCACCCAGTTGTATAACGGTTATGGTGCTAAACCCTTCCCTCTGCGTGAGAGCACATGACAAAAGAAGCAACAGAGAACCTGCTGCTGCTGGGAACATACAGAGAAATGGAACAGTGTGTTGAGCCTTCTCCCCCCCCCCCCCCCCTTCTTGAGAATTAGGGGCAGCAATACAGGAGATAGTAAGAACATAACATAAGAAGTGCCATACTGGGTCAGTGGTCCATCACCAGCCCAACATCTTGCCTCCAGCAGTGGCCAAGTCGATTACCTCAAGAGAAGTACATGTACAGGTCATAGGGCATTTTCACCCACTACCCCCTACCCATTATACATATTTCAGGGCTGCAGTGTTGTCCTGTAACATGGGTCGGGGGAGCGTGTCTTGCGTGAAAATGCCTAGCATTAGGTTTGCCTTTTTTGACTGCTGCTATACACTGAGCTAATGTCTTCAAGGAATGATCCACAATGACTCCAAGATCCTTCTCCTGAGTGGTTACACCACAATTAGGCTGCTTTCACACATTACAAAATGGGCTATTATAATAATGAGATAATACCAGGTATTATAATGCTGCAATTTTTGTAATGCATGATTCTCTTTTTATGCTGTGAGATCTTGGGTTGTTGTAAAAGCCACATTTGGTGGACCCAAGATCTTGCAGCATGAAATGGGAATAGTGCATTCACACGTTACAAAAATAGCAGAATTATAATACCTGGTATTATCTCAAGTTATTAAAAAAACCCATTTTGTAATGTGTGAAAGCAGCACCTATTATTGTCTATGTATATTGAGGATTATTTTTCCCTATGTGCATCACCTTGCACTATCAACATTGAATTTAATTTGCCATTTTCATGTCCATTCACCTAGGCCACTTTTAGACGAGATAAATTTGCGCATGATTGATGAAAAATGTGCGTGTTTTAATGCTTGTTTAAACACCTTACCCGTTTTAGATGCACATTTGCCATGATCGTGTAAAAGCCCAAACCGTTTTGAATGTGGTTTTTAAATAATGCACATTTTTAAAAACCGGTTTTGAGCCCTTTTGATGATCGGGAGATGCCAAAACCGGTTTTAAAAAATGTGCATTATTTAAAAACCACATTCAAAACGGTTTTGGCTTTTACACAAACATGGCAAATGTGCATTTAAAATGGTTTAGGTATATAAATGAGCATTAAAACACGCGCATTTTTTCACCAATCATGCACAAATTTGTCTCGTCTAAAAGCAGCCCTAGTCATGCAAGATCTCCTGTTGTTCCTCACAGTCTGCCTGGGTCTTAACTATCTTGAATAATTTGGTGTTGCCTGGAAATTTAGCCACCTCACTCTTTACCCCCCTTTCCAGATCATTAATTAATATATTAAACAATATTAGTCCTAGTATTGACCCTTGAGGCACCCCACTAGCTCCCAATCTCCAACTTGAAAAATGACCATTTATTCCTATCTCTTATTTCCTATCTTTTAACCAGCTACCGATCCATGACAGGACTCTTCCTCTTAGCACATGACTACTTAGTTTGCCCAGAGGTCTCTGGTCTGGGACCTTGTCAAATACTTTTTGAAAATCCAAATATTTCCCTTCTCCCTTGCCGCCCCCCATGTCTGGAATGTCCTCCCTGCCCACATCCGCTTTGCCCCCTCCCTCCACTCCTTCAAATCCCTCCTCAAGACCCACCTGTTCCTCGCTGCCTTTCCCAATCCCTGCTAGACGTTCCCATATACCTACTGTCTGCCTGCCTCTGCAGACTGCTGCAACCAACCTGATTGTAACCAAGCCAAGCACACGCACCTGAGACTTCACATCCGCCTTGAATGTTTGTCGGTCTTCTCCCCTGTCTCTCCCACTGTCCCCTCTCCCTGTCTCCCCTTCCTTGTCTTTTAGATTGTAAGCCACAGGCAGGGACCGTGTCTATTTCTATGTTCTGTACAGCACCAGGTCACACGACTGGCGTTATATAAATGATTATAATAATAATAATAATAATAAATATACCATATCAACCAGTTCATCCCTATCCACATGCTTATTGATGTTTTCATAAAATTCTAATAGATTAGTGAGGCCTGACTTTCCTTTTCTAAAGCCATGCTAATTTTTACCCATCAAATCATGCTAGTGAATATGCCTTGTAATTCTGCTTTTAACAATGGTCTCCAGTTTGCCTAGTACTGATGTCACTGGCTTACTAGTCTGTAGTTTTCAGGGTCACACCTGGAGCCCTTCTTAAAAATTGAGATTACGCTAGCTAACCTCCAATTTTCTGGCACAGAGGAGGATTTTAGCAATAAAGTTACATATTACTAATAGTAGTTCAGCAATTTCAAATTTGAGTTCTTTCAGTACCCTTGGATGAATACCATCTGGCCCAGGCAACTTGCTGCTGCTTGAATTGTCGATATGCAAAAAGATCTCTTCTGGCATGATGCTAATTTCAGATAATTCCTCAGATTGATCACCAACAAAAAAGAACTCTGGTATAGGTATCTCCCCAACATCCTCTGCAGTTAAAACTGATGCAAAGAACTGATTTAGTTCCTCACAGTGGCCGTGTTGTCTTTGAGCCCCCTCCCTTTATTCCCTGATCATCTTAGAGACCAATTGCCTCTCAAGCAGCTTTCCTGGCTCTGAAGTATTGTAAAAAAAAAATTGATACTGGATTTTGCATCCTTAGGAAATTGTTCCTCAGATTCCCTCTTGACCTGCCTTATAATGGTTTTACACTTTCTCTGCCGATGTCTATGCTCATTCCTATGAGTATTCTTCATTTGGAATACTTTTCCATTTTTTGAAAGATAACTTTTTGCCTTTGATAACCTCTTTAATGTTACTCAGCCATGCAGGCATTTGTTTTATTCTCTTCCTGTCCTTTTTTTATTTGTGGCGTACATTTAATCCAAGATAGTAGTTTTCAGTAGTCTCCATGCTTCTTGCAGGCCTTTGACTCTGATGACTTCCCCTTTTAGTTCCCCATTAACTAACTTCCTCATCTTTGCATAGTTCCACATCTTGCAGTTAAACACCCTTGTGCAGAGTTATGAGTAATCTCTCTCCTAATAGCATGTTGAACCTAATTAATTGTGATCATTATTAGCAAGTGGCTTTGCCACCATTACTCATTCCAGAAGATGCTCAGCTCTGGTTAGGACAAGATTTAAACTAACTTCTCCTCTTGTGGGTTCCAAGACAAGCTGCTCCAGGAAGCTATGGTGGAACTTGGCTTCTGTGACACATCTTGAGGAGACATTTTCCCAGTCAATGTGCGGGGACTTTAAATCCCCCATTATTATTGCACTGCCTACATTTGTAACCTCCCTAATTTCCCTTAGCATTTCACAATCGCTGACAGTATTCCGGTCAGGTGCGGTGCGCACCCGAGGACATAAGGGGCACTGCATTTTCCATCCTTAGCAAGTTGTTCTTCAAATTCCCTCTTGGCCTGCCTTATAATGGTTTTACATTTCTCTGCCAATGTCTATGCTCATTCCTATGAGTATTCTTCATTTGGAATACTTTTCAATTTTTTGAAAGACAACTTCCTGGTGCATCCTGATTCCTGCTGCTTCATGCTCGGCAGCCCGTCACCCATCCGATGTTCCTCTGATTTCCTTTCCAACCTGCCGTGGGTCACAGAACTGTTGTTGGGCCCCAGCAGCAGCAGCAGCAGCCAATCAAAACTTCTGGTTGGGGAAGATACTGGAAACCTGTGCATGCGCAAGTCTTGATAAGACTGCGCATGCGTGAGTTGAAGGGGCTCCTCTGGAGCCAGCTGCCCAGCCCAGTTTGGATACAGCTGGGGGCAGAGCCTGGCTGGAGTGAGGATGCAGGAGGAGGATAGCCAGAGTCCCATAAGGGACAAAAAAGAAACAATGTGGTTTGGGCAGCTGGGGGAACTGTCCAAACGTGCAATATGAGAAATTGAATTTCTCATACTTTCCATTTGGGGGGCAGGCTTTCATAGAATCCTATGGGCTCAATTTTAAACGGCACTTGGGTGCCAATTGTAGGTGCCCAGGAGAGATATGCGGCTG